>CM074284.1:27805370-27925370 GCA_037194245.1 Opsariichthys bidens
TGAAATGATTTTTCAGTTCAGTTGCTTTTAAGTATTTTCTTTTAAGTTGACAACTCAAAAAAAAAATTACCAGCAATTTTTTTCAAATATACTTGTAAACACATATATAAAAAGACTCTCCCATCCTCTCATTAGCAAAGTGACTTTGGTATAAAGCGTTTTGAGAATTGTGAAAAATGAAACTCGACAGCATCTTAAAATGCAACGGCCAAAGACGTCCGTCAGAAACACACACCAACAACTAAAACTAGAGTCCACTCCATCAATAAAGAAAGAAAAGACTTTAGTCACTTGTTCGTCAAACTTAAGGGAGGAATCTAACATGACAACCACGTTTGGTTTGATCCAGTACACTAAATTAGCAAGATTAAAGGGGACAGGTGGAAAATATTTGCAGTAAAATATCATAAAACCACTCGGTCAGTGTTATACATTTTGTTCAGTTCAAGTTTAAAGTGATCTCAGGTCTAACGTCACACAACGATTGGAAACTTTTCGTTGGGTTTCAAAGGCAAATCATCTGAAGTGTCATCTGACGAAGACTACAGTACTAAATCACACTAGAGGTGGAGGAAACAGCCACCTTTCAGTCGGTGAAGAAGAAAACGGGTCATTCCTGCGCTCGTCTGTCAGGTCACCGTGGTCAGATCCGCTCATCCACGCATGAACATCCCAGAGTGTGAAGATGAGAACACCACTGAACCGAGCCAAACGTTCTGCAGTTCAGCACACGAACAGTGAAGCGCTCTACTGGATGATCTCGCTCGCTCTTACGCCGCTTGCGATCATATTTTCCACTGGTTTAAAGAAGTGGACCTCCTACTGCATCTTTTCAGCAGAGATCCAGCTAAACTGTCTTTCAGTACTTGATGAACATGGAGTCGGACCTCAGTCAGAGCCTGAACCTGTTGACACCTGGACATCAGCGGCGGTGACGAGCCATATATTTTCAGGGAGCTGTAGGTGTGAGTGTGTGTGACAGCAGCTGAGTGTGTGTCAATGGAGCTGTTGTGTGAATCAGCACAGCAGAGCTCTTTGTGTGTGTGTGTGTGTGTGTGTGTGTGTGTGTGTGTGTCTCCAGTGAAAGTCTCAAACAGGTGCACAATATCAAACTGATACACAACAAAAACATCAAAATGAATATGAATTCATGTTTTGAAAATACATTTAGAAGCTGATTATATATATATATATATATATGCTAAAACGTGGCATCTGTCAAATAACCCATATCAGCAAATCATTAATAACACCATCCAGATAATCACGCATTTTCCACAAAAGATCAGCTGCCTGATTGGATCTGCTTTATCACATCCACGTCTGATGAAATCAAACTAAAACATCCTCACAGCGCGACTCAAACATCTGGCTCTTGTTATTCACAATCTCAGACTCTTTTCTAAGATCCTCCATCACTGTAAATGCAACATCCACAAATTCAAGCAAGTATGCAGACATACCTCAGAATCGCTGTTGACTTCAGAGTTTGCAGCCATTATTACTGATGGAGAGCAAACGGTCAGTGTTTAGAGAGAGAGAGAGAGACACACACACACACACACACACACACACACAAGAAGGCACATGACCCACTGTCTGTCTGCCTCACCATGTAGCTCATTTGCATAGCCACACCTCCAGCACATGCATCTCATGCTATTGTGAAAGTTCATTTGCATAGCCACACCTCCAGCACATGCATCTCATGCTATTGTGAAAGCTCATTTGCATAGCCACACCTCCAGCACATGCATCTCATGCTATTGCGAAAGCTCATTTGCATAGCCACACCCCTGACACATGCATGTCATGCCACTGGGAAAGCTAATTTGCATAGCCACACCCCTGATACATGCATCTCATGCCACTGTTGAAGCTAATTTGCATAGCCACACCTCCAGCACATGCATCTCATGCCACTGTTGCAGCTGATTAACATAGCCACACCTCCAGCACATGTATATCATGCCACTGTGAAAGCTCATTTGCATAGCCACACCTCCAGCACATGCATCTCATGCCACTGGGAAAGCTCATTTGCATAGCCACACCTCCAGCACATGCATCTCATGCCACTGTGAAAGCTCATTTGCATAGCCACACCTCCAGCACATGCATCTCATGCCACTGTTGCAGCTGATTTGCATAGCCACACCTCCAGCACATGCATCTCATGCCACTATTGCCGCTGATTTGCATAGCCACACCTCCAGCACATGCATCTCATGCCACTGTGAAAGCTCATTTGCATAGCCACACCTCCAGCACGTGCATCTCACGCCACTGTGAAAGCTCATTTGCATAGCCACACCTCCAGCACATGCATCTCATGCCACTGTTGCAGCTCTGGCACATGCATATCTTCTTCCTCCACTGCTTCTCATTTACATAGCCACACCCCCAGCTGTCCATCATCTATATGAAGACCTTCACCATTCAGGACTTCACAGAATATCTGATCAAATTATCAACTAGAAATATGTACATTACTTTATTACATTTACCTGTATGAATTTAGCAGATGCTTTTATCTAAAGTGACTTAAAGCGAAGAGCCACAAATATTCATAGTATTCAGTGCCAGGTTTATTAGTTAACTAGATTAAGCTAGATGAGAAGAGAAATGCAGAGAAGAGCGAGTTGTTATTTCTCTGTTCTCAGGACGTCTCTACTGTATGCAGAACGTCTCTCTCTTGTCTTTCTTCAAGAGTGATGTTGTCTTGCTAGAGGCTTTAAACAACATCTGTCCAGTGACTTTAAAAAAGCCACGTGTCCCCAATCTGCAAAGCCTGGACACACACGCACACACTCTCACTCACACACACACACTCTCGCGCTACAACGAAACACACTCACCCACACGCACGCATACACAACTCACTCACACGTGTCCATGTCACACACTCTCTGCATTTATACATTTTAAAATAAACATTGCATAGTATAATTTATAAACCATGGGGATATTCCCCATGGGGACCAAAAACTGTCCACAAGGACAAGGATTCCGGGTATTGCCATCTTTGTGGGGACATTTTGCAAACACTCATGACTTCACAAAGCCTGTCAATACTATTCCAAGATCATAATTCATCCAAAATCACAGAAAATATAACGCACTGTGAAATAATTCCTATGGCATTTAAGCACATTCCTTGATTCTCATTACTATAAACACCAAAAAATATCATTCTTAACATTAGAATGTAAACTAAGCAAACATGCATTACAGTAAAGAAAAATATAGTGAATATAAATCCTTTAAAGTATTTAGAGAGCATTGCATTATTTCATTTTACTGAAAATCACTTGCAAACAAAACAAAAGTAAAACTTCACACATTACAGTAGAAAATTTAGGAGGAATAAGTTTAATTCTAAACGTCAAATAAATCTTAATGGCCCTAGAACATTCTTTTATTGATAAAGTCTTATAAACAGATTGTTCTATGGATTTGTGGAGGAATGTGCACTGCTGATCACGGCTCTTTTACAGTGCGCAGCCCCTCTCAGAGGAAACTCCTTCCACTGATGTAATGTTTTGTGAAAGCTCGATCATGTAAGTGAGCGCAGTGCCGAGCGAAGCCTGGTGCCGCCGCTGGAGACGTCAGCCGGCCACATCTGAGCCGCTCGCAGCACAAAGGACAAAAACACAGACACGACAACCCTCAAACACGTCCTTCACATCGCCTTTATTAATGCCGATTACACCACCAGATGCTGAAAACTGACCCTTTGGTCACAAGCAGGACACAGTGTCTATATCAAATGATAATCTCAACATGATCATCTCGAAGGATTAGTGTTGTCATTATGGGAACAAGTTGCATTGTTTATCCTCTTTTTGTGTCTTCAGTATGTCAGTGAAGTACAGATAGAGGACGGGTAGAGTCATATATATATATATATATATACACACACACACACACACACACACACACACACACACACACTCACTCACTCACTCACTCACTCACTCACTCACACACACACACACACACACGCACACACACACACACACACACACACACACACTGTACTGTGTGTGTCAGTGTGCACACTATTCGCCTGATGTTCACAGGAGTCTTTTCCCCACGGATGTGTCTCTGGCTGATGATGTCACTGCAGTGCTGGACGCAGCAGCGCCCTCTGCTGCACATCTCCAAACACACCGACCCCAGTTTCACAGACAAGACCCGGACTAAAATGCACGTTTGAGCTGTTTTACCTGAAATCATTGCAATGAGAAATCTAAGAATATGTCTGTTTCGTCCACATTACACCAGTAATGCTAAGGCACGTTAATAAAAGCTACTCAAAAGTCTTACCTGAAAAGGCCTGATCCTGGCTTAATCTAAGCCCAGTCTGTGAGACCCGGCCTGAACGAGGTCATATCGTGGACTTTAAGGCTCTGGATTAAATTACTTTTTTTTAAAAGATAATAAAAGGCATTATATTTCTCATATACCAACTCTACCCCTGAACATAACCCTCACAGAAACCCTTTGCATTTTTAAACTTTTAGTGTTTTATTTTATGGAGCTGACGACGCCCCTTTGCACAACCTCATTTGCATATCGCCATCCACGTGACCCCATCGTTAACACCGTCAAAAGTACAAGACATTGGGAAATATTCCATACGGACTATAAATGACATTTGTGCCACACATATTACTAAAAATCATCTAATATCCTTGTTGTTCTAGAATAAATATATCAAAACATCCATAAAAACAAACTAGTTTTTACTTCTCAGATCAAGTTTTTAGAATAGAGTAATTTCCACTGTCCAAATATTGTTTTAAACAATTCGAATCTAATCGCGTTTATGCAGTTTTGCTGATAAGGTGAACATATATTTAGGCTATTTTAGGAGGAAACAGATTCATTTATTCTGACGCGGCGGAGTATTTTAGAATGCACAATTCAGCCATAAGTGATTAAAAGTTGCACATCCGCCATCTAAATCCATATCATTTTTGTTTATCTTCTACGTAATGACTTTAGGGCTTATCGCCATAGATAAAAGTGGAATATTAATGTAAATGTGTCTATCAAAACGAAAACAGAGTTTAAAATCCTTCCGTTTACTTCTTCACTTTTCTCACTCTAGAGTTTGCGGAAAGTTTTCCCGTCAAGTTTTTGCGTAAAAAGTGGCATGTTTTGTGCGTACGCAGCGGTTATACATGAGGCCGCTGGTCTCAGGATCGGACTTGGATCCTTGTCTGTGTGGGATTTCATCATTTCAGTGTCCATTTAGAGAAAACACCAATCCAGATCCCTCAGTAAAGCTCACGGCCAAAGACGTGTAAACGAACCAAAAACAGGACGTGATGTCCCAAGATGCGACGCTACAGGTCAGCCGATTTGACGACGCGGGAAGATCGGCGTCTCCAAAATGAGTCGAGGGCAAACGTGGAGCAACGAGGAGGTGAAGTTTCTGTTTCTGTGTACGACGGAGGAAATCCTGCTGCTGTTTTGAACATTTGATGAGCTCTTCGTGATTCTCAGCTGGGAAAAATAAAGCATTAAATGATGTCGTTTAATCCAGAACACAGCGTTGTGTTGAATGTTCGGTAAGCGAGCTCCGTCGAGAAATATACGTCATAAAAGCCGACCAATCAGGTCGTGACCGTTTCCCTACGCCTTTGTTTCGATAACTTAAGGTTCGCTGTTAAAAATGCCAGTGTGAACGCTAAGCGGACCAAACGAACCGAACTACAAGTGTGAACGCACCCTAAATTGTACATGAGCAGCAATAGATTATATCATCTTGCAAAGCAAACGTATCAAAGCAATAGTTCCCACAGAGAGTAGATGTTCTGGTCTGAAAAACTCTGTCTCACAGTTTCCCACATACCTAGTCAGTTCTTTAGTACAGACTACGGCCTCTCGAGGACTGGCTGGCGCTGGCAAAGTACCTTTCCCAGACTTCCTGTCGCATTCAATTAGAGTCTTTATCTACAAGTCTTCTAAGTTCCTGTTCAAACTCGATGCAGCTCGGGCGATTCCCCCTCCCTCCGGCCAGAGCCGGGCGAGCAGTCGTGTTCTGCTGACGAGGCGCTTTCCTCAGCAGGAGAAGGGCCAGACGAGGGCGGCCGGAGGCCATTAGACGTGCGGAGAGATGCTGTTATCATGAGAGCCTCGAGCACCTGCAGCTTTGACCTCACCATTCCCATTCATGTGCGGGCTGGTCCTCTGCTAGTGGCTAAAAGTAGCTCGCACACACTGGAGTGCTGATTTATGGTTCAGAAAGGCTGACTTTGTTTAATTTCCTCAACAGAAATGAGCAAAAAACGATAACTGTAGCTATAAAATGGCTTCGTATGAATGAAACCAGCCAGTTTAGCCATTGGCAAAACAACAGTCAGTTGGGAAACCTTCAGAAATCCTGCACCAAAATCACTCGTACGGTGAGCGATCAAGCACTTTTGCATGTGCTAATGAGCCATAATCAGAGCGACACAGCCGTGACTCTCCAAAGGAAAAGCAGGATTACACTGTCTATTGATTTTCAGTGGACCTCAAGTGAAACAAATGGTGAGTCGCACCAATTACTTCTCCAATCGAGAGTTCTTATGCAAAGTTCTCCGTGTCAAAACGGCAGGGGTGGAGAGCGACTTCACCTGAGATGCAAACAATAGACGTAGACATAACATCAGAGGAATGTGGAAGGTCGTGCCCCGGTCTTGGATTTGCTTGCTGCATTGTGAAAGAGCTTTAGTCGCTATCATGGTGGCCCAATTCCAGTGCATGAGCTTCATTAGCAACAGCAGGGCCTGACAAAACAACAAAAAGCGTTTGATGAATCAAAACAATGGTAATCTGGTGCCGGTCTGGTTTATTACCTCCTTTGGAGGCATTATAGCGGAGATTGAAGTTGTGATACAGCTATTTGTAGTGTAAACACTCTGAGATGTGAAGGATCAAGTCCCTGTTGGAAACGCAGTATATGTTTGAAGCATGGCAGCTGGTTTGAGATGCTTTGAGATGGTCAGACCAGCTTCCATGCTTCAAAACAAACCTAACCAGCTGGTTTCTTCAACGGGGCTAGCATGACCATGAGACTTGAACTTGCTCTCAAACCCAGCTGAAACTTTTCCCATTGGACTTGGCTCATGTAGCAGACCTGCCAATCTGCATCAACTGACCGCTTGTGATCTATCCAATATCCAACAGGGTCTGAGGATAATGGGGTGTCGGCGGAGACTGTGTGAACGAGCGCATCCTTTGTGAAGGCCTTACCGACTCATCAGCCACAGATCCCAACAAACCGTCCCATACCGGCGTGATGAAAAAGATCTTAAACTAGATGGAAGTGGATTAAATATTTTGACTGTTGCGACTGAGTATCGGACAAGTGTTCACTGTTGGCCAGAGGACTAAGCCTGGTTTCTCCCAAGGTTTTTTTTCTCCATTTGTTGGAGTTTTGGTTCCTTTGGCTTGCTTAAGTTGGGGACACTTGCTTGATATTCAGCAGTGGTTTTGGTGTCGTTGTATGTGAACTGAGCCGAGCCAGACGATTACGTCACTGTTTTCTCCAGTGCTGATATACATAAATTAACTAGACTAATAACTAATTATTAGTGGAATTAATCAATAATATATAGAATAAGCTGCACAATGACACCATTTTCTGCTGCTGTGCAGCCAAAATTATTTACCAATTATTACTGTAAAGCTGCTTTGCCACAATTTGCATTGTAAAAAGTGCTATACAAGTAAAGCTGACTTGACTTCTACAGATAATATGCATGATTTTTTAGTTTAACAGTATCGTTTTCAAAAACTTGCATTTTCAAGCCTCCAAACCACTCTTGTCGTGTAATTGAACGGCCAAAGCGCATTCAAAGTTTTCCGTTTTTACTCCCAGGGTCACTGCCTGGATCATGTATCAAATATGCAAAAATGTCTAAAGAAAACACTTGAAACGTGCATTTCACTTCAACAGGTGAATTATCTTGGAAAAACGTTGCACTGTGGAATGTCCAGAGGAAGTCTGGCCCTTTTGTTGTTTTTTTTTCAGTAGTTGACATTGTGTCCTCTATTGCAACACCCCTCCCTGCAGTGTATCCTCTGAACGATTATCCCATTATGCCATTAGAGCACGCTGACTGCCGGCACCCCTCTGCCAGACTGGACAACACCAACAGGTCACCGAGTTTACAAGCCACGTATTCCCCATAAAGCATCTCAATGAGTGAGTGACCAGAGTCTCTGATGGCCAGGGGTTGAGTTAGACTGCGTTCACACTCGTCATGTTTGGTGGGATTAAAACGAACCCTGGTGCGATTGCTCAGTTAGTGCGGTTCATATGTGAACGCTGCCATCCGAACCCTGGTGCACACCGAGACCGCTAAAAAGATGGTCTCGGTCCGCTTGCAAACGAACTCTGGTGCGGTTCGATTGATATATGAACGCAACACGGACCAAAGACGTGTAAACGAACCAAAAACAGGACGTGATGTCACAAGGTGCGACGCTACAGGTCAGCCGATTCGACGACGTGGGAAGATCGGCGTCTCCAAAATGAGTCGAGCGCAAACGTGGAGCAACGAGGAGGTGAAGTTTCTGTTTCTGCGTACGACGGAAGAAATCCTGGAGCTGGAGTTTTGAACATTTGATGAGCTCTTCGTGATTCTCAGCTGGGAAAAATAAAGCATTAAATGATGGCGTTTAATCCAGAACACAGCGTTGTTTTGAATGTTCGGTAAGCGAGCTCCGTCGAGAAATATACGTCGACCAATCAGGTCGTGATCGTATCCCTACGCCTTTGGTTCGGTAACTTTAGGTTCGCTGTTAGAAATGCCAGTGTGAACGCTAAGCGAACCAGGTTTTGTTTTTTGGTCCGGACCAAACGAACCGAACTACAAGTGTGAACGCAGCCTTAGTCTCAAACGGGAGCATAAAGGACGTCAACTTCAACCCGAGCAGGCAATCAAGGTCTACAGGATCGCTTGAACCTTCCAGGCTGGTTTATTGAATCAGGAGAGCATAAAATAAAACGGTTGCTGCGCACAAGAAAGAAGTGTAGTGTTCAAGAATTACTTCTACTAATAATATCATTGTGCTGGTGTGTGGACCATTAATGGAGCTGCAAAAATGAATAACTCAAACCACAGTCGGCTGACACGGTACCATGTTCGGGATGTCAACTTCCCAATGGAGAAAAAAACTGCTCAGCACTGCTCGGGTTCGGTTCACCGGCGGCTGTGCTGCTCGTGACTGTGAAAGTATGCCAACATTCTCCGTCTTACTTCCATTTTTACTACGAAACCAGGACAAGACTACCGGGAGAACAGATGGGGATTACAATGGAATCTGCCAGATAACACTTCACAAGTCTTTCTCTAAAAATCCTCGCTCACTCACACACTCATATATCACAAATATTTGCACATATACATGAGCATCGTGGCTACGCCCACCAAGAGAAGATATAACGGTCATTTCCTGTCGCAGGAAGACTGCTTTAATAAGAGCATTAGACCGTCCCGGAGGATGTGATTTAACAAGCAGAGACAGAGACTGTCCTCTTCCGCCGTCTCATCAAAGAAACCATCGTCCTTAAAAGAACAGCTTACCTAAGAAATCATTTCAATGTTCCTTGCTGCATTGGACACAAAAGTATATATGATTTAAAGTTGGAATGTCTGACAACAGGACAAACAGAGAGAGAGTTTTTCACTAAAAATCTTCGCCTTTCAAACATTACTGTTGCTTTGGTTTTACCGCAGTGATATGAAATGATAACACATTACAGTAGTTCACCCATTTATTACTCACGCTCATGTCGTTCCTCACCCGTAGGAGACTTTCGATAATCTTTGGAACACAAATGAAGACATTGTTGATGATATCTGAGAGTTTTCTGTCCCTCTATAGACAACTAAAACATGGACGCTTAAAAACATTCATAAAGAGATCGTAGAAAACAACTTTATACGCTGAACACGCTGTTAAAAATTACCTGAAAATTTTACAGTATAATACTAGCAGCAGGGTTGCCAGCCAGTTACTATCATTTTTACAGTACCATTACTATAATTTAATTTACAGAATTTTACTGTATTCTTTTTAAATTTGCTGTATTTTTTTTTATTAAATAAGTCACTTACCACAGTTGTAGACCACTCTCTCTCTCTCTCTCTCTCTCTCTCTTGCTGCTACCAGAATCTCAACCGTTGAAAATCCTACAATGCCTCTTAATGGTTAAAATTTACAGTAATATCCTGTAATTTTGAGTCAAACCGCCCCGCCCCCCCAGAATGCATTGCAGTTTACAGCAATATGCTGTATTATTAAGAATACAGCCATCTGCTGTAAAATATTGCTGTAATTTTTACAGCAATTCATTACAGTGCAGGTTTAATTTAGGCTTTTATTCACACAAACATTCATCAGTTGTGGTAAACGGAAGCTCAGGGATGTTTGATTGACACGTGCGAGAACCAATGAGGTTTGAGCTTCGGTTGCGTTCCGGTTCATGTTCATATGTGAATAAAAGACTAAATTCAGTCTGTGGATCATATAAAGTTATCGCATCTCTTCAGAAAATTCGGACAATTTCACATGGATTAATTTTACGATCTCTTTATCAACTTTTTGAGGCGTCAAAGTGAACTGTGAATGAAGGGACAGATTTCATTAAATACCTTCATGCGTTTTCTGAAGATGAACGAAGGTCTTACGGGTGTAGAACCACATGAGGAGAGGAATTAATGATTGAAATTTCATTTTTGGGGGAACCAAATTTGAATATGCAGAAATGAAAACATGCTTCTTTTGCATGGAAAAAAGCTGCAAGGACATTCCGCTAAACATCTCCTTTCGGGTTTCACTGAAGAAAGAAAGTGCAACAGGAGAGATACAACATGAAGGTCAGATAAATGGTGTGTGTACAGCATGCAAATGAATGTAAATAAAATAAATAAGAAAATTAAAAGCAGCTTCTGGGTGCGGCTGAAGCTCCGAGCGTTCGGCATTCAGATCAAACTGATAGCACATGTTGAGATCTGTTTCTCCGGAGGGATTTGACTGTATATCCTCATCCGAACACATGAACGCACACAGAGTATGGCAAGCCGTTTTGACTTTTATTCATTTTCAGGACATGAACTTGTGATATCAACAATTACATTTTCACTAGTTAAAATGTTCATTCCTGATATCAGGAATTATATTTCCACTAGTAAAAACTATAATTCTTGATATCTGTAATTGTATTTTTACTAGTGAAATCTCGCCATAGGCTGCCATTCAAATTCAATTGTTGATATCAAGAATTCATTTCTTACTAGTTGAAATTCCAGTTTCACACATCAGGAATACAATACTTACTAGTAAAAATGCACATTTCTGATATCAAGAATTACATTGTTACTAGTACAAATGTCTATTCTTGATATCAACAATTGAATTGCTACTAGTAAAAATGTTCATTTCTGATATCAGGAATGTGATTGTTACTAGTAAGAAAGCCGTTTTAGATATCAGAAATGATATTGATATCAGGAATTCATTTTCAGATATCAGAAATGAACATTTTTACTAGTAGCAATTCAATTGTTGATATCAAGAATAGACATTTATGGCAAGCCGTTTTGACTTTTATTCATTTTCAGGATATGAACTTTCACTAGTTAAAATGTTAATTCTTGATATCAGGAATTAGATTTCCACTAGTATAAACTATAATTGCTGATATCAAGAATTGTATTTTTACTAGTGAAATCTCGCCATAGGCTGCCATTCAAATTCAATAGCTGATATCAAGAATAGACATTTGCACTAGTAACAATGTAATTATTGATATCAAATCAATCAGAATTGTATTCCTGATAAGTGAAACTGGAATTTCAACTAGTAAGAAATGAATTCTTGATATCAACAATTGAGTTTGAATGGAAGCCTATGGCGAGATTTCACTAGTAAAAATACAATAACAGATATCAACAATTATAGTTTATACTAGTGGAAATCTAATTCCTGATATCAAGAATTAACATTTTAACTAGTGAAAATTTAAAAGTTTAAATTTAAAATATTTAAAGTTCATATCCTGAAAATGAATAAAAGTCAAAACCTCAAATGAGGAATTTTGTACAAATGTGCACAAGCAATTAAAAAAAAAAAAATAGCGTTTTTGGGGGAATTTTTTTTTTAAGTTGGCAAAATATCAAAGCAAGTGTCATATTACAATATATAATATTTTTATGTATTGAAACACTGTGCATTTACACTTATATGGCTAAAACTAAATGTCTTACAATTGACTGTACTGTCTAAGACATATTAGTTATGTGATTACTTGAATAATACCATGAAATATGAAAATACATGCATTTATTATTATTAATATTTTAACTTTGAAAGGCTTATTAGCTCATGTAACATGGTGTCATGTACGGAGAGGGAAAAAAGAACCAGTAACAAGTACTGTAACTTAAATTATGTGAGGATTCATTTGAAACGATAGAGGAAAAGGACGATGTTCTGTATCGTTATCAGACATGAAAAAGCTCAATTCTAAAAGACTGGAAATAGCAGTTGTACGTTCACTTTAAAAATACAAATTTTTGTAAAACAAAATCAATTCATGAATAACCGCAATTATGCGAAAGTATGTGGTTTTTACACAATGCGTTTTAAACATTGTTCATGTTTAAACGTTCAACCGCCCACAATATAAGCACAAAACCCTCTTCTGAACAGACTAAAGTATGTAGGTTTTGGATTGCCTTTGCTTTACTGTAAACACAGTGTCCATAAAAATGTATTTCTGGGATTTGTGCCATGCACAATCTCTATTATGGCATGCTGAGATCAAAACATTGTGCTTATTCTGTAGCTCATATTATACGAGGTGAGCCCTGGACACAGACCGGCCGTGGCTTCAGCTCATGTACAGGCGTTAAAGACAGAGTATGTACTTTGTTTCATGTCAAAACACATTCTCTTATTGACTACTATTAGTATGTCATTCATGCGTTTATCTCTCCCAGAAGTGTAAACATCAGTCCTCCCAGGCACCATCTAAACACTTCACTTAGATCTGTCAATCTCTCACAGCTCAACCAATAGCGAGAATTGGGGGTGTGGCTACTGTAGCGGGCGGAGCCAGAGCTGTAGAACTGAATGACACCCAGCTTCAAACGTCACTGCATTTAGAATATGTCAAAGTGAGCGTGGACGCTCAACATGCACCCATTCAGAAAGACAAATGTACCAGTTTGTAATGTTTACTCTGATGTGGAGTAGTTGTGGCTGGTGCAGTTACATGTCTCATGTCCTTTTCTACTCAACATGAGTCTCAAGTGTCCCTTTAACTCTGACCGCTCTGACACACAGTCAACTGATCAGTTTCTATAAATCCCTCAAGATTGTTCCACTTCTAAGGGTGCAAAGCTGAAGCCATTAGATTAAATGAGTCTACTGCAGTTCACTGACTTTGCAGTGTCTCGGACCAGAATAATGGATGATCCTATCCTGGTAATTGACCCTTCGCAAAGCCCCGCCCCCTTTAGTTACTGTTGCTACGTCCGCTCTCACGCCACACATCATGTTCTCACGCAGTGAAGAGCAAAGAGGACACTGACAACGAATGAAACGTTTAAAATGTAGTAATTTTTTAAAGAAGTTTAATCAATGAATCGCATCTAGTGTGTGTTTAATGTGTCGCTCCTCGATCATCTCTTCATACTAGTTCATTTATAGCATCAAATAAACATGAATGAACATCAGAAGGAATGTTGTTTCAAGACGTGATTCAAGTTCACCAACGTTAATCTACTAACTCCCCGTTGACGGCAAAAATGGCGGATTCGGGGTTATGATTGGTCAGATCGCCTGTCAATCAAACTGTATATGCTATTTATTGTTTAAACTTCTTTAAAAAGTGACAATATTTGAAATATGAAACTGTTTCATATTAACAGTAACCTGCTCTGTCTTGACTGTCGACGTGTTGTCAGTGTCCTCTTTGCTCCAGGATGTATTTTCCACTGCGTGAGAACATGATGTGTGGCGTGAGAGCGCATGGGTTGTCGTCATGACCAGGAAGGATAAAAGCACTCACTAGCTTAAAGTAGCCCAAGCAAATCACAGGTATGCAGGGAGTATGGTTGGTCGATGCAATGTCTTGTTCCCTCTCACAGGGAACTAGGGTTACAGTCGTAACCGGAGACGTTCCCTAAAGAGGGCGGGTCTTTGTGAACGGGCAATTGCATGGCCCAAAGCTAGTCTACTCTTTTGCTTCACGCTCAAAAGTATGTACTTTTTCCCCCTCACAAAGAGTAGAGCTGCTTACAAACAACATGATCATCAAACATTCAACATCAAATAAATTCCCAACGCTCCCAAATGAACGGTCACATCCATGATGAGGTACATGGACTCGATCTACTCCATCTTTTGATTATCATTCTGAACCTGAAGCGATTTTCTCAGCTTTTTGTTGTTTTTTTATAAAGCCTACCCGTCGATAAAAAGAAAAGAAAGAATGAAGCTGTGATAGAACGTTTAATGTTTACATCCTGGAGGTTTTGTGAATATGATCAAAAATGCTTTAAGTGAACTTTTAGAAAAAAAAGAAGAAAAAAAAAGCACTGTAATTAATACAGTCAAGTCCTCATTCAATTATGAAATGTCATATTATCGAAGAGTGTTATACTCAAACACATTTAATTCTGCAGATTTCTCCACAAAAAATCAGAGCAGAACATACTAAGAGTCTGCATTTTTCCCTCAGGGTCCTTTGATGGCATGTTTAAACACACACAAACCTGATGCCTGTCGGTCTGACATATTCCAAACATCTCCAGCTGAATGACCCGGCCTACAGCACGGCATTAATGCCACCTGCGACGTCCCGCCGCCGTCTAACTCTTTCAGTCTCGAAACAAGCATTCCTGCATATAAAAATCCACCATCACAGACTCTAGACTGACGCATCAATATTACACTCAGACAGACGTCTGTGTTGCTGCAGCAGCTGACAGACGCACAGATCCACTTACCATCCCGCAGAATGCTGATACACAGTGGCCCGGCTCAGCAAAACCACCTCAGCACAAGATGAATGAATCCTCACACACACACACGCACACACGCGCAGAGGCTCAGCAGCAGCTGCAGAAGGAGAACGAGTGCATGAAGGCCAGAGGGGCTGCAGCGGAGAGAGAGACCAAATGTGTCCGGCACAATGGAGCTCAGGAAATACCAGCAGGAGACGCAGATAAACGGAGGATATGGAAGCGGCGGACGGAGCTGAGGGGAGGCGTCTCCGTGGGGAAAGAAAATCAAGACGTTCTGTGAGGAAAACCCTGCAGAACATCTCAAAGTCTGACATAGTATGTTCCTGAGTGAAAAGAAGAAGAAAAATCGTTGTCTGTAGGAATTTATTTTAAAAAGCATATTTCTTCCCTTTTCTTTTTGTATTCATTTAAGTTTTACATAAGTAAAAAGTGTGAATGTTTTTGTAACTTGTTATTACCTATCAAAAAATGATTTTACTGAACTTCACAATAAATTGCTTCTACAAAACTCTATTTAAGTGTTTATATCCAAAGCGAAAGGTCACGACCTGGAGCAGTTTGGGATTTCTGTGGAGTTTTTGAGGGCTTTGAAGGTGATGCACTTAAAGATGCTCAGAAGTTTCTGTCATTTTTAATGTTAAAATGTTTCATTGCTGTGTTCCATTAACATTAATTGTTTGTATATGGCAGCTGTTATGGAGCGTTGGAAACGAATACCGCTCTTTCCTCGTTTATTAAAGTTATGGCAATGCTAACTAATTATTTCAAGTGGATTTGTCTAAATTAATGAGAGTAAATGAGTTAATTTAATTTTTTATTTTAAATGTTACATATTTTATCCAAGTATGATTTGGTCACAATGGTTAAACTCAAATGTTTTGACTCTACTTCATTTTTTTAAGTTTAGTGAACTTCTTGGTATTTTGAGCTTGTAAAAATCAGTATTATATATTTTACTGTATGCTAAAAAATGACTTTCCAACTACTTTTTGTGAGTTGAATTTAAGTAACAGTTTTTACAGTGTACTGAGAGCCTTGTGAGCTGATTTTAAAGTAAATATAAATGTCTAAAAGAAGTGAAAATGCATATATTACGCACAGACTGCTCTTTGTCAGTCCAATAACATTTCAGTAGTAAGGAACGAAACAATTTGTGGATTGTTTGCTGCGCATGTCAGTAAAGTAAAAATGCCACCAACGCTGCGGGAAACACTTGTCAAGTCACGTCACAAAGGAATAATTTGATGTCAGCATGTGTTGACATGTAAGCAAATGTCTAGCAAAGTTAATGTGCTCTAAAGAAAGTGCTTCGAAAATATGACACCAGGCTATTTTTATATTTGATCCTGCCGGCACCTGGTAGACGGCTGTACCTGCATCTGATGCCTCAAGACTTCTAATGCGAGTCTGCTGGAGGGGTGTCCAATCCTGCTCCTGTCCTGCAGAGTTGCCTCAACACACCTGCCTGGAAGTTTCTAGTATACCTCATAAGAGCTTGGTTAGCTGTTCAGGTGAGCTGAACTCTCCAGGAGCAGGATTCACCTCTGCTCGACGGGCTGCAGAAGATCCGAATCTTTTCTTGCAGAAAGACTGACACTGAAAGGGGCCTCCATAGACTTATGAAAGTCTCACAAACCCATGAAAAGTTTGACCGTTCCCAAAGCCCCGCCCCCTTTAGTTACTGTTGCTATGTCCGCTCTCACGCCACACATCATGTTCTCCCGTAGTGAAAAATACATCGAGGAGCAAAGAGGACACTGACAACGAATGAAACGGTTTCATATTTAAAATATAGTAATTTTTTTAAATAAGTCGTGACAGATCGCTCGATCATCTCTTCATACTAGTTCATTTATAGCATCAAATAAACATGAATGAACATCAGAAGGAATGTTGTTTCAAGACGTGATTCAAGTTCACCAACGTTCATCTACTAACTCCCCTGACCGCTTTGACGGACAAAATGGCGAATTCGGGGTTATGATTGGTCAGATCGCCTGTCAATCGACCCAGCGAAGCCGGCGAAGGGTCAATTGTCTTTATTATGTTCAAGTATTTCCTATACAAACAGTAAATATTGAAGGACTTGTCTTTTATAATAGCTAATATCCTTTCATTTAGGCCCAGCTCAACATTCGCTGTTTGCTATTGGTAATCGGTATGGGCACTTCAAAGGGACAGTTCACCCAAAAATTTAAATTATCTCTCGATTTACTCCCCAAGCCATCCGAGGTGCATATGGCTGTCTTTTTTCAGACAAACGCAATCGGACATATATTTAAGAGTATCCTGGCTCTTGCAAGCTTTATTATGGTAGTGAATGGGGAGCCAGATTTTGAAGCCAACAAAATGGCATCGATCCATCATAACTGTAATCCATACGACTCCAAGAGATGGGTTTTTGTTAGAAAAATATGCATTTCCCTTTCGAGGGAACTTTGGGAACGCAACAGCGTGAACGCGTCTGATGCTTGAATGTCAACTAACCAACGGCGAGAATGAACGTCACGGGCGGATGACGTCATGAGTGATCGCTCACTAGCTTTTTTTTTTTTTTTTTGCTCTATCCTCTGAGCTTCCGCGTTCATCATAGCATCATGCGTCAGGTCAGAGGTCACTCTTATGCCGTAAATCAATGCGTACGGCTGTCATTATTATCATAGTTAAGGTTTAAAACAATAAACAAATGATTTTTTTAAAAACAAAAACCCATCGATTTGTGTCAGAGGGCCTTTATTAACCCGTGTTAATAAAGATGTGCTTTTCTTTGCTTCAAAATCGGACCCCCAATTCACTACCATTCCTGTCAGGATTATCAGCTGGAGTGCCCATGACAGCCTCTAGAGGGCACTCCATCTAGGACTCTCTCACACACACATGCACATTCACTCCTGGACATCACTACATTTCTCAGAACCCCCTGTACCTGTCATTGATTACTGCACCAGCTGAGGCTCATTATACACACAGTATTTAAGCTCAACACACACCCTCACGCCCAAGAAGATATACACCTTGAGGATGAGTAAATCATTGGATCATTTTTGGGTGAACTATCCCTTTAAGAGGGAGGAACACTCATTATAGCTTAGGATTTGATTAGACAAACATTTGTGATGATGTCATCAATAATTTTGTCCACATTCCTGGAAAACGCTACATTAGAATTGCACATATCTGCTAAAAGTTCATTTTAGATATAGACAAAACTGACTTCACTGGGTCTATTCGATCTCTTCAGTGAACTCGTGTGAAAATACACTTCCATATTATTAGCAACTGCTGGAAGCTCTTGGGAACAGCCTTGATTAAATGCGGTTCATAGTTGCCAAATGCAATGAATATGACGCCAACCAGAGATCGCAGTCGGGATATGGAAAGAGCATTTAAAAGGACATTTGAGGAACCAACAGAGCATTAACCTTCTGTAGGGCCGACCGCTGAGTGACATTTCACAAGCGCAGCGGCACACTGCTGGATAACCACAGCGTAAGAGGCTTGAAGTTCATTAGCTTATTGAATGCATACATGTCACCATTTATAAACTTGATCTACAGATTTTTTGAAGAAAAAACATGACTCTCTGTCTTAATAGTTCTAAGAAAGAGTATTAGAAAGCATTACTTGGTTGCCTTCAGTGTTTAACCACTCATTCCTGTGGTCTTGAAGGGCTTCGAATCAAACGTTTAATTGAGATGAGCTAAACATTAAAATAACAACATTGAGAAATGAAACATTATCTGATGTGTTAGATGCTGATCATGCACTTTAAGTGCCGAGAACTGTTTTTATTTCCATCTCAGATGCAATTATTAATAGTGCAGAACTACATGCATCACATTAATAATTCCTTTCTGAATAGATGGGATTGTGATGCATTGGTGGCGGGAGAATGTGTGTGAGAATCATTCTTGACTCTAGAGAGATGAACACAAGTTGCTGGAATGTCGGGAAGCTCAAGTTTCGGCGTATTTAAACCACAAGCAAGAGCCGCTCTTTTAAATATTTCACATAAAGACTATTAAAGGCCAATTTATTTCTCACAAAACGATGATGAGCTCACTTGGGGGGGGACAGCATTAAACTTCTAGAAGTTATCAGACCAAAATCAACTGGACTTCCCAAGAGCTGATGTTGAGTGACGACCAGGGATGGTGGAGGAAGTGACGTCAGAAGACAGGGAGAAGTGGGAAGATGAGGTGATGAGTGGAAGTGAGAGTGCATGAGATAAAAACAGTAATCGGACACGTGTGTGATGTGGGAATGTGATGATCTTCACGACGGATCACAATAGTGTGCCATCAACACAGCAGATCACATCTTCATACGAGCGAAAATCAACACATTTTACAGAGGACGAGAAATCCTCGTCTCAGTCTGAATGACGCAATTCATGTCTTCCCAAATCAGCACATCCACGACCAATCATTCCTTGCATTTTAAAGCATTTTCATTTACAATTACTAAAAAATGAATGCTTGAGTGTTTAACTCAATGCTTATTTGGCATATATTCAAAATTTGCAGTTCTTATTTTTTACTACCAATTTTTGAGTGAAAATGGCTTTCTAAAAAACGCCTATACTATTCTGAACGTATATTAATTTTATGCACGTGTCAAAACTGCAAACATATTAGTTTCATGTTAGTTTGAGAAGTTCAACGCAAGTTCATGTAATGGCATGGGTTTGGTGCACGACTCGAAACTTTATTTTACAGCCCTGTTCCCCATACTATGTACTTATAGTGATAGAAATAACTGGTAATGACTAGGTACTAACTCTAAACCTAACCTTAACCCATATAGTTACCTTGTATTACTCAGTGCTTAAGTAGTCTGTAAGTACACAAGTGCAGTACTATCAAAATCAAGCGCCACTGAAAAACTTCAAAATCAATTTCACAATTTTGTGTTGCACATCATCTTTAAAAACACAGACGAACTCTTGACCAGCTGCAAGAAAAAGAATTGAGAGTTTAAGAGAATCAGTCCAGTAAACTGAAATTAACCCTTATGTTGTGTTCCGGGTCAATTTGACCCGTTTAGATTTTCAAGTTGTTGGAAATACTGGTTAAACTATGTTTTTTTTTTCTTGATATTTTGTGACTTTTTCTCATTTATCATCATGCAAAGTTTCAACATGCTGGTGTTTTTTGACATATACAAACAAAATCACTGTTACGTTCGTGACGTTCGCCGGGTCAACTGTACTGACCCAAAATAATAACGTTTCTTGGTTATATTTTGTTATTTTATTTTTTTAATACCTTATGAAGCTAAAAAAAAATGAGGTTTTCCACACTTATTTCAACACAGAAAAATGTATGTGAAGTTCAGATCCAGAAAACACACACTTGCTCATCATGTCAGAAGAAACTTCTTGACTTTATGAAATGAGTTTACAAAACAGCCAACTTCGGAAAAGTACATATTTTCATTATTCAGCTACATTTAATTGATGTTCTAAGAAAAAAACAAAAAGTTACAAAATGTATTTATTGTATTTAAAAATGTACTGTTTATTTTCAAATTGCCAAAACAAATCCGTTTTAAATTAAACATTTTCATTAAATCATATCTTCAGATGTGTATTTTTTGGAATATTTGACAAATGTTGATATTAAAAGTCTTTGTTGTTTTTCATCGTGTGATTTTTGAGGAATTGCATTGAATCCAGTCAATTTGACCCGCTCCATAACGAGCGTCCACAGAAATCCAACAGCGCATGAGGGTTAAATTGGTGCCATGACCCGGACGGTACTGAGGTTTAGGGCTAGTGGAAGCTGTGCAGGTAAACCTCAAGAGGAACACTAGTGAACGATACTCGAGACTGCTTCCTCGTTAGCCTGTCTCCCATGCCGGAAATGCTCATTTGAATCCCGCTCGGAGCGGGGCGAGTAGAACCAGAGGGGGTTACACAAACACCACGGCCCCAGGAGAGGAGGTTTTTAACAGCGCTCTGATAAATGCATCAGTAGCAGAAAATAAAATGTTTGGAATTCACCACATCACAGGAGAATATATATTTCACGGCCACTTGCAAGAGCTGAATTTTTCGAGGTGACCTCCGCCTGAATTCTCAAGCTAACTCTAAAAATAACCCAGAAATCTCCCAAGATGCACTGCCTCGCTCGGACCAGCCTAGTTCAGAAGAAAAACAATACAGCTTCCTCTCGATCCGTCCCAACACTTCTGCGAGAAGGTTTCGGCGGTGGACGGGTGTGAATCACAAACGCACAGTGTGATCAATCACATCTGACCGAGAGCTAAACAAACTGACTAAATGAGTTGACAAAAGTTTCAAGCTCTTGATTTCTTCCGAATGCTTCTACGGACACGTAAAACACTTCTCCCTGAGGAGAACTTCAAATAAATATGTAAATGAATAATAACTACATATTTTCCACTGAAAGCCGACATCAAACAGCACTCGCTCTCAACCGCTCGCCTCTGTGATGTGATATTCTGAACAATGTGAGAAAATAAAATGTCGGGCTCGACTTAATCATGGGGAATTCATTAGATGGTATGAAGCGGCTGTTTCACAACAGAACCAAAAGTCAGTTTGCAGGGGATTGACTTCCTCCCCTCCTGAAACACAGAGGATTCTTGAGCCGGACATCAGGCTGAAGGTCAAGTTCATCCTCCAGAGCATCTCCACTTATCTCTTCTTCTTGTTGTTATTATCGCCATAACCATCATTGCATTCAGGGTTGGGGAGTCACGAAATACAAGTGACTTAGTTTCGTATTTAAAATACAAGTGTATTTCATTTGAAATGGGTGGTAATCAGATTACAGTTACATCTGAAAAGTGTTTTAGATTACCAAAGTGATTACTTTGAGTTTTAATGTCATTTAAACAGCGATTGGTGATTCTCTGACTCTGACCGTCTGAAAAAGACGAGTTCAGTTTCATCAACATTTTAATACTTTTAAGAGGATCATAAAAATGTTGTTATTTTTATTTAGTTCTGTCCTGAACAAGACAAAATGACTGAATTTATTAAAAAAAAATTGCAGAACTGTCAACTGAACTGTCCTGTCATGACCTGATGATCCACGACTGTTTTCATGTTTTGTGAGTCATTTTATAATTCACTCGATACTGTGACTCCCCCCCCCCACCTACAATAGTGAGTTTGTAAATTTGTAATTCTTTTTCTCAGTATTGCAAGTTATAAAGTCAGAATTGGGAGATATAAACTTGCAATACTGACTTTTTTCTTGCAATTGTGAATTTAGTATGTCAGTTTATATCTCATAATTCTGACTTTTCTCAATATTGTCAGTTTATATCTCATAATTCTGACTTTTCTCAATATTGCGAGTTTATATCTCATAATTCTAACTTTTCTCAATATTGCCAGTTTATATCTCATAATTCTGACTTTTCTCAATATTGCCAGTTTATATCTCATAATTCTGACTTTTCTCAATATTGTGAGTTTATATCTCATAATTCTGACTTTTCTCAATATTGCGAGTTTATATCTCATAATTCTGACTTTTCTCAATATTATCAGTTTATATCTCATAATTCTGACTTTTCTCAATATTGCGAGTTTATATCTCATAATTCTGACTTTTCTCAATATTGCGAGTTTATATCTCATAATTCTGACTTTTCTCAATATTGTGAGTTTATATCTCATAATTCTAACTTTTCTCAATATTGTGAGTTTATATCTCATAATTCTAACTTTTCTCAATATTGTGAGTTTATATCTCATAATTCTGACTTTTCTCAATATTGTCAGTTTATCTCATAATTCTGACTTTTCTCAATATTGTGAGTTTATATCTCATAATTCTGACTTTTCTCAATATTGTCAGTTTATATCTCATAATTCTGACTTTTCTCAATATTGTGAGTTTATATCTCATAATTCTGACTTTTCTCAATATTGTGAGTTTATATCTCATAATTCTGACTTTTCTCAATATTGTCAGTTTATATCTCATAATTCTGACTTTTCTCAATATTGTGAGTTTATATCTCATAATTCTGACTTTTCTCAATATTGTGAGTTTATATCTCATAATTCTGACTTTTCTCAATATTGTGAGTTTATATCTCATAATTCTAACTTTTCTCAATATTGTGAGTTTATATCTCATAATTCTGACTTTTCTCAATATTGCGAGTTTATATCTCATAATTCTGACTTTTCTCAATATTGCGAGTTTATATCTCATAATTCTGACTTTTCTCAATATTGTCAGTTTATATCTCATAATTCTGACTTTTCTCAATATTGCGAGTTTATATCTCATAATTCTGACTTTTCTCAATATTGCGAGTTTATATCTCATACTTTTGACTTTTCTCAATATTATCAGTTTATATCTCATAATTCTGACTTTTCTCAATATTGTGAGTTTTTATCTCATAATTCTGACTTTTCTCAATATTGCGAGTTTATATCTCATAATTCTGACTTTTCTCAATATTGCGAGTTTATATCTCATAATTCTGACTTTTCTCAATATTGCGAGTTTATATCTCATAATTCTGACTTTTCTCAACATTGTGAGTTTATATCTCATAATTCTGACTTTTCTCAATATTGTGAGTTTATATCTCATAATTCTAACTTTTCTCAATATTGTGAGTTTATATCTCATAATTCTGACTTTTCTCAATATTGTGAGTTTATCTCATAATTCTGACTTTTCTCAATATTGTGAGTTTATATCTCATAATTCTGACTTTTCTCAATATTGTCAGTTTATATCTCATAATTCTGACTTTTCTCAATATTGTGAGTTTATATCTCATAATTCTGACTTTTCTCAATATTGTGAGTTTATATCTCATAATTCTGACTTTTCTCAATATTGTGAGTTTATATCTCATAATTCTGACTTTTCTCAATATTGTCAGTTTATATCTCATAATTCTGACTTTTCTCAATATTGTCAGTTTATATCTCATAATTCTGACTTTTCTCAATATTGTGAGTTTATATCTCATAATTCTGACTTTTCTCAATATTGTGAGTTTATATCTCATAATTCTGACTTTTCTCAATATTGTCAGTTTATATCTCATAATTCTGACTTTTCTCAATATTGTGAGTTTATATCTCATAATTCTGACTTTTCTCAATATTGTGAGTTTATATCTCATAATTCTGACTTTTCTCAATATTGCGAGTTTATATCTCATAATTCTAACTTTTCTCAATATTGCGAGTTTATATCTCATAATTCTAACTTTTCTCAATATTGTGAGTTTATATCTCATAATTCTGACTTTTCTCAATATTGCGAGTTTATATCTCATAATTCTGACTTTTCTCAATATTGCGAGTTTATATCTCATAATTCTGACTTTTCTCAATATTGCGAGTTTATATCTCATAATTCTGACTTTTCTCAATATTGCGAGTTTATATCTCATACTTTTGACTTTTCTCAATATTATCAGTTTATATCTCATAATTCTGACTTTTCTCAATATTGTGAGTTTTTATCTCATAATTCTGACTTTTCTCAATATTGCGAGTTTATATCTCATAATTCTGACTTTTCTCAATATTGTGAGTTTATATCTCATAATTCTGACTTTTCTCAATATTGTCAGTTTATATCTCATAATTCTGACTTTTCTCAATATTGTCAGTTTATATCTCATAATTCTGACTTTTCTCAATATTGTCAGTTTATATCTCATAATTCTGACTTTTCTCAATATTGTGAGTTTATATCTCATAATTCTGACTTTTCTCAATATTGTGAGTTTATATCTCATAATTCTGACTTTTCTCAATATTGTCAGTTTATATCTCATAATTCTGACTTTTCTCAATATTGTGAGTTTATATCTCATAATTCTGACTTTTCTCAATATTGTGAGTTTATATCTCATAATTCTGACTTTTCTCAATATTGTGAGTTTATATCTCATAATTTTGACTTTTCTCAATATTATGAGTTTTTATCTCATAATTCTGACTTTTCTCAATATTGTCAGTTTATATCTCATAATTCTGACTTTTCTCAATATTGTCAGTTTATATCTCATAATTCTGACTTTTCTCAATATTGTGAGTTTATATCTCATAATTTTGACTTTTCTCAATATTATGAGTTTTTATCTCATAATTCTGACTTTTCTCAATATTGTCAGTTTATATCTCATAATTCTGACTTTTCTCAATATTGTCAGTTTATATCACATAATTTAGATTTTTCTCAATATTGTGAGTTTATATCTCATAATTCTGACTTTTCTCAATATTGTCAGTTTATATTTCATAATTTTGACTTTTCTCAATATTATGAGTTTATATCTCATAATTCTGACTTTTCTCAATATTGTGAGTTTTTATCTCATAATTCTGACTTTTCTCAATATTGTCAGTTTATATCTCATAATTTTGACTTTATAACTCACAATTTCAACTTTATATCACTCAATTCTGAGGGAAAAAGTCAGAATTGTGAGATAAAAACTCTCAATGACCTTTTTTGTGTTTGTTTCACACTTATTAGTATTCCAAAGTATTCTAAAGTATTTAGATTAAGTGACTAAACTTGAGTAATGTAACGAAATACGTTACGAATGACTTTTTAAAGCATGTATTTTGTAATCTGTAGTGAAATACATTTTAAAAGTAACCTACCCAGCCCTGATTACATTAACCAGTATGAAATGACTGCGCGAACTATTGGTAATATTTTAGAAAGGCTGTGGGCTTTCAAGTGACAAACATGTTTTTAGGTCATTTCAAACATATAACATTTTGATAAAAGTTTTCAAAAGCAACCCTTTTTTCAAGTGTGCACAATAACACAATGACTCTTTCCCTGCCAGTATTTGTGATCATATTAACAAAACTTCTCTGAATATTTTGTTGTATGAATATGTAAACGGTCAAACTTTTCAAAAATTGGTAAACGACTTCTGTCCGATCCTTCAGGTTTATGCAGACCTTCTTATTCACTTGTTTTTGGATCCGGAGATGCTGCACTCATGCGGAAGATGTGCAATAGCGCCCCCTAACATGTAACAGTGAAAACACAAATTGCTGAAAATAAATAAATAAATAAAATATATATATATATATATATATATATAGTCCATGGCGGAAAAGTGTTAAATGACAGAAAAACTTGCCAATGGTGGGGAAAGAGTTAAAGGATTAGGTCAGTTTAAAACGAAAATTAGCCCAAGCTTTACTCACCCTCAAGCCATCAGGCGTTTATGACTTCCTTCTTTCTGATGAACACAATCTGAGTTATATTAATAAACATCCTGACGCATCCCAGCTTTATAATGGCAGTGAATGGGCTGAAGAAAGTGTGTCCATCCATCATAAACACATTCCCGAGGGATAATGAAGGCCTTCTGAAGTGAAGCGATGCGTTAGTGTAAGAAAAATCTATATTTAACAAGTTATGAAGTAAAATATCTAGATTCCGCCAGACTGTCTTCCATATTCAAGTTATGGAAAAAGCATAACTGATGTTCAGCTTTTCCGTAAGTTGAATATGGAAGTTGTAGGACGTAGCGGAAGGATTTTGAACTGCGAGAGGCGGTACACTTTATTCATAACTTGAATACAGAAGGCGGAAGTTAGATATTTTACTTTCTAATATGTTAAATAAAAAAAGGCCTTTATTAACCCCTGGAGCCGTGTGGAGTACGTTTATGATGGATTGATGCACTTTCTTGAGCTTCATTCTCATTGGTCCCTTTCACTGCCATTATAAAGCTTGGATGTGTGAGGATATTTATTAAACATAACTCAAAAACACGAAAGTCATATATACCTACACTCAAAAAAATATTTCAGTCTAAACATAGTTTTATGTAATAGCAATTTTCCATCCATTTGGATGACATAGTTTTAACATAAACAAACTAATAAACTTAATGTGATTCATATTTGTCAGTCATACGTAATGAAAAATGCCCAGGTTAATGAACACTGTTTAGTGGTCATGTGTGTGCGCACTACTGAGTTAAAGTAGCGTTGAAGCAGAGTCAGAGTTAATGAGATCATTAAGTGATGATTAATGATGAACGCCTGCTGTTAACAAGCAGAATCACTGAAGGACAGAGAAACACAAGAACTACAACTGAAGATAAAAGACATTTCATCTCTCACTATTCATATCATAAATCTGACCTATTTCATTTACATAAGACTGATAAATATGAATAAAATTAAGTTTATTAATTTGTTCATGTTAAAACTATGTAATCCAAATGGATGGAAAATTGCTACGTAATTAAATTACATAAAACTTATGTTTAGACTGAAATATTTTTTTGAGTGTAGGATGGCTTGAGGATGAGTAAAGCTTCGGGTAATTTTCCTTTTAAAGTGAACTAATCCATTAAGATCCGTTCAGATTTCATGTTGAAAAAAAACAACAAACAAACAATAAAAATCACAATTTCATTCAGGATGACACATGCAATCAAAGCACAAAACCTCAGTAAAAAAAAAAACATGTTAACATGTGATTCCATATGGTGTTTGTAGACAATAATGGGGGAAAAATCTCCATTCGACACATTGACCTGATAAGGTGGTCAGTGCTTTCTGTGGGCGGACAGCAAAACAGGCCAAAGTCAATTAATTCATCTGAACCTCAAAATAATGATCCTCTGAACGGGACACTTACTTTAGAAGATGCTGCACTGGTATCTACGTCTAACAAATGAATGAAACCCATCTCCATGTTTATCCAACACTTTAACAGGGTGAAGTCGTTAACTACAACGGAACACCAACTGAAGTGAGCGGAAAAGACGACTGCATGCTGCTCACATTCAGCTATAGAGATCGTATGATCAAACACAGACACCCCGAGGGAATACATGGCTACTAAATCAATTCAGCATCAGCCTTACTTCAGCAGATGAAGCGGGATCTAGCGGCTCGTCTGAAGGATCTAGCATCATCCGCTCTGTCCCGGTGCAGTGCTGCAGAGCGCTGAACGACTCCTCACACAATCCCCTTCAATTAGTTTCCACGTCGCCGGGTCAGATTTGCAGAGGCTTTACTAACGCAGCGGATTCCAGGGCTTTCTTGCTGATTACTACTCGCTCTACTCCAGCTGAGCGATAGGAGCTGATTTGTGTGGTTTTTTTTTTTTGTTTTGTTTAAGTAGCCTGCTAGCGTGCAGTGCCACCCACAGGCTCGGGCATAATAGCTGAACATTAAGAAACTGGAAACCTGCCAAATAATTACATAATCATGCTTGATAACGTGGGCACACACCCAACAACACACTGGATCTTTACCTTTTTCAGCAGAAAATGAGCTCTTGTTGTTTTGGGCTGTTGCCACGGTGCTAATATACGGTTGCCGAGGATTTCTGAGTGTTAAGCACAGAGGCCGTTGCTAGGTGTTTGATAGAGTGGTTTCTAGGGTGTTTCTAAGCGCTCACTGGGGTGTTCTGAGCAGTTTCTAAGGCGTTGCTAGGTGCTTACTAGGATGTTCTGAGCAGTTTCTAAGGCGTTGCTAGGTGCTTACTAGGATGTTCTGAGCGGTTTCTAAGGCGTTGCTAGGTGCTTATTAGGATGTTCTGAGCAGTTTGTAAGGCGTTGCTAGGTGCTTACTAGGATGTTCTGAGCAGTTTGTAAGGCGTTGCTAGGTGCTTACTAGGATGTTCTGAGCAGTTTGTAAGGCGTTGCTAGGTGCTTACAAGGATGTTCTGAGCAGTTTGTAAGGCGTTGCTAGGTGCTTACTAGGATGTTCTGAGCAGTTTGTAAGGCGTTGCTAGGTGCTTACTAGGATGTTCTGAGCAGTTTGTAAGGCGTTGCTAGGTGCTTACAAGGATGTTCTGAGCAGTTTGTAAGGCGTTGCTAGGTGCCTACTAGGATGTTCTGAGCAGTTTGTAAGGCGTTGCTAGGTGCTTACTAGGATGTTCTGAGCAGTTTCTATAGCGTTGCTAGGTGCTTACTAGGATGTTCTGAGCAGTTTGTAAGGCGTTGCTAGGTGCTTACAAGGATGTTCTGAGCAGTTTGTAAGGCGTTGCTAGGTGCCTACTAGGATGTTCTGAGCAGTTTGTAAGGCGTTGCTAGGTGCTTACTAGGATGTTCTGAGCAGTTTCTATAGCGTTGCTAGGTGCTTACTAGGATGTTCTGAGCAGTTTGTAAGGCGTTGCTAGGTGCTTACTAGGATGTTCTGAGCAGTTTGTAAGGCGTTGCTAGGTGCTTACTAGGATGTTCTGAGCAGTTTGTAAGGCGTTGCTAGGTGCTTACTAGGATGTTCTGAGCAGTATGTAAGGCGTTGCTAGGTGCTTACTAGGATGTTCTGAGCAGTTTGTAAGGCGTTGCTAGGTGCCTACTAGGATGTTCTGAGCAGTTTGTAAGGCGTTGCTAGGTGCTTACTAGGATGTTCTGAGCAGTTTGTAAGGCGTTGCTAGGTGCCTACTAGGATGTTCTGAGCAGTTTGTAAGGCGTTGCTAGGTGCTTACTAGGATGTTCTGAGCAGTTTGTAAGGCGTTGCTAGGTGCCTACTAGGATGTTCTGAGCAGTTTGTAAGGCGTTGCTAGGTGCTTACTAGGATGTTCTGAGCAGTTTCTATAGCGTTGCTAGGTGCTTACAAGGATGTTCTGAGCAGTTTGTAAGGCGTTGCTAGGTGCTTACTAGGATGTTCTGAGCAGTTTCTATAGCGTTGCTAGGTGCTTTCAAGGATGTTCTGAGCAGTTTGTAAGGCGTTGCTAGGCGCTTACTAGGATGCTCTGAGCAGTTTGTAAGGCGTTGCTAGGTGCTTACTAGGATGTTCTGAGCAGTTTGTAAGGCGTTGCTAGGTGCTTACTAGGATGTTCTGAGCAGTTTCTATAGCGTTGCTAGGTGCTTACAAGGATGTTCTGAGCAGTTTGTAAGGCGTTGCTAGGTGCTTACTAGGATGTTCTGAGCAGTTTCTATAGCGTTGCTAGGTGCTTACAAGGATGTTCTGAGCAGTTTGTAAGGCGTTGCTAGGCGCTTACTAGGATGCTCTGAGCAGTTTGTAAGGCGTTGCTAGGTGCCTACTAGGATGTTCTGAGCAGTTTGTAAGGCGTTGCTAGGTGCTTACTAGGATGTTCTGAGCAGTTTCTATAGCGTTGCTAGGTGCTTACAAGGATGTTCTGAGCAGTTTGTAAGGCGTTGCTAGGTGCTTACTAGGATGTTCTGAGCAGTTTCTATAGCGTTGCTAGGTGCTTACTAGGATGTTCTGAGCAGTTTCTATAGCGTTGCTAGGTGCTTACAAGGATGTTCTGAGCAGTTTGTAAGGCGTTGCTAGGTGCTTACTAGGATGTTCTGAGCAGTTTCTATAGCGTTGCTAGGTGCTTACTAGGATGTTCTGAGCAGTTTCTATAGCGTTGCCAGGTGCTTACTAGGATGTTCTGAGCAGTTTCTAAGGCGTTGCTAGGTGCTTTCAAGGATGCTCTGAGCAGTTTCTAAGGCGTTGCTAGGTGCTTACTAGGATGCTCTGAGCAGTTTCTAAAGCGTTGCTAGGTGCTTACTAGGATGTTCTGAGCAGTTTCTAAGGCGTTGCTAGGTGCTTTCAAGGATGCTCTGAGCAGTTTCTAAGGCGTTGCTAGGTGCTTACTAGGATGTTCTGAGCAGTTTCTAAGGCGTTGCTAGGTGCTTACTAGGATGTTCTGAGCAGTTTCTAAGGCGTTAGGTTCTCACTGGGGTTTTCTGAGAAGTTTCTGTGCGCTCACTAGGGAACTTTGGGTGGTTTTAGGGCATTGCTGGATGCTCATTAGGGTGTTCTGAGAACTTTATAGGGCGTTGCTAGGTGGTTGCTGTGGTGTTCTGGGTGGCCGTGTTCTGGACGGAGACCATTTTTCCTGCTGATGTAATTAATTCCATAGTGTGTTCGGTTACACTTTATTTTAAGGTGTCAGTATTACACTGTAATTATAATTAATGGCAAATTAACTACATGTAATTACTGTAGGGTTAGGATGAGGGTTTGGTTTAGGGTTAATTTCATGTAATTAAGCATAATTGTGTTATTATATGTAACAATGACACTGTAAAATAAAGAGTTGCCGTGTGTTTTATAGAAACCTAAAGTTACAGTCAGGGTTACTTTTATTTCACTACAGATTACAAAATACATGCTATAAAAAATAATTTGTAACTTATTTTGTTACATTACTCAAGTTTAGTAACTTAATCTAAATACTAATAAGTGTGGAACAAACACAAAAAAAGGTCATTGCAAGTTTTTATCTCACAATTCTGACTTTTTACCTCAGAATTGAGTGATATAAAGTTGCAATTGTGAGTTATAAAGTCAGAATTATGAGATCCTAACATCCTAAATTCACAATTTCAAGAAAAAAAGTCAGTATTCCAAGTTATCTCCCAATTCTGAATTTATAACTTGCAATTGGGAGTTTAAATCTCGCAATTCTGAGAAAAAGAAGTCCGAATTGTGAAATGCAAACTCACAATTGTGAAGGAAAAAAACAAATTGTGAGAAAGTCACAGTGACGAGTGAATTATAAAATGACTCACAAAACATGAAAACAGTGGAAAACATGAAACTGAACTCGTCTTTTTCAGACGGTCAGAGTCAGAGAATCACCAATCGCTGTTTAAATGACATTAAAACTCAAAGTAATCACTTTGGTAATCTAAAACACTTTTCAGATGGAACTGTAATCTGATTACCACCCATTTCAAATGAAACACACTTACTCAAATTTAGTATTTTAAATACGGAACTAAGTCACTTGTATTTTGTTACTCCTCAACCCTAGTTACACTGAGCCATGAGGAACTCTGCCTGGTTCCACAGGCTACGGTTCAGTTGTGCATAAGAGCTGTGGTACATTTTCACAAGGGTAAGAGAAGCCAGTTCTAATTTCAGGCCTCCGTCATTCATCACCGCAAGCTTATGTCATGTTAATAAGTTCTGGCTAATATGCTCAGAAAACATTTGTTGGACAGAAGCCTTGTAGGGCTTTCTTGGTACCGTCAGTGACTCTCGGGCAGAACCGGGTTTCTGAACTCTAACCCTGATTACAGGCAAACATGAGTTCACCTCAAACCATCAGATGAGTAGATCTAAAGTGATGTTAAAAAAAAAAAGGTTTCAGCCTCAGAATCTTGTAGTGCACCTTTAATATCAGTGAATTTGGATCTCAAATGGTGCGCAGATGTCTCGCGTCTATAGGAATTACAGCCCTCAGTTCTTCAGCCTACACAACTTTTTTGATTCTAACAATGGAGAAAAACATTTATGTTGCATGAGATCTAATTTATGATCAGTACTTAAAGGGGAATATCTGCGGCAGCGATGAACAGCATTTTGTGCTTGGGTCACTGGGATAAGAATGTCAATACAAATGAATGAGCAGGTCAGAGAGAGAGTCAAGTGTTGTCTGAGGGCTGAAGTCCTGCATCACACACAGTTGGATCATTTCAGGCAGTTTGTGAACTTTGTTTGTGTAGATGTAAAGAAATGCATGAATCAGAAGGCTCGTCTGCTGACAGGACGTTTCTGGCTTGGTTCTTCCAGGTCAGTGAGGCCTTTATTGCGTTTTTATTATTTGTGATCATATAAAACAAGTCAATGTTTGTTGGTCTTTCGATTAATGCATCTCTTTAAATTTGTTCACTCTACTACATTTGATTAGACAAGGGGAATGTGAACTGATCAAGTACTCTATTTTTTTGCCATTCATGTCACTGAAACTGTAGTTTCCAGCATGCTTTCTATGGGACTTAATGGGAGAGTAAAAATGTTGGAATTAAGGATATGCCACTGATCTGCTGGAAGCTCTGACACAAAAGCTGAAACGTGATTAAGCCTGATAAAGTTGTTTAGCCTACAAGTAAAGCCGTCTGTTTGACACAACCCACATACAACCCAACGACATAAAACACTTCTATCGTCACAGACAGTGGAGCCGGCACACCTACAGGTAATTCCATGAGGAACTTGCCTCAGTTTAGATTTGAAGATCTGCAGGGGTGAATTATAAAAGCTCCTGTATGTCCAGCATAAGCTGTGATGATTGACAGGGAGATTTTCAGCAGATGTGTGTGTGTGTGAGTGAGAGAGAGAGCGTGTGTGAGAGAGAGAGAGAGAGAGAGAGAGCATGTGTGAGAGAGGAGAGAGAGTGTGTGAGTGTGTGTGAGAGAGAGAGTGAGAGAGAGCGTGTGTGAAAGAGGAGAGAGAGTGTGTGAGGAGAGAGAGTGTGTGTGTGAGAGAGGAGAGAGAGAGAGAGTGTGTGTGTGTGTGTGTGTGAGAGAGCGTGTGTGAGTGTGTGTGAGAGAGAGAGTGAGAGAGAGAGCGTGTGTGAAAGAGGAGAGAGAGTGTGTGAGAGGAGAGAGAGTGTGTGTGAGAGAGGAGAGAGAGAGAGTGTGTGTGTGTGTGAGAGAGAGGAGAGAGAGAGAGAGAGAGAGTGAGTGAGTGTGAAAGAGGAGAGAGAGAGAGAGAGAGAGAGAGAGTGAGTGTGTGAGAGTGAGAGCGTGTTTGAGAGGAGAGAGAGTGTGTGTGTGAGAGAGAGAGGAGAGAGTGTGTGTGTGTGTGTGTGAGAGGAGAGAGTGTGTGTGTGAGTGTGAGTGTGTGAGAGAGAGTGAGTGAGTGTGTGAGAAAGTGAGAGAGAGAGGAGAGAGAGTGTGTGTGTGTGAGAGAGAGAGGAGAGAGAGAGAGTGTGTGTGTGAGAGAGAGTGTGTGTGTGTGTGAGAGAGAGTGTGTGTGTGTGAAAGAGAGTGAGAGAGTGTGTGTGTGTGTATGAGAGAGTGAGAGTGAGAGAGAGTGTGTGTGAGAGAGTGAGTGTGTGTGTGTGTGTGCGTGCATGCGTGAGAGAGAGTGTGTGAGCGTGTGTGTGAGAGAGGAGAGAGTGTGTGTGAGAGAGTGAGAGGAGAGAGAGTGTGTGTGAGAGAGAGGAGAGAGAGAGTGTGTGTGAGAGTGTGAGTGTGTGTGTGCGTGCGTGCGTGTGTGAGAGAGTGTGTGTGAGAGAGTGAGAGTGTGTGTGAGAGGAGAGAGAGAGAGTGTGTGTGAGAGCGTGTGAGAGGAGAGAGAGAGTGTGTGTGTGAGTGTGTGTGAGAGAGTGAGTGACCGAGAGAGAGAGAGAGAGAGAGAGAGAGTGAGTGTGTGTGTGTGTGTGTGTGAGAGAGAGAGCGTGTGGGTGTGTGCGAGTGTGTGTGTGCGCGCGCGTGTATGTGTGAGAGAGAGAGTGAGAGTGTGAGTATGAGAGAGAGAGAGAGTTTGAGTGTGTGTGTGTGTGTGAGAGAGAGAGAGAGAGAGAGAGAGTGTGAGAGTGTGAGAATGTGTGAGTGAGTGAGAGTGTGTGTGTGAGAGAGAGACTGTGTGTGTGTGTGTGTGTGTGAGAGAGAGTGTGTGTGTGTCACGAAGGGATGGAAACACAGAAGGCAGACAGAAGCGCTTTGATCGCTGAATAGAAAACACATGTCGGGCCTCTCACACACTTGTCACATCTTTACTTCATTCATGAAAGCAAACAACTTTTGGAGTAAAAATTGCAACGGTATAAACTAGTCTATACTTTAAGTAAAATGATGCAACTGTACATTCTGCCATCAGAATGTTGATTTATGTGACAAATAAGCCAATTAGGTTCATTTCTTCAATCAAACTGCCAAAAATGAACAGACTTATTCATTGGTTGGTTTGTTTAGAGCCATTAAGCATGCAACAAACTGAAGAACACTACAATCTAACATGTGTATGACACACAGTTTCACATACTTTTAATAAAAACATGGTGTCTCTCAGGAGTTATTAAGAAATGAAACTTCATCCATATAGTTTTCTCACACACAGAATCCAACAGCTCAGACTTCCTTTTCAAAACAGTAGTCCCAACTCAATTCTGCTCATGAACACAACACTACTGAGAAGTATACAGTGTGTATTGTGTAGTAGAAAGTACACCATTACTCCACTGCAAACAACATTCATCTCAATCGAACGTTCTGACCTGACTGAATTATCCAGCCTGTAAATATTTACACCACATGAGCCGCTTCTCTCATGCCTAAAGTCAAACTGAAAGGAGATGTGTCCCTTCTGTTCTTTTCCAAACAATACAAGTCAATAGGGACTTTCACTCCGGGTAGGAACTGTCCACCAGTGCGGCTCCCCGAGAGAGTGCAACCATTTTCCTGGTTGCATTCGCACCGCCAGTAGGAACTCTGAAGCCACGCTGGTGGTGGTGGTTTATTTTGACAGCGGAGGGCTTTTTTTTTTGGACAGCAGTGACAATGCCAAGACTTGAGCACAAGGCGCTCCCATTCTCCCTCTTAATTCAGTCCCTCCGGAAACACGCGATCGTGTGAGTTCATGCATAATCAGCCGCATATTTATGCGGGGTGGGGTCGCAGTTTTTAAATACGCCGCACTTTAAATTGCCGGGGCTAGCTTGATTTCATAATCCCTGTATTTTCGTTGCACAAAAGTCACATCTTAGCAGAAAGTTGAAAAATGTTGCGTTTACTTCACACAAGTAAAGCGCCATTATTTCCCCCTGTTGCCATGGGAACCTCATGAAGTGACGTAATGACGCACCGTGAACATCGTCCGCAAACCCCGCGGTGAAACCGTGAAGAAGACGCAAATCATTCTCATTTGCCAACAAAAATAAGCTCAAAAGAGCGCGCGAAGCAGTTTCCCGGTGTGTCACATGACAGTGGGGTGAATTATTCTGCACTCCGTGCGACTGCGTGTCGGACCGCAGACGACGCTGTATATTAGTAGTGTGTGAAACAATTACAGAAGTTGTTGAATAGTGTAAAGTTACAGAACTTGTGTGACTCAATGTTGTGTAAGTTTGATTCATGTGTTAATGAAGGTGTGAAATAAAACAGAATGAGAACTTCAATATTGTGTGATTTAGTATCTTGAAGTGATTAGAAATGACTCTGACATGAAGGTAGAGTCTAGTGAATCACTTTTTTCCTCTTTTGCATCAAACCGCAGTTTTTGCAAGTTCCCGCAATTTCATCGCATAAAATTGCAAAAATATCCCGCATGTTCCATCACATTTTTAAGAAAATGTGCCGCATAATCAAGGATTTGTGCCCGCAACAATCACAACAAAAAAAGCGTTTAATAGTCCCGTTTAATATGCTATTGCACGGTTATACAAAGAAAGTACACCGTATATTAAAATAATTTTAGCGTTTGCCATGTGGGCGATTCCCAAAGTCGCTAGTGAAGCAGAAATACATAATTCTGTTTCGCTTGGGCCCCTCAAAGTCACATTGGATCTTCTCCTTGGCATAAAGGCTGAGAGGTCCATCTATTACCGCTCCATGTTCGTCGAGTAAATATAGAGGCTATAATCATTTAAAAATCTCGGGTGCTGGTGTTTCACAAACGCTCGACCAATTAGAGTACACTTGCGTCACTGGTAGTTTCTAGAGTACTGGATATATGACGCCACTTTGTAGGCCAATCGCCAGTTACGTCGCTCCGATTCCCTCGACAAAAACCCATTAGGGTTTTTCCATAGGCAAAAAACAAGCTCTGTGATCAACAACGGTTTATGACACTTACGCGTTTTGTCCATCAAGATCATTTTCACAACTTTTATGAATTCTGAAGCCTAAATGCAGTCGCCAGAAGTAAAACACGAACTACACCACGTCACCAAGCTTCCGACAACTCTTTCATTTTTATCTAAAAACATTTTCCCAGAAAGTTAGATTTAGAACAGTTTGTAAGAGTTATAAGCACAACGAGGCACGGTTTGCCGGGATGTTTCATCTCCCGACTATCCTCTGTAGTCACATTTAGCCACTTGTTAGCAATTTTCAAGACATGTAGCAGCTTAAATAATCATGAGTGGGGCAATATTGATGCATATTAAGTAGCTGAATAAAACGTGAAAGTGTCAGACCTTATTTCAGCCATTATCCCATTAAAAAACCCCATTGACTTTGGGACGATGGAACCGGAAGTGCTAAAACGCTAACTAGCTTTTGGCCTACAACAACAACACGTCATGGCGCATGCTGGGTTAGACCCTACCTTCCCCCAAAAGGAATTTCTAAAACAAAAAAAATGTTCCCAGTTCATGTGGTGCGAACGCGGCAAAAAGCGGTAACTTCCACCATTAGTTGTGGGTACTATGAAAAGTGCGAGATCCCCTAATGGGGACAGATGTGAAGCTTCAAAAATGTCAATAGAATTACCAAAAAAAGTAGTCTATACAACTTTTGAGATCTCAAATTCATATGACAGCTTTATGATAGGAACAGATCTCAATTTGTGCATTTAAAAATTTACATTTATTCATTTAGCAGACGCTTTTATCCAAAGCAACTTACAAGGGGAGCAATTAGGGTTAGGTGTCTTGCTCAAGGGCACTTTAGTCATGGTATTGAAGATGGAGAGAGTGCTGTTCATTCACAATCCTCACCTTCAATTCCTGCCGGTGTGGGAATCGAACCAACAACCTTCAGGTTACAAGCCCGACTCCCTCACCATTAGCCCACGACTACCCTATGACTACCCGTGAATGAGATGTTTTACGCAAGAGGAGATAAACTATGAGCTCAGCGAACGTGAAATACATTTTGTAACAGTTCGTAAATATGGGAAGGTGGAGGCGGGAACCGGCGAACATTCAACATACTTTAATAATAAAATACCCAAACAATTCCAGTTCCTCACGCCCACACAAACATAATAAAACACAACATAAAATCCAGGCCTGGTCCTCTCTCGTCCTTCACTGCCGGAGCTCCTCTTTTATGCTTCCGGAGCTCCTCCGCGAGAGACACGAGACCGGTGTGGCGCACAGGTGGCGCCGTTCCCTCACGGCTCTCGCCCGCCCTGCTCGCCACACATATGATGATGCATGAACACTCAAACTTCTACGGCTTGTCACTGGGGTTTAGAATAAACAATGACAGAATCAGCTGCGTTTAGATATTGAATATCTGCCGTAAATGCTTTGAGGGAGAACTATATTTTGGCTGTCAGTATATCAGCATCTGCACAGGTATTTAATGTGCAGCTTGTGAAGAACCGCAGACCCGTCAGAACCGTCTCGGGTCACAGCACGCATTCACACACTCAGTGCGTTTGTGCATCAACATCCGAACGGATGTAAAAGTAATGCGATTTAGCCAGAGGAAACATATGAACGCCTTCATTACGTTCATCAAGGGGCTTGTTTCGTCTCCACATTCCACACACGGGTCAATCGGAGGCTCTCGGTCACATGATGTGAACATGACCTATAGCTTCACTCATTTGGCATGTCAACGGCCTGTTGTTCTAGTCGCTGCACTGGACGGATTGCTCCCGTCTACATTCACGTTCAGAGAATGTACTTCTGAATTTTATTGTAAGTAAAATGAGCTTTTATCCCAGTGCTGTTGAGGATTTGAGCTGTGGTAATTGAGCGGAATATATTATGATGTACAGACTGCTTTCAAGCCCCGAGTGTCTTCCAGGGTTTCAGGTGTAATATCCTGTTCAGAAGCTGCGGTGATTTCGACCTGTCGTCCAGAGTTTACTGCTTCCTGTCTGTGGCACATCTGCAGACGGTTAGGGTACGGCTGCGGTCTGTCCGTCACCTCGACCCAAACACCACTTCAGAGTCCAGATGACGCTCAGACAACTGGTGTCAAAGATGATGCATTACTCCAGTTATCAAATATTCATTGAAAGAGCAGATAGATTTGCTTCAGTTACGATTAAAGTGTGTCTATGTGACAGATGAGTGAAGTCAGACACTACGGGTTTGGTGTTAAAATGAACAGAACATTTAAAATATGAAAACGTTTCCATGGAAAATTGCACTTAAAGGATTAGTTCGCTTCAGAATTCAAATCTCCTGATCATTTACTCTCCTCCATGTCATTAAGATGTTCATGTCTTTCTTTCTTCAGTGGAAACGAAATGAAGAGGAAAACATTCCAGGATTGTTCTCCATATAGTGGACTTCAATGGGGTTCAACGGGTCCAAATGTCAGTTTCAGTGCAGCTTCAAAGACTCTACATGATCCAGACGAGGAATAAGAGTCTGATCTAGAGAAACCGTCGTACATTTTATACAAAAATATAGTTTTTAACCACAAATGCTCGTCTTGCGCTGCTCTGATGCGCCACACATTACGTCATCACGTTGAAGAGGTCGTGTGATGTAGGCGGAAAACTCATTTTCTCCTCAAACTTCAAAATCGTTCGACATCGTTTTACCCGTTTTGACTTAGTCTTCACTTTGTAAACACTGGATCGGTACTTCCTCCTACGTCATGTGACCTTTCCAACATGATTACGTAATGTGTGGAGCATCAGAGCAGTGCAAGACGAGCATTTGTGGTTAAAAACTATATTTTTGTATAAAATGTGTGATGGTTTCTCTAGATCAGACTCTTATTCCTCGTCTGGATCATGTAGAATCTTTGAAGCTGCACTGAAACTGACATTTTGACCTTCAACCCATTGAAGTCCACTATATGGAGAACAATCCTGGAATGAGTTCCTCAAAAACCTTCATTTCTTTCCCCCTGAAGAAAGAAAGAAAGACATGAACATCTTGGATGACATGGAGGAGAATAAATTCTCAGGAAATTCTAATTCTGAAGTGATATAATCCTTTAAGAGAAAGGCGACGATGTGCCCTCACAGCAGGACATCATAACTGGGACTCACTTTTGCTCACATTTCTGAAATGAGACATTTGAAACACCATTTTGGCTGCTTTTAAAAACACACACCCAACACTCTCTAACGGCATCTCGAAACTAATGCCGAGGCTGGACGTTCCTCTGATGTAACGCTCGGGTCACACAGAGCCATGAGAACCAGGCTGCGTTGTATTTATAGAAAAGGCCTCTGTAACGCAAGCATCTTTGGGTGTTCACAGGCATTCCAGAGTCACTGCAGACCACGAGGCCAAGGCCGAGCGAGATGATGGCAATGAGAAGCTTATAAAAAAACTGCTGTTGTCAACTATACAGAAGCATCCAAAAAAAAAACTAGTTACGCTGCATGAAATTTAAGACCGAAATGTACAAAAATGATTGCACGGCAAAATAAAGTTCACTCAATACAGTAAGTGGAACTGAGCTCGTGTTTTGGGCTTGTGGTTGAGTTAGTTTAGGCTTTCTGTTTCTGTAACTGTGCCGCTCGTTAAACAGATTACAACAACTAAACAGAGAAGCGGAGCATCCTACTGGAGAAGTGAAGAAAGAGGTGGACAGTTCACACAAAAATTAAAATTATCCCATGATTTACTCACCCTCAAGCCATCCTATATGTATATGATCTTCTTTCAGATGAACACAATCTGAGTTATATTAAAAATTATTCTTGCTTTTTAATGGCAGTGAATGAGGGACTTTAAAGCCCCCCAAAAGCATCCATCCATCAAACCATTTTTTTTTAAAGAAAAATATCCATTTTTAAAACTTCATAGAATATAATAACTAGCTTCCGGCGAACAGCCGTACGGATCGAGTTCCAGCGGAAGAGTGACCTCTGTCGACACCTCTCGCGGTTCAAACAAACAGAGCTGGGCTACAGGTTCTCTTATATCAAAATCCTCCAACATTTCTCTTTAAAATTTCTAATTTTAGACTAATTCGAGACAGGTGTTTTGTTTAGTGGCTGTTCGCTGGAAGCTGGGTGTGAAAAAATGTTTGCCCCCCTCCTGATTTCTTATTTTTTGCATGTTTGTTACACTTAAATGTTTCAGATGAAACTAATTTACATATTAGTAATTGAATTTAATTGAAGGTTGTTCTTATTAAGGGAAAACAAAATCCAAACCTACATGGTGTGAAATCCTGTGTGAAAAAGTGATTGCTCCTAAACCTAATAACTGGTTGTTCCACCCTGAGCTGCAACAACTGCAGTCAAGCGTTTGCGATACCTTGCAGTGAGTCTTTTACAGCGCTGTGGACGAATTCTGGCCCTCTCATCTTTGCAGAATTGTTGTAATTCAGTCACAATGGAGGGTTTTCGTCTTTTTAAGGTCATGCCACAGCATCTCAATTGGATTCAGGTCAGAAATTCTTCATTTTGTTTTTCTTCAGCCATTCAGAGGTGGACTGGCTGGTGTGTTTTGGATCATTGTCCTGCTGCAGAACCCAAGTTCGCTTCAGCTTGAGGTCATGAACAGATGGACGGACATTCTCCCTCAGGATTTTTTGGTAGACAGCAGAATTCATGGTTCCATTTATCACAGCAAGTCCTCCAGGTCCTGAAGCAGCAAAACATCCCCAGACCATCACACTACCATCACCATATTTTACTGTTGGTATGATGTTCTTTTGCTGACACACATCTTTCAAAATGTTAAACTTTTGTCTCGTCAGTCTACAGAGTATTTTCCCCAAGTCTTGGGGATTATCAAGATGTTTTCTGGCAAAAATGAGAAAAGCCTTAATGTTGTTTTTGCTCAGTAGTGGTTTTCGTCTTGAACTCTGTCATGCAGGCCATTTTTGCCCATTCTCTTTCTTATGGTGGAGTCATGAACTCTGACCTTCACTGAAGCAAGCGAGGCCTGCAGTTCTTTGGATGTTGTTGTCGGTCTTTTGTGACCTCTTGGATGAGTCGTCGCTGCGCTCATGGGGTGATTTTGGTCGGCCTGAGAAGGTTCTCCACTGTTCCATGTTTTTCTCCATTTGTGGATAATGGCTCTCACTGCGGCTCGCTGAAGTCTCAAAGCTTTAGCACTGGCTTTATAACCTTTTCCAGACTGATAGATCTCAATTACTTTCTCATTTGTTCCTGAATTTCTTTGGATCTCGGCATGATGTCTAGCTTTTGAAGATCTTTTGGTCTACTTCACTTTGCCAGGCAGGTCCTATTTAAGTGGTTTCTTGTTTGAAAACAGCTGTGGCTAGAGAAATTGTTCTCCGGTCTGATAAACCATGGCCATGTAGGTTTGGATTTTGTTTTCCCTTAACAACAACAACATCCATTTAAAAACTGCATTTTGTGTTAACTTGTGTTATCTTTGACTAAGACTTAAATTTGTTTGATGATCTGAAACATTTAAGTGTGACAAACATGTAAAAAAAATAAGAAATCAGGAAGGGGCAAACATTTCTTCACACCACTGTATCTTATATGATGGATGGATGTGCTTTTTTGGGCTTCAAAAATCTCAAACAGAATTTTTACTCTGATTGTGTATGAATGAAAGAAGAAAGTCATGTACACCAAGGATGGCTTAAGGGTGAATAATTCATGAGAATTTTCATTTTTGGGTGAACTATCCCGTTAATGTCATCATATTAGAGTCAAAGTGAGTCTCATTTATTTACTGTCTGAACCTGCATCAAGAACCTGTATATAAACACTTTCGTGCAGAAATAATTCACCATTTAATTTGTCAACAACAACAACAACACTCAGACTACTGCTGGCAGAAGTTGAATATCTCTGCCCCTGTTACACCCTTCATAAAGTCTAAGAATGTGAGTGAGCAAGAGAGAATTATGTAAGTTACTGTCTGACACAAACACACACTCCCTACATGCATGCAAATCTTTTTTACACGCACAAATAAAGATATTGTAATGCAGTCATAATCCACTAACAATCAAAATCGTTATCTAATCATCCCAAACATCCGAGATGTTCTCCTCCAGTAACCGCTGGCTTCTATAATGCTGTCCAAAAATATCACATCACGTCATTTTTCAGAGCCAGTTTACTCGGTTAGGAAACAACGTTTCAATCGGACACTGCATTTGCAGGAAAGGTAGACAATTCATCTTGGAAATCGGGGTTTAAGAGTTCAGTGAAAGTCTTCAGGAGGCTGGAGAAACGCCTTCAGACGGGACGTCACTCGTCGCTCATAAAGCCTGCACTTTTGTTGAAGAGATATTTAAAGCCGTGGTGTTACAGGTTGGAGAGGTTCTGGGAGGGACTGATGGGTGTTTCCTACACACCCGCTGGAATCCGAGAACACTGAAGGACAGAGACTAGACCTGTATGCGAGCAAACAACCCAGTTCAAGGCCTAATAAAGTCCAAATATAGCCAGGAAGCACAAGTCCTACACTGCAGGCGTCACACGCTCACAGATATCTGCGGTTAGAAGCCGTCTGCGGATCTAAAACGGGATGAGATGACATCACAACCTCAGAGTTGGCTTTGGAGCAGTCGTGGCATTTGGGCCTTTTTTCTGCGTTTACTGCACCAGATCTCCACCACACCCAACACAGACCAGCAAAAGGCACAAACTTCACGAACAGCTCGTGCTAAACTGCGGATGCTACAAATAGCACGTTATTGTAAAGCGGTTTGTCGTCGGTGGCTTTGGCTGCTTTCTGGTGGGTTGGGATTCCAGCCAGTGGATCTACAACCACGAAAAAGAAATGCTGTCAGTCTTTTCGTTCATTAACCATATCAGTCGAATCCGACTCTTGGGCCCGGTTTACATCTGGCGTTAACCCTTGTGCGTCCTTATTTTTTAGATTTTTCAATATTTGATCTTTTGCCTGTGTTTTTTTTTTAGAAAGTGTGTATTTTTATTAGATTTTGAATAATTCACCCTGATTTCCTTTAGTAAATCCATTTTACACTACTAACACAAAATAATTCCTCCCAGGACCATAAATACAAAAATGTCCCCATTGAAACTGCAATTTTTAATCCCAGGGTTATTTAACTATAAAAGTATGGAAAGGCTTCAAAATTCAAATATTTACTTCTTTTTTTTCTCGCTTGATTCCCAATTTCTGTTATGCATATTATAGTCAATTGGATAAATTATGCAGCTATAATTGTTTGTGTGTGTGTTCCCTACATTATGGGGACCAAATGTCCCTACAGGTATAGAAATACTAGTAAATGTTGATCTTGTGGGGACATTTTGTTGGTCCCCATGAGGAAACAAGCTTATAAATCACACAGAATGATCTTTTTTGAACATCTAAAATAGCAGAACATTTTGTGTGATGGGTAGGTTTAGGGGTGGGGGTAGTGTAGGGGGACAGAATGTACAGTTTGTACAGTAGAAAAACTATTACGCCTATGGAATGTCCCCATAAAACATGAAAACAACGTGTGTGTGTGTGTGTGTGTGTGTGTTCCCTACGTTACGAGGACCAAATGTCCCCACAGGTATAGTAATACTATTAAATCTTGACATTGTGGGGACATTTTGTTGGTCCCCATGAGGAAACAAGCTTATAAATCATACAGAATGATTTTTTTGAACATCTAAAATAGCAGAACATTTTCTGTGATGGGTAGGTTTAGGGGGACAGAATGTACAGTAGAAAAACCATTACGCCTATGGAATGTCCCCATAAAACATGAAAACAACATGTGTGTGTGATATTTAAGAGAGAAAAACTACTGCAAAATCCAGCCCCTGTGTGCACCAGTGGAGTTTTGCTGGCATCTCATAGGGAAAATTTGGTCCTGCGCCCAAACAAAGTCTCACTGAAAGCTCTTTTTTTGAGATATCAACCTCAAATTTGGAACACAACTTTGTTTTAAAAAAAAAAAAAAGCCATGAATTTAATCAGTTTATGCATTCAATATGTTTTCATAAATAATTTTCATAAGCTAAAACCTCTAAAACTTTTTTTTTTTTTTTTACTTCAACAATGATCTACCAATGGTCTTCTTTAAAATGAGACCAAACCCAAGTCTGTACCCCCAACCTTCAAATCATTATGACTGTTTATGACCAGTTTTAGGACAAGTTGTCCTCCAATGACCTCAGAGTAATTTTTTTTAATTGATGCATAAGATGATTTGAGCATTTCAGAGATCAGGGATGGTGAGAGAACATTGTGCTTGATAAATGTTTCTTCAAACCAAACTCAAGTCTTCAGCTGAGAAAGTTTAAATCCCATCTGGCCAGAGCTCTTCTCATAACGTTACCACATTGGGTCAGTGTGTGGAGAGCAGACGGCCTTTAGAGTCTACAGTACGAAAGAAATGTGTTTTCGGCTCCCTCTGGATGTGGTTGAAAGTGGACCAGCTCAAAATGTTTCACGCCCCATTTGCACCTGTATTCATCGCCGTCCACCAAAACAGGGCTGTCATAAGCGAGAAACCAATGATTTTCATGTAATTTGCCAGATCTTTCAACCATTACAAGGTTTGGGACTCACACACAGACACCGCACGTTTTTGGATTGTGGGGAAACCCAGAGGAACCCATGCAGGACGGCTCAGCCGGGACTCGAACCGTCTCTTACACACCCACAAAACACACAGAATCAATAACATCCATATCAATGGAACAACTCATGATTGTTATGATCTATTCTTCTTCATGTGGCTTCATTGTTCTTCTGTGGTACACGTCAATCATGAATGAGGAAGAGGACATTTCAGACGATTGAGAATAAAGTGCATGAGTTGAGAGGAAATGATTCATTTTTAAGGGTCCATCGTTGCTCCTGTAGTGGAGCAGTGAGACCAAGATAACCAGCACAGAACAACAACAACATACGAAAATAAATCACTTTTTATAGCTTTATTGTTTCTCCTAAACATCACTGAGAAGAAACTGAGAGATTTTTTGAGAAAAATCCTTCACGAATCTCACACGAGTCTCCTCCAAAGTTTCAGAAGACAATGTCGAATCTCAAAGCTCAAACTTGATGAGGCGTGTGATAACAGAGTTTGTGTGTGGGGTTTCAGGAGAAACATCTGAAACTGGATCTGCAGCTGGACACATCGTCACACGCTGGCGTGGAATGCACGCAAAATAAACGAGATGCTCTTGACACCAGCGCTCCGTTTGACAACAGCTCAACACATTCAAACATGACCGAGAGCATGCTGGGAAACCAGACCCGGTAACTTCCCTACGGGAGCGTTACAGCTCATAACGTGATCGGATATCGAACGCTCGTGTTAAATGTCGGAGCAAACAGCGACCCGTCTCTCCGGCTCAACGTGTCGTTCATCAAGCGGCATTCCAAAGGAATGCTTTGGAACCAGAAAAACTGGGCTTGGTGAAACCAGGGACCAAACCCTTTCTTGAGCAACAGCAGGAATGAGATCCGAGTTCAGCATGAGAACATAAGAATGACCATCCCATGATTCATAGCACGAGACAACGGCACTCCGTTTCTGTGGAACGCTGTACATGGACGACCTACAACATTTGCCACGATGAATCCCATAAAGCACTCAAACTCTGTGCCACGTGTTACATTAACCTCTCATCATGTGCACATGTGAACGCTGGCTTACCTCATCGTCCGCTGAAGAGGGGGATTCAACCGGAGCGACGGCACGACAAACCCAGAGAGAAAGAGCAGAAGACACAGATCAACACTCACATTAACACACACACAAATATAACGGCAACATTACATTGACATGCATTCATTTAGCAGACGCTTTTATCCAAAAAAATGCACAATCACAATTAGAGTTTAGATCGGGCCCAAAAAATTAAGCCTGACCCTATCCAAGCCCGTGCACGTTGTGTTCAGGGTTGGGGAGTCACGAAATACAAGTGACTTAGTTACGCGTTTAAAATACAAAATTTGAGTGAGTGTGTTTCATTTGAAATGGGTGGTAATCAGATTACAGTTCCATCTGAAAAGTGTTTTAGATTACCAAAGTGATTACTTTGAGTTTTAATGTCATTTAAATAGCGATTGGTGATTCTCTGACTCTGACCGTCTGAAAAAGACGAGTTCAGTTTCATGTTTTCCACTGTTTTCATGTTTTGTGAGTCATTTTATAATTCACTCGTCACTGCGACTTTCTCACAATTTGTTTTTTCTTCTCACAATTGTGAGTTTGTGTTTCACAATTCTGACTTCTTTTTCTCAGAATTGCGAGATTTAAACTCACAATTGCAAGTTATAAAGTCCGAATTGGGAGATAAAAACTTACAATACTGACTTTTTTTCTTGCAATTGTGAATTTAGTATCTGAGTTTATATCTCATAATTCTGACTTTTCTCAATATTGTGAGTTTATATCTCATAATTCTGACTTTTCTCAATATTGTGAGTTTATATCTCATAATTCTGACTTTTCTCAATATTGTGAGTTTATATCTCATAACTCTGACTTTTCTCAATATTGTGAGTTTATATCTCATAATTCTGACTTTTCTCAATATTGCGAGTTTATATCTCATAATTCTGACTTTTCTCAATATTTTCAGTTTATATCTCATAATTCTGACTTTTCTCAATATTGTGAGTTTATATCTCATAATTCTGACTTTTCTCAATATTTTCAGTTTATATCTCATAATTCTGACTTTTCTCAATATTGTGAGTTTATATCTCATAATTCTGAGGGAAAAAGTCAGAATTGTGAGATAAAAACTCACAATGACCTTTTTTGTGTTTGTTCCACACTTATTAGTATTCCAAAGTATTCTAAAGTATTTAGATTAAGTCACTAAACTTGAGTAATGTAACGAAATATGTTACAAATGACTTTTTAAAGCATGTATTTTGTAATCTGTAGTGAAATACATTTTAAAAGTAACCCACCCAGCCCTGATTGTATCCGAGCTCGGCCCGACACATGAACTGTAATTATGAGCCCAATTTACACCTGACCATTTTTTTTTTATATACATGGGCCGTTTCTTCCTTTCGTTTGTTTATAATTAAGTCTAGTATAGGCTACCAATTCACATCCTTTGCTGTGGCAAAGTAGAAAAAAACACTGTAGGACGGATATACCTTTTTACTTCAAATTTCATTTAGCACAGTTTGTTGACTATTTGTTATTAGACAAGTTTATTTGTAGGCTGTAGCGCATAAACACAGCGACGATTTTAGTTTTGCTTTCTCTGGACAGTCGGCTACAAAATCAAACCCTGATGTCTCGACCCTGTGGACGATAAAATTCGATCTTCAGACCTTTAACAATATCAGGAAAAAACATGAAGAAAAGAGGTGCGAATGACACGTGACTGCATTTAGTATTTTTTTGCATTTGTTACTTAGTTGTAGTATTAGTATTTACTTTATTTAATATATATATATATATATTTCTGATTATGGTCTAGTTTTCTCCCCAATGATTTAAAAAAAACACTTGATCAAAGGGACCGGCCCGAGGATAGTGAAATATGGGGTCAAGTTCGGGCTCAGGCAGAGAATCTAAACTCTAATCATAATTCAATTCCTGCCGGCGTGGGAATCGAACCAACAACCTTCAGGTTACAAGCCCGACTCCCTCACCATTAGGCCACGACTACCAATGTTCTATCAATTAGAATAGCCAAACTCCATAATGACGTAAACGGAATAAACGACGGGTTTGAGCTCGTCGTTGCGGTCATGTGATACTGGACGGCGCAGTTTCTACACACTGACAGATTCAGACGGCCGTTAAAGCTCTTACGCAGGCTGGATTTGTGTTAAACCTCGATGTCTGGAGAGCACATGCTCTTATAAACACTCCTTTACGCTGATGAAAGAAACTGAGCACACGGACTCTCATCGCTCACCACAGACTTTTGGCAGAGTAGGGCATTTTCATCAAACAACACTGACAAGACAAACGGAGAGGCATTTTACAGCTCAAATGACACGTTTGAACAGAAAAATCGGTCCCAGGCATGCTCTACACTGTAATGAATTACAGCAATATTTTACAGCAGATGGCTGTATTCTTAATAATACAGCATATTGCTGTAAACTGCAATGCATTCTGGGGGCGGGGCGGTTTGACTCAAAATTACAGGATATTACTGTAAATTTCAAGCATAAAGAGGCATTGTAGGATTTTCAACGGTTGAGATTCTGGTAGCAGCAAGAGAGAGAGAGAGAGAGAGTGGTCTACAACTGTGGTAAGTGACTTATTTAATTAAAAACAATACAGCAAATTTAAAAAGAATACAGTAAAATTCTCTAAATTAAATTATAGGAATGATACTGTAAAAATTACAGCAATATTTTACAGCAGATGGCTGTATTCTTAATAATACAGTATATTGCTGTAAACTGCAATGCATTCTGGGGGCGTGGCGGTTTGACTCAAAATTACAGGATATTACTGTAAATTTCAAGCATAAAGAGGCATTGTTGGATTTTCAACGGTTGAGATTCTGGTAGCAGCAAGAGAGAGAGAGAGAGAGAGAGTGCTCTACAACTGTGGTAAGCGACTTATTTAATTAAAAAAAATACAGCAAATTTTTAAAAAAATTGTCAAAGAATACGGTAAAAGTCTGTAAATCAAATTATAGTAATGGTACTGTAAAAATTACAGTAACTGGCTGGCAATCCTGCTGCCAGTATTATACTGTAAAATTTACAGTAATATTTAACAGTGTAAATTAAATTATAGTAATGGTACTGTAAAAATTACAGTAACTGGCTGGCAACCCTGCTGCCAGTATTATACTGTAAAATTTACAGTAATATTTAACAGTGTAAATTAAATTATAGTAATGGTACTGTAAAAATTACAGTAACTGGCTGGCAACCCTGCTGCCAGTATTATACTGTAAAATTTACAGTAATATTTAACAGTGTAAATTAAATTATAGCAATGGTACTGTAAAAATTACAGTAACTGGCTGGCAATCCTGCTGCCAGTATTATACTGTAAAATTTACAGTAATATTTAACAGTGTAAATTAAATTATAGTAATGGTACTGTAAAAATTACAGTAACTGGCTGGCAACCCTGCTGCCAGTATTATACTGTAAAATTCACAGGTAATTTTTAACAGTGTACGTGAACAAGAACTGTGCCGCTTAAACTAACTTTAAACTTCCTTATATTACTTTCTTGCGCAAATTCCCTGTAAGCGCACAGAGTGTATAAGTTTAAAGTGGTCCGGTTATGTTCATATACAGGTTCATAATTTTGTTTATGCGATTGTTTGAATCATTTAATGCTCAAAAAACTAATTTTTCTATTTATTTACACTGTTGCAGAACCCGTTCTCTCTCCCTCTGAACGATCCATTTCAATTTTTCAGTTTCTTTAAAGCCGCCTTCTGAAAAGCTCAGTCTGTTGTGATTGGCCCAGTGCTTCGAGGGCGTGTCTGATCATAGCCGGCGAGTGTGAGGCTGTAACCAGTTCGAGTCTGATAATGACAGTCGAGAAGAACAAGCGGAGTCGCAGTGGCGATTCTTTATTTTATCCCTCTTAGATTTTAGATGTGATGTTATAACCGAGTCATCAAGAACACAACAAAAATACGTTTTAACCACCGTTTCAGTTGTCCGCCTTGTCTTGAATAAGGGGGTTTAGATTCAGGGAGGAAAAAACAAAACAATATTAATTAACTCACCAAGGCCCCGCCCCTTTTTTGCATTGGGCGGGGATTATTTAAATGAGGAATATTGCGACACATTCGTTCTCGAAAGATATAGGGAATAACTCCCTTTGTTCATAATGTTTTAAACCTGGATTTAATACATTAGGTGTCGGTAAACAAAGAAAAATAGCTTGAATTATTAATCAGTAGGAGGAGTCAGTTTATTATCTTGAACTAAATAAGAATACTCTAAACATGCAGCAAACAAAAGCTTTTTTGTTGACTCAAGTTGCTTCGGTTCAAGATTTGGTCCAAAAGTTGTCCCAACTGTCCAATAAAGAGTTTTGTGACCGATTATAAAGCGACGAGAATACTTTTTGTGTGACTTTTCAGCAATATCTAGTGATGGACGGGTTCAAAACACTGATTCATGAAGCTTTATGACTCTCTCGTTTCGAATCGGTGATTCGGTTCGCGTATCAAACTGCCAAAGTCACGTGAACTATTGAAACTGTGAATCACTTCTGACGTAACGAAGCCTCGTTCACTGAAATCACGTGACTTTGGCACTCCGAACCACTGAATCGACACAAAAGATTCGTAAATGAATCAGTGTTTTGAATCACTAGATACTGTTGAAAAGTCGTTATTTTGGAGCTCCGAACCACTGAATCGACACAAAAGATTCGTAAAGATTCATGAATCAGTGTTTTGAATCACTAGATATTGTTGAAAAGTCGTTATTTTGGCGCACAAAAAGTTTTTTTGGAGCTTTATAATAAGTTTGAACTCTTTTAAATATGTTTTACACCTTTTTACGTGTAGAACGACACGAGCGAGAGGAATTAATGACTGAATTCTCATTTTTGGGTGAATTAACGTGTTAATAATGATCATAGCTTTGCATTTACTGGCTTGATATTTGCTGCGGTTTTATTGGTTCAGCGTTCATATTTTTACCCAATTGCCATGTTTGAGATGTTTGTTCAGGTATTGGCCTCTAGAGGAAATCAATGTTCATGTTGTGACGTTCTTTTTGAAAATCAAGCAAAAAAAAAAAAAACAAGGATTGAGTATTTAAGTTGACTGAACTGGAGCAAATTGAGTTCAATTAAAAAGTTGAGTGAGATAGGTTACTTTTTTTTTTTTTTTTTTTTTTTTTACAGTGCATTATGAATCCGGAGTCAGATGATGAGTATTTCAGATGCAGCGCTCGCTCCTCTCCGTCAGCTCTGCCGTTCACTAACGGCATTCCAGCGTCACCTGCTCCTGCCAAATCCAACCAGAGCGCCTACATCCGTCTCTCGCTCAACCGTTTTATGCATTTCTGGATTTCTGCAGTCAAATCCAAGCAGCGACGTGTTTCCCAAACACTAGCCGAGGAATGCTCACCGCGAGCTCCTCTAACCGATCTGGCATCTGACCGCAGACTGTTGTTTCAGCTGGACTTCAGAGAGGAACCGCACTCCGACTTGTTTTCCTGCTCGTCCCTGAACTAGTTGCATCACGAGTGTGTTGGTTAACTGCCTCTCAGGTCCGGCGCATTAACTAGTCGTGCGACATCCACTGAAACACACTCAACGCTGTGTGTGAAACATCGTTCAGTTATGAAGACATTCACACGTGCTACTTTCAACATTATTAATGCATTGGAGTAGCATGGCAGTGATCTAGTCACTGTTGTTTGTGCCGGAGCGGCGGGACGTGTCATCAGATCCTGCCGAACTGAGCAGCTTAAAGCAGCGTGAGCGCAGATGGTCAACAGTTAGTGGCTTCCTTTTTCCACTCTTCTCTCCACAGGATCGTGACGCAATCACCTCGCCACAAACACCTCGAGAGGTTCCAGTGCTGGATGCCAACGGCTCGTTTCAACAGCCGAGGGTTATGGGCTGGTGTCTGTTGCTGCATCAGTGATTGACATGACCGATGACATCTTTAGGACCGGCTGCGGGACGGAGTTTGTGATCGATCGGTTTGGAGAAAATTCAAGCACTGCGCCCACACAGAACTAAGGTTTAAGGGATAGTCCAGTGAATAATGAAAATCACCCCATGATTTACTCACTCTCAAACCATCCTAGGGGAGTATGACTGTCTTCTTTCAGACGAACACAAATCAGAGTTATATTAATATTATATATATATATATATATATATATATATATATATATATATATATATATATATATATATATATATATATATAAAAAATAACTAATATATATATACACATATAAATAAATATATATAAATAAATAAAAATATAAATAAATATATATACATATAAATAAATAATTATATATATATATATATATATATATATATATATATATATATATATATATATATATATGAAAATATAAATAAATACATATAAATATTTATAAATATATATTTATTCAGGCTCTTCTAAGTTTTATAATGGGAGTGAATAGGGCTTGAGATTTTGAAGCCGAAAAAGACATCCATCCATCATAAAAGTAATCCATACGACTCCAGATGGCTAATAAAGTCCTTCTGAAGTGAAGCATTTCTCTAAGAAAATATCAATTTTCATAACTTTCCAGACTATAATCACTATCTTCCGGTAACGTCCGTCCGCTCGTTCGCGAGAGAGTCGAGTTCGGTGTGTGTATATATAAATAAATATATATAAATATAAATAAATAAATATATATAAATATAAATAAATAAATATAAATATATATATATATATATATATATATATATATATATATATATATATATATATATATATATATATATATATAAATATATAAATAAATATATATAAATATAAATGAATAAATATATATAAAATAAATATAAATATATAAATATAAATACAAATAAATATAAATAAATATATATGCATATAAATAAATATATACATATGAATATAAATAAACATATATACATATAAATAAATACATACAAATATAAATAAATACATATAAATATATATTTATTCAGGCTCCTCTAAGTTTTATAATGGGAGTGAATAGGGCTTGAGATTTTGAAGCCGAAAAAGACATCCATCCATCATAAAAGTAATCCATACGACTCCAGATCGCTAATAAAGTCCTTCTGAAGTGAAGCATTTCTGAAAGAAAATATCCATTTTCATAACTTTCCAGACTATAATCACTATCTTCCGGTAACGTCCGTCCGCTCGTTCGCGAGAGAGTTGAGTTCGGCGTGTGACGCGGGATGTAGGAGTAGCGCAAGTTTAAGTGAGAGTCAAATCGAAACAAATCGAGCTGGACAACAAACTCAAGCTCCTCCCACATTTCTCTTGAAAATTCTGATTTTAAACTTAATTCATCACCGGTGTTGTTTTGCTCCATCTTCTCCGCTTCTGCGATCATCAATACGTCATCCGTCAGGTCAAAGTTCGCGTACGGAAATCAGTTTATAAAGTGTTTTATATATATATATAGTTTTTTTTTTTAATTCAAAAACACGTCATTTCACATCAGGACTTTATTAACCCTCTGGAGTCGTGTGGATTACTTTTATGATGGATGGATGTGCTTTTTTGGGCTTCAAAATCTCTGTTACTCTTCACTCCCATTATAAAGCTTGGAAGAGCCAGAATAATTTTTTTTTTTTTTTAATATTACTCCGACTGTGTTTGACTGAAAGAAGAAAGTCATATACGCCTGGGATGGCTTGAGGGGGGAGTAAATCATGGGGTAATTTTCATTTTTGGGTGAACTATCCCGTTAGACAGTCGAAGTGTCGCGGACCGACCCACTTTACTGCATGCAGAAACGTTAAATCAGTATTCATGAAGCAGCGGCCAAACAATTCCCAGTTTCTGAAGTGAACACTCTGCTATCCCATAATGCCACAGGAGTTGAGGAGCTGCCAAAAATATGGGGGGGGGGGGGAATAAAAGCAGCGCAATGAAAGAACAATAGCGACATGACTGATGGAAGCCGTCTGGGAATGTGCTCATACTCTACGCCTGCACACCTGAAGAACACACTTCACCAGCGCCGCACTGAATACAGTACAGCTTACTGTACAGTGGAGTTCATTAAATCCCGCTTGGATGAAAACGTGCGTTTTAATGATTGTTTTGAGTCAAAACAACTCAAAAATGAAAGTTTGCCTTGCCTGGTGCACTGCACTGGTTGCTAAGCAAGGGTGGTTGCTAGTTTAGTGCTAGATGATGGTTTTGCTCTTGGAGGAGGAATTTTGACAAAAAATAAATAAATCTATGAATAATCTGAATGCAGTCACCCGGGTGTAACTTGTGTAATTAGTCTCTCGTAACTTGACTAGCAGCATTTGGTGACAGCTGACTCAGTCACATGACTTGACAGGGATGAAGTGACAGCGAGAAAAAGCAAACCCGATGCAAACACTTCGAAACGCTCCAGTCAGCGCATCAGACTGGGATTAATCGCGCTTAATCAGGTTAATGGGAGGCTTAAGTGTGTCTGCGTTAGAGCAGGAGCGCGAGGCGCGCGGACACGAGCTTCAGCGCGGTCTGTTTGTTTACACATGCGCAGTGTTCGACAGCGAGAAGCGCCACGCAGGGATGCGATACCAAAACACGCGCACCATGAGTTCAATATGACAGAGAGGCGTTTTGTCGCGCAGAGCGTCACTCACCGTGGCCGAAGAGCACAGTCCTGAGCCGGCTGTTGACAGTCGAGTTTTCCATCCCCCTTCCTGGATACTCCTCAGTGTTTTTAAGAAATCCACGGACGGACGGCAGGCGTTCAGAGCGGCGCGGAGCGACTCACTGCACCAGCGCATCCCTGAGCGCTTTAAATGCGGATCCACGCCGCCGCGACGTGACGTCAGCAGTGCCTGCCCCGCTGACGTCACGCGCACCATCAAAACAATCGCACATGGGCGAGCCGAACACATTCCACACGTTCCCACCATCATCATCTCGAGGTACCAGGTGTTGTTTAGATTATAATGTAACGTGAAGAAAATGATTGAGGCATTATTGTACATTTTCCTCCCGTATTATCATTAGATGAATGCGAAATCTTTTATGTTTTTAGTCGTAGCTTAATGGTGAGAGAGTCGGGCTGATAACATGAAGGTTGCTGGTTCGATTCCCACGCCGGCAGGAATTGAAGGTGGGGATCGTGAATGAAAAACCCGTAATTGCTCCCCAGGGCTGGGTGGGTTACTTTTAAAATGTATTTCACTACAGAGTACAAAATACATGCTTTAAAAAGTCATTTGTAACGTATTTCGTTACATTACTCAAGTTTAGTCACTTAATCTAAATACTTTAGAATACTTTGGAATACTAATAAGTGTGAAACAAACACAAAAAAGATCATTGTGAGTTTTTATCTCACAATTCTGACTTTTTCCCTCAGAATTGAGTGATATAATGTTGTAATTGTGAGTTATAAAGTCAGAATTATGAGATATAAACTCACATACTAAATTCACAATTGCAAGAAAAAAAGTCAGTATTGCAAGTTTTTATCTCCCAATTCTGACTTTATAACTTGCAAATGTGAGTTTAAATCTCGCAATTCTGAGAAAAAGAAGTCAGAATTGTGAAACACAAACTGTGAGGGGAAAAAAAAAAACAAATTGAGAGAAAAAGTCACAGTGTCGAGTGATTTATAAAATGACTCACAAAACATGAAAACAGTCGTGGATCATCAGGTCATGACAGGACAGTTCAGTTGATTTTTTTTTAATATAAATTCAGTCATTTTGTCTTGTTCAGGACAGAACTAAATAAAAACAACAACATTTTCATGATCCTCTTAAAAGTATTAAAATGTTGGTGAAACTGAACTCGTCTTTTTCAGACGGTCAGAGTCAGAGAATCACCAATCGCTGTTTAAATGACATTAAAACTCAAAGTAATCACTTTGGTAATCTAAAACACTTGTAATCTGATTACCACCCATTTAAAATGAAATACACTTACTCAAATTTTGTATTTTAAGTAAGTCGCTTTGAATAAAAGCATCTGCCAAATGAATAAATGTAAATGTAACCCATCTATAATTCAGCCTTTCACAACCATCTCCCTAATAAACAGGCTGTTTTTGTCCGTCAGGTTCTTCGCACAGTCACTGTATTCATCCGTCGCCGGTGACTCACTATGACCACAAAGTCATAAGCTGAATGCATAATTTGTGAATGAACACAAAAGCCCCGAATGCGAGCGGTTACAGTCAGGAATGGAGCGTGACACACCTGAATGAAGAGTCGAGAGACGGCGGCGGAACATCAGGAGCGTCAGTTTATTCAGTCCTGAATTACAGTCGCCTCGTTCACGGCCAGTGCGTTTAAAGTGCAGAGTCATTTTCACAGCTTCAGTAAAAACAGTAAATTACAGGAAACCAGAAAACTAACAAAGGAAACATGGAAAATATAAATACATCTCAGAACAAAAAGGGAAAACCCATTGAAACAGGTAAGCGATGACGTAAACTCGTCCGGTCGTTGGCAAGGCTAGCGTAAAACAAAGGCACAGCAATGTTGAGAGGTAAAGCCATCGTTTCTGCAGCATTCGCTCACGTCCGATCGGAGTAGCTTCGAACGATCGATGCTAATGAGTCGTTTGACCGATGCCATGCATGTGCGGCGGGACCCTGAGCTGGACTACATCATTTAAGTGCTCTTCCTGTCTGAAGATGGAGGTGCTGGTCGTGCTACAGGACTCTCAGTGGGCCGCCGCGCCGGACGCCTGAGCAGCAGTCCACTTTCAATGGACATTCTGTATCATGGCTTATATGGCTTTTCATTAGTGGTAATGGTTCTGAAATGAGATCATCAGGGCTTGAAGTCAACATGAATTCAAAATTGACACTATTTACTATTTGAATAAATCAAGGCGGAACAGTGTTTGTCTTTATAACTCTAAAATGGCTCTTCGTGCAGGATTATGCGACGTACCATTTTTTTCTGAATGGACGTCGGTGAAGGAGAGGCGGGGAAAACGGCTCATCGTTCAATGAATCGTTTGTTTTTGATTGCGATGTATTTAGAGTTTATGTAGTTTATGTTCTTTAGGTTCAGACTAAAATAAGAAAACAATACATTTAGTTCACGTAGCTGTTATTTTGAACACCGAACCTAAAGATACAATGTGTGGGTCTCGAACCCGGGTCTCGGGCATAGGAGTCAGACGCTCTAACAAGGAAGCTAAAGATGATTTACGGCGAAAAAATGTCACGGTCACAGCTACGATTCAGTTTACAACACTTGTCATTCATTTCTACGGTGTCCGCGAACAGCGATCGACTCAAAGAAATTCAATGACGTGAAGGCTGTAATGGGATTGGTTATCAAGGCACACGTGATCCAAGTTGGCCGTTACTCTAAGGGTACGTTTCGCATAGTCGACAACGACCCCCGTTCACATGGATCTGTGAAAACGACTAAAAACACTATATTACTCAAGACAGGCCAGTAGGTGGCGATGTGACTTCGTAAAGAAAAACTATGCGCTTATAGAAAAACTTGCACTTTAAAACCACTTTTAAAAGTTTGCGTTTTCAGGCCCCCAAAAATGCCATTGTAGTGTAAACGAATAAAGAACTTTTCCGTATTTAGTTGAAAACGGTTTTGTGCAAACGGTCCCAGAACCTGGTATCTCCAAATTAGGGTGTAGTTTGGTTCTTTAGGTTCAGAAGCTTAAGATACAAAAAAACCCCAAAAAGCTTTTATGATGTATATTTTGCATATCAGCATATATCAATGCTGCGTTCGAGGCTAAACGTGACTGCTGGTTCATTAACGTGTCTTTGGTCGGTGCTGCGTTCATATTTCATTCGAACCACACCAGATTTCATTTGGAAGCGGATCCAGACTCAAAAGTACCAACTTGGATGACATTTTAAAAATGTGACGCTTTGAGCGGATTCGTAAACCCCTCTGATTGGCCGTTGTGATCATGTGCTCATCAGATACGTCTGTGATTGGCTACAACGATCAACGCTTCAAAAGCATGTAAATAGACGCTCTTCACAGATGCTCCTGTGTTGATCATAGTAGCCAATCACAGACAATTTAAAATTTCAGTACCGACTCGGTATCGCGGTAACACTAACCCACACCCATCTTTTCAGGCATCATGGTCCACTTGTTTGGTGATCACCAGGGTTGGGACGCTAGCGGAGCGCACTATCAGAGCAATCGCACCAGGGTTCGTTTTGATCGAACCAAACATGCCAAGTGTGAACGCCCACTAATGAGACCATCTCTAGTGATCCTGAAGAGCCGGTTCAGGTGTGTTTAACTCTGCTGGACAGTGTCCCTCCGAGCAGGACTGGACTATTGAAAATCGTACCGATAGCGAACGCAGTCATTCCAAGTTTGACAGTCAGAAGCTGCTTCATGTTGACTTCTTTGATTGAGATCCTCTGTATTAAAATGCTGATGAATGAACTAAACAGGGGTCAACGGTCACGTGCTGCTCAGGAGACGCGGCATCGGGGGCCAAACGTCACAAAAGGCTCCGTCAGTGACGTGCATTCGTACAATCACCAACAAAGAAACTCGAGCGGCAGCCGCTTTCTTCCATAGTGCAAATAAAATCACTTAAACATTTTATATAAGAGAAAATAGTGGTTCTGTTCCAAAAGAGACAAGAAGTGGCTGTGTTTTTACTTTTTTAGTCTTTTTTTTTTTTTTTCTTCCAGTCTGTACACGTGCTTTCCTGGCGATCCTCCTGTGTGTTTTTATAATATCGTTTGTTCATCGTTATGAGAATAGCTGGACCGGTAGCGGAGGACGTCACGCCGAGCCGCGCGACGCCAGGAGGAGGAAACATCGAGGCAAGCCTTTCTGGAAGATATTTACACCAGACACAAAGATCGCCTGTTTCTAAGTGTTGATGGACCCTGAGACCCACCGTCCCGCGTGTGGATCTAAAACCAGGCTCTGCCTTTCCGAAAACACAAGCCTGGGAACGAACTGAACCCAGATCAGACAGCAGTGACGAGCTCACGGTGAAGCACGGGAAATCTGCAGCATCTCTCACCCCAAAATCAAAAGAGATGAGGAATTCAATTTTGCAAAAGAACCTTGTGAAGATTTTTTTTAAAATCACTATTAAATTACATTCATTTCAAGACATACTAATGTGATGTTCATTTATTTTACAGTTTAAATAATGTCATTTAAAAAAGTGTTATTTTCTCTCTTTTTATATATATATATATATATATACACAAATACATACATATACAGGGCTTGACATTATTTTTTTTGCTCAGCAGACACTGGTCTAGTGGTTTTCAAAGTTACTAGCCACTCAGCATTTTCACTGGCCACAATTTTGACATTGATACAATGGGGAAAAAACTGCCATATAGATATTGTTAATATTATCTCATAATTTGGCAGCAGGTTTATTAGGCTGCTGTCACTTTAAGAGCTGACGCACGGATCCGTTATACTGTTACACACGCGTTTTCTTTCTCAACCGTTTACGTTCACGTCAACCTGAACACTCGCCAAGACTCGTTTTGACATTATTTTGTGCGTTTTTGGCTGTTTAAGCGCCTTAATCAGCGAAAAACAATTCCATTTAGTTCTGCGAGACGGTTTTATGTGGGTGTGAGCGGGAAATCGGGGGGAACGAGTAAAATTGTGTGAATTTAAGCCCTGTAACACCAACAATACTCATCCAGAGCAAATGAAACTAGATAGAAAAGTTTGTCGAGACAAACTTTAAGTTGGTTTGAAAAAGCCTAGCTACAAAAATTTGAAACAGTTTGAAAAGCTTGAAGTTTGAAATAGTTCAAGTTTTACTTTAGAAGTTTTGATAGATAGCTAGGTAGATATGTAGATAGATAGATAGATAGATAGATAGATAGATAGATAGATAGATAGATAGATAGATATATAGATAGATAGGTAGATATGTAGATATGTAGATAGATAGACAGATAGATAGATAGATAGATAGATAGATAGATAGATAGATAGATAGATAGATAGATAGATAGATAGATAGATAGATAGATAGATAGATAGAAATAGTAAGATTGATAGACAAAGAGAAAGATAGATAGATAGCTATGCGGTTGCTAGGTTAATCTGAGTTGTTGCTAAGGTGTTGCTATGCAGTTGCTAAGGTATTCTGAGTGGTTGCTAAGGTGTTGCTATGCGGTTGCCAGGGTAATCTGAGTGGTTGCTAGTGTATTCTGAGTGAGGAGAGGAGGGGTTGTGCGTCTATTCTGCGGAAAATGAGTATTGGAAGATATTTCATTATACATGATTTTGCCAACACTACATTGTACTTAGTTTATTATTTCAGATGCCTTTTTTTAAAAGACTACAACTGAAAAATGTATATATAGTATTATGAAATTCAACCCGCGCTACACGTCACTGCTGAAATACACCCACATTTGGTGGTGTTATGTCAAGCCCTGTATATATTTATATTTATATATATATATATATATATTGGATTTTGGGTAAAAGAGGACAGCAAATGAGTTCATTTGAACTGGCACACACAACAGAGCAAGAGAAAGCCCACAGTTCTACGTGTTCGACACGTACAGGAATCCACTCTACTTTCCTGGTGCTCTCGTGAAAAGTACGCCAATGCGGAATCATTATACAAAAAATAATGTCTGCACATATACAATATGTCAACCATTTACAATATGTACTAGAACTCTATTTACACTGCGGGAGATGAGGAATATCAGTGACGGTGGACACGAGGACAGGACGTTGACGAGGAGCGTTCAGGTCTCGTTACCAGATGTACCAAAACAATGAAGCAGGGCGAGTCGGGTCATTTGGACGAGACGTGAACGTATGGAGAACGTCACACAATAAGCCACAACAGACATGCATTATGACTGACGAAACGGTGCTTGTGAGGTGATGTTGTCAAGCTGGAATCATCTGTCCCGCCCGAAGCCTGCTGAGACACATGGGACAGTGGCGTGACGTTACATTGCATTTGGATTTCCAGAAACACGGGAGGCCCGCAGGCCACCGACAGCAGCGTCTTCGTCGTCCTCCGGTAGATCCGTTCAGCGCGAGGCGGTTCGCCCTCCGTCGGCGGCGTCACTCGGGCTGCTCGGGGTGCGTGTGCAGCCCGTTCTTGCCGCTCGAGTGTTTCTGCAAGAAGTCTTGATGAATGAGCTCGAGCTCCGACACCAGGTGCAGGCCCATCTCCAGATGCATCTTCAGGTTCTCCAGCCACGACTCCAGCTTCACAAACGCAGGCCTGCGGTAGAAGCACACGCTCAGGACAAGCCAAACATGACAACAGGCCGACATTCAGTTGAACTTACGGCTCAAATGACTCTTATGAAAACAATGTGTCATTTCTATAATATAACTGCAGTAATATTGTTCGCCTTTGCTTTAATTTAGTATGTTGTAGAATGCAGCAGCTATATATGTATCAGGATATTACTAAAGTGATTAATAAAGCTGAAAAATAAATGTATTAAAATTTATTATTATTATTTGTAGTAGTAGTATAAAGTAATTATTATTACTATTATTTTAGATATTTGTTAAAACAACAGTTATTGCTTAAAATAAACTACTTTTTGTTTATAATTACGTTCTGTGTGTGTGAGATGATAAATTATTATTTTTATTAGTAGTAGTATAAAATAATAACAGTAATAATTATTATATTAAATGTGTTAAAACAACAGCAATTACTTAAAATAAACTATATTGTTTCATATAGTTTATATTTATGTTCTTTGCAAATGTGGCAAATAATAAAACAATAATTATTAGAAGTAGTGTCAAATAATAATATTTTTTATTATTTTAGATTGTTAAAACAATATTATAATATTATATTATAATATAATATTAAACAATATTGTTTATATTAATGCTTTGTGCAGATATGACACAAATAATAAATAAATATAATTTTATTAGTAGTAGTTTAATAATAATAATTATAATATTATTCTTATTGTTAATTTAGACTGTTAACAGTAATTGCTTAAAATCTATTGTTTTTATTAATTGTTTACATTTATGTTCTTTACAAATAATAAAATATAAATATTTTTAATAGCAGCGGAATAAAATAATCATAATATATATAATAAAAAATATTTATTATTATTATTTTAAATGTGTTAAAACAACAGTAATTACTTAAAATAAACTATATTGTTTTATATAGTTTATATTTATGTTCTTTGCAAACGTGGCAAATAATAAAACAATAATTATTAGTAGTAGTATCAAATAATAATATTTTTTATTATTTTAGATTGTTAAAACAATATTATAATATTATACTATAATATTAAACAATATTGTTTATATTAATGTTTTGTGCAGATATGACACAAATAATAAATAAATATTTTGTTAGTAGTAGTTTATAATAATAATAATTATAATATTATTCTTATTATTAATTTAGACAGTTAACAGTAATTGCTTAAAATCTATTGTTTTTATTAATTGTTTACATTTATGTTCTTTACAAATAATAACATATATATTTTTTAATAGCAGCAGTATAAAATAATCATAATAATTATTATTATTATAATTTTAGATTTTTAAAACAAAACTGCTAAAAATAAATAAATTATATAAAAATATATATATTAAGCGCTTGATGTATTTCCTAACCGTTTCTCTGCGTCCAGATCACAGCAGAGCACTGCCATGGGGAAGAAAGAGGACGGACAGTCCGACGGGCAGTAATCATCCAAAAAGCCTTTCACGTTCAGCCCGAAATCCATGGCCCGGGGCAGGTAGTCGGGATCGGCGTTGACTCGCCCTATAATCTGAGACGGAGCAGCGAGTCTGGTATTAGACAGAGGAAGTGAGGTCAGGTTTCCTCTCAGCTCTAATCATTACACGTTCAGCGCCGGGCTTCCCTAAACCCACAGCACACACCCAACCACCAACTGCTTCCTCTGGAAGTCGCTCAGTAATGCCGCCCTATTTTGATCTGGTGCTGCTGTGCCACTCAGGGCTGCAGAATGTGGTTAACAGTGTTTCCCATTAAAACACAAATCCCTGGAAGTTCATGTGGAGAAAGCAGTCATTTTGAACTTTTACAGCCTGTGATTATCCCCACAGATCACTCACCTCACACAGCATGATGCCGAAGGAGAAGATGTCCACCTTCTCATCATAGCTCTTTCCTGAGGAACAGAAACCGCAGCATCAGTCTCACACGTCAATAAACGGCTTTGATTGTGACATTTTAACATTGTAGCATCTATTAACCTGCTTATCAAGTTAATGAAACCTTTATCAAAACATAATAAATGTTGAAAGTCTTTCATAGAGACATCAGAGAAACTAACCTTCATTCATAAAGAAACATATTTAAAATATACATTTCATTTAATTTCTTTTTTCATTTTTTCATCATTTAGCAGACGCTTTTATCCAAAGCGACTTACAAGGGGAGCAATTAGGGCTCAAGGTCACTTTAGTCATGGTATTGAAGGTGGAGAGAGTGCTGTTCATTCACAATCCCCACCTTCAATTCCTGCCGGCGTGGGAATCGAACCAACAACCTTCACCAACAACCCGACTCCCTCACCATTAGGCCACGACTACCCCGAATTAGTAAGAAAGTCATGGAATTTAGTCATGGTGTTGAAGGTGGAGAGAGTGCTGTTCATTCACAATCCCCACCTTCAATTCCTGCCGGCGTGGGAATCGAACCAACAACCTTCAGGTTACAAGCCCGACTCCCTCACCATTAGGCCACGACTACCCCAAATTAGTAAGAAAGTCATGGAATTTAGTCAAGGTATTGAAGGTGGAGAGAGTGCTGTTCATTCACAATCCCCACCTTCAATTCCTGCCGGCGTGGGAATCGAACCAACAACCTTCAGGATACAAGCCCGACTCCCTCACCATTAGGCCACGACTACCCCAAATTAGTAAGGAAGTCATGGAATTTAGTCAAGGTATTGAAGGTGGAGAGAGTGCTGTTCATTCACAATCCCCACCTTCAATTCCTGCCGGCGTGGGAATCGAACCAACAACCTTCAGGATACAAGCCCGACTCCCTCACCATTAGGCCACGACTACCCCAAATTAGTAAGGAAGTCATGGAATTTAGTCAAGGTATTGAAGGTGGAGAGAGTGCTGTTCATTCACAATCCCCACCTTCAATTCCTGCCGGCGTGGGAATCGAACCAACAACCTTCAGGTTACAAGCCCGACTCCCTCGCCATTAGGCCACGACTACCCCATACAGTCTCTAAATTGTTTCTACATTAATTTGGCGTAACGATAAAAATATAAAAATATTAAAAACTCCCGAAATCCCGATTAATCGCACTTATTACAGAAAGATTAGTTGAACTCTTCCGAGTACTTTCTCTGAGAAGCGATTCGCGATGAAGAGGATGAAAGCGGTGGACCCTCACCGTGAATCATCTCGGGAGCCATCCAGTACGGGTTTCCCACCACAGTGTATCTCTTTCTCCGGTCGGGTTTCCTGACGCCCGGGATCGGTCCGGAAGACGGTTTGTCCGTTTTCTTGTCCTCCACCATGAGCCGGGACAGTCCGAAGTCCGCCACGACAACACTGTTATTCTGTCCAGAGCAGGAAACTACTTACAAATCTGCCATTGTACATGAACAACGAACAGAAGACTGTTCATCCCCACACCGTGACTGACAACACTGGCTTTTCTTCAGCTAAATGTGCATGATCCAACAGACTGAGCTGAACGAATGCCTTCTTAAGTGTGATGCTGGAAACACAGCTGCAGCTGTGGCACAAAACAACGATGAAGAGAGGATGTCACTCACCTCTCTGACCAGACAGTTGTGCGAGTTGAGATCTCGGTGGATGATGTTCATGGAGTGCAGGTAGGCCTGGACCGACGAAAGAAACGGCTTTACTGTCTATGATTTACTTAAAACACTTATTTACATTTCAAATTTGCACTCATCATAGCTGTAGATAAAATTGTCTATACTGTCTATATTGTATATTTTTATTCTTTTTATGATCTGTGTCTTGTCTTGTCGCTGTCACTTTGTTGCACTGTGGAGCTTCTGTCACTAAAAAAAATTCCTAGTATGTGTAAACATACCTGGCGATAAAGCTCTTTCCGATTCTGATGTTAAAATGCTGCCCTCTACAGTCAGGCACAGGATGCACCGCATGTGAACAGATTTTCCCTCGCTCGCTGACTTTGTTTATGGTCACAACGCTAATCACCCGACGATCACGTGGCGGCAAATGAAAACGAGACGCGCTCTAGAATCGGCTCGACATTTCAAACTCGTCTGATTGGATGGAATCAAAGTCTGAAGCTACAAAATCAGAGTCTGTGTCGTTCTGAACGGTGCGTTTATGTATTTTGGAGTATGCGGATGTAAAACAGCCTTTTTGGCTAATTCTGGCACATTGTACATTTGAAGAATTATTGATAAACCTGAAATAAAATAAATCATACACTGTGATTTCTGTGAAATATATATATATATATATATATATTTTTTTTTTCTGTGAAACATCTATATTATATTATATTATATATATATATTATATATATTAATTATATATATATATATATATATATATATATATATTTTTTTTTTTTTTTAAGTAATACTTCAGGTTCTGTGATTATTCTTTAAACAATCGTTTTTAATATAAAAATATGTGTATTATAATCTAAAACCTGAATATGTGATAATTTCTAGTTTTATTCACTGCAGTTTGTTTTCCTAACGAGACTTGTGTTTTAATGTAGTTTTCATTAAACTGTTTGACAATTGAGCTTTTTCACCTTTCTAGCTCAAATAGGAAAGTAAAATCCTTATTGGAGAATTATAAGAACAACGTATGAGTTTTGAATGAATTGCAGCGTGCGACCCTGCCGTTAGCCAGAGGAGGGCAGTAATGAGAGCGTCTCACTCACCATCCCAGAGGCAATATCCTTGGCAAAACTCACTCTCTGTTTCCATGGATAATTACTGTCCTGCAGAGACGAGACACATTGAGAACGAGCTGTTATTCATGCAGTTTCGCTCAGCAGAAATATAGCGGTGACCCTTGTAACCCCTCTACACTATGGAGGACCAGGAGTGCCACATAAAAGTAAAACGAAGAATCAATTCATTCATTTAATAATTCACACATAAAAATGTATATAAATAAATCCCTTTTATATAGGCAAATAAATAGACACATTTAAAGTTGTTTATTTAATTTAATAAGTTTATTTAAAATTATTTTTATGTGGCACTCCTGGTCCTCCATACTACACAACACAGCTGCGCTTTTTAGAAAGACGACACGATTGCAGCACTCAAACACACCATGTTCTTGATGATGTCTCTCAGTGTTCCTCCTTTGATGTACTCGGCAATGAAGTTGAGCCGTTTGTCTTTGTAGAGGACGCCAATAAACTTCAGCACGTTGGGATGGTCCAAACATCTCATCACCTTCACCTGAACACATTTGCACAAACACGTTTACAACTCAATGTTTGTCTCAGGCGGTATATCTCTGTCGGATACTTTTTTTGAAATGTTAAATGGCGGGCTGGTTTTCTCCTCAGATGAACTGTCTGGGACACCAGCTGCACCGAGACCACGAGCGTTTCCTTCCTTTTAAGCACAAGTGAACGGCAAAGTCATTTAAACAGCGAATTATGGGAGCTGATCATAAACGAATCGCAGACAAATGAGTGCTTTTATGGTGTTGACACATTCTCATTCTCCTCGTTCAACCCCTGAGCCTGCTGGGTGAATTATGAGCTGAAGGAAAAAACACATGCAGCGCATACGTTCAGCACTCTCAGATGTGCTTCTGAGACGCACTATAAGCGAGGAGGACGTGCTCACCTCTTTGAGGAAGGTCATCTGCGTCTCCTCGTCGAAACGAATGAGCTCCTTCATCACCATCACCTCACCCGTCTCTCTGTGAGTCACCTGACAGTGAGGTGAGAACAGCATATGAATTGACTATAATCATGACTTTCTGCTCGTTATTAAAGTGTTCGTTCACCCAAAAATGAAGTTTCTGTCATTAGTTCCTCTCCCTCGTAAGACCTTCGTTCATCTTCAGAACACAAATGAAGATATTCCTGATGAAATCTGAGAGTTTTTTTTTTAATCTCCCATAGAAAGCAATGACAATCCACATTCAAGGTGGAAAAGTCTTTGTTTTTGCACCTTCATAACATTAAGGTTGAACCACTGCAGTCACATGGACTATTTTAACAATAGTTGCTTCTCTGGACCTTGAATGCGGTCATTTCATTGCATTATATGGGAGATAAACTCTCCGATTTCATCAAAAATATCTTCATTTGTGTTCTGAAGATGAAGGAAGGTCTTATGAGAGTGGAGTATGGAGTTAATGGCTGAAATACAGGAATATTGTTTCAAGATTCAAACCTCCACTCATTTTGAGAGAGAATACCATCACGGCAGCCGTTTAAGAGCATTATTTATTCATGAGCTTTTACAAATTCATAGTGTCTCTGGGCTCACGGCGTCAGGACACACATATATTAGAGATTGAGAAAAGATTCAGTAGTGTTGTGAGTGAATATTAACGGCTGTAGCAACTCAATATGATAACGGCATTTAATGGAAAAACTGCATAATGCATAAATTATTATTGTAATGAAATGTTCTTAATGTGATATTTTTTATCAAAATGTAATACAATAAAAATCTGTAACATTATAAGCTCACCGAAAACATTCATATTGTCATTATATGACAAAAAAACATATTTGTATTCCCTTACGGAACATTTTATAAACCTAAATCCAGTTTTAAACTACTTGTGAAATGCAACCGATTTAAATATGCATGCAATTATTATTATATTTTTATTAAACATAAAGCATAAAACCTAACGCTACAAAAGAATTCCAAGGCATTAAGAGATTTAGTTTGTACATTATGCGTTGCTACAACGGCATTTGGTGTTTGCTTTTGGCATCTGACAAAGCGTTTGGACCCAGAAACTGACGGCAAGCGGATTGTCCTTTTCTAGCTGCTTTACAGGTGAATTTCAATTTGAAGTCTGTTGTTATACTTTGAAACAGTCTGTATTATATAAATCTGTATAGGAAAAAGACAGATAAACAAGTGTGTGTGTGTGTGTGTGTGTGTGTGTGTGGCCCCCACAAGTACAGAAATACCAGTTAAGTTTGACCTTGTGGGGACCTTTTGTGGTCCTCATGAGGAACACAGCTTATAAATCATACAGAATGAGCTTTTTTTGAAAATGTAAAGATGCAGAAAGTTTCGTCGTTTTTATGTTCGTCTATGGAAAGACGTCATAAAACACGGAAACCCAACAGTGTCTGACCTTTATAGCCTGTCCGAAGCAGCCCTTCCCCAGAACCTCTCCGTGGATCAGATCGGAGGCTCTGAATATTCTGTGTGTGCGGTTGGTCACGACGCGCAGCGACTCCGAGCGGCCGATGTCCTTCCTCAGAGACAGTGGAGATGGCGTGTTACTGGAGCACGGCGATTTATCGATACTGTAGCTGCGCCTGCACGGAAAAAAAACATTAACTACGGCAAAACAACAGCCTCAAGAGATCAGTGCTGTAATATAACATGCATCATAACAGCTGATGACAATTAAAGATGGATAAGCTATTCTGTTGGCTGTCAGCGTACGGCGCTGAAGCAGTGAGTACAGTGCGAGCAGTAGTGCTGTGAACGTGGTTTACTGACGTGATCATGCGTGAGCGCAGGTTGTTGATGTCCTGGCTGGGCGGCCGTGTGATGGGCGTGACGGGACTGGGCCCCTCGGACGGGGGTGTGGGGCCGTCCACCTGATCCTCCGAAGAGCTGTGATCATGAGGGTCATGTTCAATGGTCAGCTGCAGCAGGCGACTGGTCTCCTGGATCAGCAAATCAATCTGACACACACAAACAGCTCATTTATAGAAGACAACTCTCTACTGTAGGGGAGCATCGCTCTACTGTGGAAAACTGCAAATTTAACTGTGGCGAGGAGGGCGGGCGAGAGCCGTGAGGGAACGGCGCGAGGCCGGTGACGCGAGAGATAAAGAGCGTCACCTGCGCGCTACACCGGTCACGTGTCTCTCACGGAGGAGCTCCCGAAGCATAAAAGACGACAGTGAAGGACGAGAGGAAATTAACGGCGGAAATCCCTCCGAAATGAACGTAAATGATCCAGATTACAATATCACATTAATATAATCCAGAAAACGAGATTTAAGCAATAAGACTTGCTGTATTGAGCTACATAACAATGATTAGTTTTCTGTCAAAAAATATATCCAAACAGTTGCTTAACTATCTAATAAAACACAAAATATATTAGAGTCTCTCTGGTGTTTCCATGATTTCTACAAAATAAATCCGGACATCGAGGATAACGCAGGTGTGATGTCATTGATAGACGATGCACGGACACGGTCCTTGTCCTGGTTTAAATTGCTCATTTATCTGGATTTAAACAATCTTGGAAACATCTGGGATAATGCAAGCACAAGAGTCAACAAAATATATAACACTGTATATTTTAATCCAAAAATCTTACATATTGTGCCTTTAATTTTGCAGTGAAGGCCGCTTCGTTTAGCTCTTTCTCCATACAGTTTATTCCCAGTTTGCATGAGTGCTTTGTTTTCCATGCTACTAAAACAACCAATGTACGTTTTTGATTTTCTAATTCGTAAAAAGCAATAATCGAATCCATATTCATATACTTGTACTCTAATTCATAAACTTGTTTTGTGCTTGTTAGCTTGTAGCCAAAATAAGACGTACCTTTTTCTCCCAAACACAAAAACAATATTGATTATAATAAATCAACAATAATGATGCAATTTTTCAATTCTGATTGAAGCAATTGGTAAAATTTAGGTATTTGACCTAAAAGTCTGAAAAAATACCTTACAAGGGATTCTAATGGGGAAGTTAATTTCTGACTGTTGTGCCACTGATCAACAGCATAAAGATGCCTGTTGTTCAGCTCACATCACATGCTCTGTCAATGTCCGTCAGTGTGAGTGTGCGAGCAGGTTTCATTCACCTCGTCCAGAGGAACGTTCTGAATCGGCGTTCCGTTGATCTCTAGGATCCGATCACCAACATGAATGGAGTTCTTGACATCTGGACTGATGCACTCTGGGTCCACCCTGAACACACGGACAGAACACATCCACGACACGAGTCACAGGAGATCAGCAATACGTCAACTTCTTTTCCTTTTCAATACATTTGCATTTGACTTTTAGTTATGTACACCAGTAAAGATATGATAATAATCATCCAATCAAATAATCCAATCATCCATCAATCATTAATCCATCCATCCACCCATCCATCCCTCATCCATCCAATCATGCATCAATCATCCATCAATCATCCATCCATTATCCATCAATCATCTATCCATCCATCAATCATCCATGAATCCATCCATCCATTCAATCATCAATCAATCAGCCAATTAATCATCCATCAATCATCAATCAATCATCCAATCAATCACCAATCATCAATCAATCATCAATCCATCAATCATCAATCCATCAATCATCAATCCATCCATCAATCATCCATCAATCATCAACCAATCATCCAATCAATCATCAATCATCAATCCATCATCAATCCATCAATCATCAATCCAATCATCCATCAATTATTAATCCATCCATCCACCCATCCATCCCTCATCCATCCATCAATCATCAACCAATCATCCATCAATCATCCATTCATCAATCATCCATCCATCAATCATTCATCAACCATCCATCCATCCATCAATCATCCATGAATCCATCCAATCAATCAATCATCCATCCATCCATTCAATCATCCATCAATCCTCCATCAATCATCCATCAATCATCCATTCATCAATCATCTATCAATCATCTATCAATCATCCATCAATCATTAATCCATCCATCCATCCATTACTCATCCATCCATCAATCATCCATCCATCAATCAATCATCCATTAATCATCCATCCATCCAATTTTAGTTAAGATGTAAATCAAACCCATCAGTGTAAATACTATTAATATATTTGGACATCATCATTCTATTAAACTGCTAAAGCACAAAAAAAATAAGTTTTTATAATCATTTTACATTTCCTTCTTATTTGACATGCAATAAGTCATGAAGGAAATAGGGTAGGAGGACAATTCTTCTGTGGTGAAGTTCCTCTAATGTGAGCTGCATCTGGATCAAATTTTGTGGTGATCGCATAAAGTGATAAAAGTTACAGCATTTGGAACCAAGGTAGCCTTTTTATTTAACGCCCACTAATGGGCATTTTTAAAATCATTCATTCACGATCAGAGCATCTGTCATGAAGTTACGAGAGAAAACGTGACATAAACGCCATATCCATATGTACATACGAGTCTCGTGGGGCTTCATTAACAAAAACTCGCTCAAGTTTAGTCAAAGCCCAAAACAATTATACTTGTATTGAACTCCATGAGACCTTTCAAATGACATGTGATTATCTGAGCTGTATGACACATTGCAGTACATAGTACAAAAAAATATTTCATAAATTATGATTTTTTTTTTTCTTTTTCAAATTGGCTACATTCATTATAAGAGTTAAGACACCAAATGACTTAATTTGTGTTACAAGGCAGTAGATTTGACATAATATTATTCTTTTCATAGATAGGTGGCGCCCTCGGGTGGTGCAACGGTTCAATATGCTTTAAATTGATACCTATGTTATTCATTTGAGTGGTTATTTAATAGTTTGGTTATTAATTTTCTTGCAGCGTTTGGTGTATTAGCTTCAGGTTTAAAGGCTTGAAAGTAAATGATCAGCAGCAGTCTGAGAATGTCCCTCTTCAGTTGTGATGGAGCTACATGAACTCATGTTCTCCATTTCGAGGTGTAGCTGGGAGGATTGCAGCATGTTTGCCGGACACACACTCACTGTGAGACTCTGACGGTGGGCTTGTGTTCGGGGCTGTAGCCGTTGGGACTGGAGCCCTGGTCGATCGACAGGGAAAGCCCTCGCTTCCCATCGGTGGAGGCGGGAATAGACACTAGCGTGACCGTGTGAGGAATCCTGGAGCATGGCGTGTCGGGCAGGGTGACCGGAGTCACGATAGTCCGGTAATAACAGTGTCCACTAGAGGGAGGCAGAGCAGAAGAAGAGCTCATTTCACTTTCCACTGCAACACACTACACGAAACACCATCAAATGATACAGAAATTCACACTATAAACTTCTGAATGAACATTTGAATCAGCAGAAATTGGTGGTGATGATTAAGGAAAAGTTATTAAAGGGTCATCAATCATTCTGGGACACAAAAGCAAGTTTTGCAAAGTAGAGGTGAAATAAAAGCAGAATTTGCCTGTATGTCATGTTATATCACACAACATTTACAGGGTCTATTATTGATTTATCAGTATGTTGTTCTAGCTCATATATACGTGACGTAAACATGCCATGAGTCACATGTTAGGACAGACATCAAAATATTGATACAGTGCCTGAAATGAAGTAAAAGTCGAATGAAGTAAATATTCCTGAGTTAATGTGTTTTCCTGGCCATTTTGTGTCTTTTCACATGAGTAAAGCACATATTTTCACAGCTCATGGGATTCTTTTCATTTGTGATAATGCAAGATGAAGAAAAAAGCACATCTTCTGCACAGCGACATCACACCCACACCACAGGACATATTAATAACCCATAATAACAGCTCATGCTAATGTTCTGCTTTCGAAATAACAGGATGGGCTCAAACACAAGGCCATTTTTGGTTTGTTTTAAGGCATCATCAGAGCTTGCCACTTTGGAGGATTGAATTTTATATTTAATATATACATTTTTCAATTGTACACTTTTAAAAAAGCATCTGAAATAATAAACTATGTGCAATGTAGTAGTAATCGATGACATACTGATAAAATATGAAATATCAGAAACGCTTCCAGTACTCATTTTCAGTAGAATAGACACACGATACCGGCTGCTCTTCCTCGCTCTCATCTCTCCAAAAGTCCTCGCTCACTCGTTTCATTTGCTCTGGATGAGTATTGTTGGTGTTACAGGGTTTTAATTCTACCGTGGGATTGTGTGCGTTGCGCATAATTTCACTCGTTCCCTCAGATTCCGCGCTCGCATCTACATAAAACCGTCTCGCAGAACTAAATGGAATTGTTTTTCGCCGTTTACGGCGCTTAAACAGCCAAAAACACACAAAATAATGTCAAAACGAGTCTTGGCGAGTGTTCAGGTTGAAGTGAACGTAAACGGTTGAGAAAGAAAACGCGTGTGTAACAGTATAACAGATCCGTGCGTCAGCTCTTAAAGTGACAGCAGCCTAATAAACCTGCTGCCAAATTATGAGATTGTATCAATGTCAAAATTGTGGCCAGTGAAAATGCTGAGTGGCTAGTAACTTTGGAAAAACCACTAGCAACAGTGTCTGCTGAGCAAACAAGTTAATGTCAAGCCCTGTGTGTCACTCACCAGTAAAGTTTGGAGCGCTCCACCAGCGCATACGTGTCTCCATCACCGATGAACGCTTGGCAGTTCAGACAGGTGAAGCACTCTGGGTGATACTTCTGCTCTCCGGCCACCTGGAACACAAAAACATTGAGATCAGACAAGTTTTCTATGCTCTGACTCATCATGTGACAAACACAAACATGATCACAATCAGAGGTTGAACACTCGCTCCAGAGCTCCATGTGCACTGACGACTTCTTTTGGTGAGAACATCAATGCAGTCTTCAGGTGTCCTGAACACATTGTTCAATCAATCCATCCATCAATCATCCATCCATCCATCCATCCATCCTCCATTAATCATCCATCCATCCATCATCCAATCCATTCATCCATCTATCATCCATCCATCAACCATTAATCATCCATCCATCCATCCATCATCCAATCCATTCATCCATCTATCATCCATCCATCAACCATTAATCATCCGTCCATCCATCCATCAATCATCCATCCATCAACCATTAATCATCCATCAATCATAGATCCATCCATCAACCATTACCCATACATTAATCATACATACATCCATCAATCCATCCATCCATCAATCATATATCAATCATCCATCCATCCATTATCCTTTAATCATCCATCCGTCAATCATGCATCCATCCATCCAATCATGCATCCATCCATCCATCCATTCATGAATCATCCATCAGTCATCCATCCATCAGTCATCCATCCATCAGTCATCCATCCATCAATCATGCATCCATCCATCAATCATACATTCAATCATCCATCAATCATCAATCATCCATCAATCCATCCATCAATCATGCATCAATCATCCATCCATCCAATCATCCATCAATCATCCATCCATCAATCCATCAATCATCCATCCAACATTCAATCATCAATCATCCAATCATACATCCATCCATGAATCATCCATCATACATTCAATCATCCATCCATCAATCCATCCATCAATCATCAATCATACATTCAATCATCCATCCATCAATCATACATCCATCAATCATCCATCCATCCATCAATCATCCATCCATTCATCAATCATCCATCAATCATCCATCCATCTATCCATCATCCAATCATCCATCCAACATTCAATCATCCATCAATCATCAATCATCCAATCATTCATCCATCCATGAATCATCCATCATACATTCAATCATCCATCCATCAATCATCAATCATACATTCAATCATCCATCCATCATCCATCCATTCATCAATCATCCATCCATCTATCCATCATCCATCCAACATTCAATCATCCATCAATCATCAATCATCCAATCATACATCCATCCATGAATCATCCATCATACATTCAATCATCCATCAATCCATCCATCAATCATCAATCATACATTCAATCATCCATCCATCAATCATGCATCAATCATCCATCCATCCAATCATCCATCAATCATCCATCCATCAATCCATCAATCATCCATCCAACATTCAATCATCAATCATCCAATCATACATCCATCCATGAATCATCCATCATACATTCAATCATCCATCCATCAATCCATCCATCCATCAATCATCAATCATACATTCAATCATCCATCCATCAATCATACATCCATCAATCATCCATCCATCCATCCATCAATCATCCATCCATTTATCAATCATCCATCAATCATCCATCCATCTATCCATCATCCATCAATCATCCATCCAACATTCAATCATCCATCAATCATCAATCATCCAATCATTCATCCATCCATGAATCATCCATCATACATTCAATCATCCATCCATCAATCATCAATCATACATTCAATCATCCATCCATCATCCATCCATTCATCAATCATCCATCCATCTATCCATCCAACATTCAATCATCCATCAATCATCAATCATCCAATCATACATCCATCCATGAATCATCCATCATACATTCAATCATCCATCAATCCATCCATCAATCATCAATCATACATTCAATCATCCATCCATCAATCATGCATCAATCATCCATCCATCCAATCATCCATCAATCATCCATCCATCAATCCATCCATCAATCATCAATCATACATTCAATCATCCATCCATCAATCATACATCCATCAATCATCCATCCATCCATCAATCATCCATCCATTCATCAATCATCCATCAATCATCCATCCATCTATCCATCATCCATCAATCATCCATCCAACATTCAATCATCCATCAATCATCAATCATCCAATCATTCATCCATCCATGAATCATCCATCATACATTCAATCATCCATCAATCCATCCATCAATCATCAATCATACATTCAATCATCCATCCATCAATCATACATCCATCCATCAATCATCCATCCATCCATCAATCATCCATCCAACATTCAATCATCCATCAATCATCAATCATCCAATCATTCATCCATCCATGAATCATCCATCATACATTCAATCATCCATCAATCCATCCATCAATCATCAATCATACATTCAATCATCCATCCATCAATCATACATCCATCCATCAATCATCCATCCATCCATCCATCAATCATCCATCAATCATCCATCCATTCATCAATCATCCATCCATCTATCCATCATCCATCCAACATTCAATCATCCATCAATCATCAATCATCCAATCATACATCCATCCATGAATCATCCATCATACATTCAATCATCCATCAATCCATCCATCAATCATCAATCATACATTCAATCATCCATCCATCAATCATACATCAATCAATCATACATCCATCAATCATGCATCAATCATCCATCCATCCATCCATCAATCATGCATCTATCATCCATCAATCATGCATCAATCATCCATCCATCCATCAATCATCCATCAATCATCCATCATACATTCAATCATCCATCAATCATCAATCAATCATACATCCCTTCCATTTTAGTTAAAGGTGTAAATCAAACCCATCAGTGTAAATACTGAAGATCACACTATCAGCCAGAGAAATGACTCAACTCATCTCATATCTCTCCGATTCAAATGTTTGCACTGAACATGTCTAATATGAAAAATGATATTTACATTCCTAAATTGAGGTTTCATTGGTCTCCATATGAAAGAAGAGTGCCCTTCAAAACACACAGGAATGAGAATCCAGTCTTAAACTAGCTGAAGTTGATCTAATGACAGTCTAGTTTAGTTTACACAAACACTTCGTCTGACTGAGGAAGAAGAACAGGAAGTCAGAAAGACTACAGCTTATAAGACACTTGTTTTCATTCAATGGACTCAAAGAGTAGACACATATGATGACACACTTTAATAAAGTTAAATCAATATCAGATGAAGTGTACATGGTCTATATGAATGTGAACTTATACGGTGTTTTAGTGGATGTATGAAGTCAGTTCTCAAGTCTTATCCACAGTCTTCCTTTTTCAAGCTAGATCAATTCTTTATACTACTACTACTAATAATAATAGTAATACAAGATCTAGTATTTTGTTGTGAAATATGTGCTTATGCTATCCTTCACACTCAGATATTTTGCTATGAAATGCAAAATCATGACTAAAGTATCATTTTTGAAGAAACATTACGCAGCCATATACACATATAGCTTCCTCTGCAACGGTTTTCTCGGTTTTTTCAGATGTTATGCCATGATCTTCATATAGTTTGATGAAGTCTTTCCATTTCTTGGAATCATTTGTTTTTGACAAAAGGGAAACTTGAACCATAATTCAAGCGCGAACGTCACCTTTAGACGGGGGAAATGTGGCGGCATCGCGCAGTGAGGTCATGGATTGCCCACCGCTTCCTTATTTCAGTTGCTTCATTTACAAACTCACAACCAACACGGAAAACAAAGCTGAAAGACCACCAACACGTCAGAAAATCCCGCGCCCACAGAAACAAACAAAAAAAAACACACAATACGTCTATGCAAAAGTCTTATGTGTTTTCCTATCTTTAAATGATCTTTTACAAACAGGAGCCTGTACAGTCCCTCATTAACATGTGTTGATAATGACATCATTTCTAAACTCATCAGTAAAAATGCATCTGTAAAGTTTCTAAAGGAATCCACAGTTGCTCTGTTGTGTCATTGGTGGAGACATAGTGGCCAAAAGTGATCGTCACCCTTTAGTCAAATATTATTAAATGATGCCATCATATTGCATAGATGTTATTAGAGTCAATTGTTTAAATATTTTGTTGGTTCTCTTGTTTTTGCATGTGCTCATAATTTCTTTGCATGACAGCCTGGCCAAAAATTAAGACCTGATTATGTTGTTTTTTTCTGTGCATTTTTTGCATAGCAAAATAAAACCTGTAATTGTAGTTTGCATTTTTTTTTGCCAAACATCCTCATTTTCATTATCATTTTGTCAGATAAATACCTTACACAAGTTTAGTGTTTTGTTCTTCCCTCATATTTAACAAATATATATATTTATGCTTTATGTCCAATGCTGTCCACACAAAAAAAAAAATATCCTCCTCCACTCAAAATATTACAGCTGAAAGAAAAAAAAACCCCATCTTGACCAATATTGTTAGGCAATAACTGGGCTGAAGAGTGATTTTAAAAGTGATATTCAAAGACTGGAATTCACCAGTCACACTTTTGGCAGCTCTTCCTCCATTCAAGGTTTAATTAAGTCTGAGACGCTGTCATTCAAGTCCACGAACACAAAGTGAAACGCTCATCATCGAACCTGCAGCTGCTGCTGGGAATTTTCACAATCGTTCACAATCCCCCACAATCGTTTTATTGCGAGATTTCAAAAGAAGTGTAGATTCACTTGTACAGCACTAACCATGCGCTCTCATGCCTACAGATTAAAACCCTTTTTACTGCGTCGAAATCTCCGCTACGTTAATAAATGTGAATAACGACTGGTACAGGCCGTCGTCTCCATGTTTCCCGGTGCTGTTAGTGCAGCATCAGCAGAGACTCTCAGACAGCAGAAACTGTGACGTGACGCCAAACATGACCCGGTTAACTAGTCAAGGATGTGATCCAAAGACAATCTACTTCTAGGGGAGAATCAAGTGTAAATAAATTCAAAATATATATAATAATTCATAATACGGTCACAAATTCCCATTTCATATCGACTCTAAAATAATAAAACAATATGAGAATGACCATTTGTCCAGTCATTCTGTTGTGGAGCAGTTTGATCGGATGAAGAATAAATCAGTGAACATCCAGATTCGAGCCTCAGACAATTATACTAATGAATTAAAACGCACTGTTAACAATTTTCCTGTATTTTTACAGTACAGTACTGGCAGCACGGTTGCCAGCAAGTTACTGTATTTTTCATATACAGTAATCGTACTGTAATTTAATTTACAGTACACAAGAAGAGTGCTGTAATTGTACAAAACAGTATTTTACTGTATTTTTTGTGCTTCTGCTGTAATTAATAATACAGTATTGTACTGTATTATAAAATGCAGTATTGTACCGTTGGTTTTTACAGAAATGTGCTGCTAAATCTACAGCGACATTTAACAGTGTGAGAAAGAAATACAGAGAATTGCTGAGCTGCATCTACACACACTGTTAAATGTCGCTGTACAATACTGCATTTTATAATACAGTACAATACTGTATTATCAATTACAGCAGAAGCACATGTAAAATTAGAAAATGCTGTAAAAATACTCTTCTTGTGTACTGTAAATTAAATTACAGTACGATTACTGTATATGAAAAATACAGTAACTTGCTGGCAACCGTGCTGCCAGTACCGTACTGTAAAAATACAGGAAAATTGTTAACAGTGCAGACATGCGTGAATATTTTGAAATGAGAATGAAAGTCACACAGCATTACATGATAACGAATCAAATAAAGCATGAGCTGAAAATGAATGAAAGACATTCCATGTGTGAAACACGAAGCTCTGAATAAATGAGACAGATGTGTGTAAACTCGCATCAAGCACGAGAGAGAGAGAGGCTTACCTTCTTGTCTCTCTTCCAGAGTTTCAGACAGCAGAAGCCCCAGTAAAACACATCGCCGAACATGACCGGCAGCTACAGCGTGCGGAACATTCTAGCGACCGCGAAACAAAAACAAAACACGGCCACAACGCTCGGCTCACACGCCCAACGCTGAGCTCATCCCAGAAAGCTCTGTGTCACTCCCTCTGTCTCTCGCTCTCTCTGAGTGGGTGACTTCATCACTTCCTGCCGAGCACATGCATCTCTGCGCAGACACACACACACACACCTCCCCCACTTACTGACACACACACACACACAACCTCTGCGAGGAAAACAGGCTCAAATCTTCAGCTATACAGTAAAACAAAAGTGGCTTAATCAGACTCTCAAAGACTAGATGAATCTCCTGCCAATCAGATTGAAACTGCCGCTCTCGACAATGTGGGTCGAGACTAGGCTGGTACAGAGCAGGAAGAAGATTTCAAGCGCACCCTTATTGAGTGAAATATTCTGATAACAATAGTGTTCTCTGGAATCTTCCCATCAGCGGATCTGTGATTAGGTTAGAGTGGAATGCCACTCACATTTGAGTTTACACAACAAATGACTGGAATTAGTCATGGCAATGAAACTAGCAAAGGGGAGTCCAAACAGCCGTTGACGGGAGCCTGGTGTAGATCCAGACAGATATGTGTATGAGCTCACAGAAACACGATGATAATGAGCAAAGGCTGATGGGATGGTGAATGATATAACACACTCAGAAACGCACACTGGCCTGTTGTGTGTCAGCGCTGGGAGGAGGGCTTTCCACAGAATGACCATCCGCTCATGTGGGATCAGTGTCATGTGTAAGAAAGATTTCATTACAGAATGTGAGCAAATACTGACAGAGACTTTAACGTGGGAGTGTCTTTAAACCCAAATGGAAGCTCATAAGTGAATGAATGGGCAGAAACGCCATTAAGGGTCACTCAAATACGCCACACAAACTAATGCCTCTTGCCTGGGGAAAATATCTGCTATTTATACAGAGAGCATTTCAAATGTAGAGGTGTACAGAAATGAAAGCTCTAGCGCAAGTTCTGTCAGGAAGACTCAAATGCTACGCCACTACTAATCTAGATCTAACCAATCATCATCCAACACTCGTAGTATATAAGATCGGTACTCATACATGTCTGAGTTCGCAGATGCTGACGTGGAACTTAACCTCCATCCTCCCCTACCACCACCAGGATGGTCCCTGTCCATACCTCACGGGGGTCGGCTACGCCCCTGCCTTCATCTTCAGGCGGGAAATGCAGAGTCCGCAACCCTCAGGATCTAAGCTACGGACGGGGCCTACGCCAAAGAACTTTATCTTACAATATTTGGTTGCTGATTGTTAATAAATTTCATTGCAAGTTAATTTAATTCCCGAGTCTTTCTGGCAGAACAAGTGTGTCACAGTGTGGTGGTTGAGATCCAACGCCGACGGTTGAGATGACTTGTACTAAGAATGGATCAGCACCACATCCTGAACGTGGCACTTAGGCTGCTGCGTTCACACTCGTCATGTTTGGTTGGATTAAAACGAATCCTGGTGCGATTGCTCAGTTAGTGCGGTTCACATGTGAACGCTGCCATCCGAACCCTGGTGCGGACCAAACAAGAGACAGCTAAAAAGACGGGTCTCGGTCCGCTTCCAAACAAACTCTGGTGCGGTTCGATTGATATATGAACGCGACACGGACCAAAGACACGTAAACGAACCAAAAACAGGACGTGATGTCACAAGATGCGACGCTACAGGTCAGCCGATTTGACGACGCGGGAAGATCGGCGTCTCCAAAATGAGTCGAGGGCAAACGTGGAGCAACGAGGAGGTGAAGTTTCTGTGTACGACGGAGGAAATCCTGCTGCTGTTTTGATCATTTTATGAGCTCTTGGTGATTCTCAGATGGTAAAATAAAGCATAAAATGATGGCGTTTAATCCAGAACACAGCGTTGTTTTGAATGTTCGGTAAGCGAGCTCCGTCGAGAAATATACGTCATAAAAGCCGACCAATCAGGTCGTGACCGTATCCCTACGCCTTTGGTTCGGTAACTTAAGGTTCGCTGTTAAAAATGCCAGTGTGAACGCTAAACGGACCAGGACTAGATGTTTTGTTTTTGTTTTTTGGTCCGGACCAAAAGATTCACACAGAAAAAGTCACTTAGATTGACACCAAATGAAGACGAGGAAGACAGTGCACCTCGCTTGGGTTTGGGCACAACATGTGTCCGTGGATAGAGATAGGTGGAGGCGGATGATAGCGGCCTTATGTTCCACTGTGGATGAAGAGAATTAAAGAGATAGTTCATCCAAAACTTAAAATGATTTGCTCACCCTCAAGCCATCCTAGGTGTATATGACTATCTTCTTTCACAAGCCTCCAATGTTTTTGTGAATGGGTGGGCCACGTTTTAGACACAAATGCATCCATCCAAAACCAAATATCCATATTTTAAACTTTAAAAAACGCATACTGCGCAAGTTGACGTGCTGCAAGAGTAACCAGACGTATGACGCAGGATGTCGGAGTATCGTAAGCTTAGACGCCTTAACAAACTCAAGCTCTTCTCTTACATCGAAATCCTCCAACATTTCTCTTTAAAAACTTGTTTTGCACTTCTAAATCACTGTTATATTTTGCCCTCTCCTCTGCGCCTCCACGTTTGGGTCAAAGATTGCTCTTACACTGAAATCAACTTGCGATTTAAATATGGATATTTTTCTTACAAAAACGCACCCCCTTCGCTTCAAAAGGCCTTGAATAAAGATAGGTGGGATATGATAGCGGCCTTATGTCCCAGTGGGAATGAAGAAGATTAAAGGCCCCGATATACTTCAAAACAAAATCGAACTTTTTACTTTTTAAACAAATCCAGGTGAAAATGAAGTGCATTTTGTGTCCATTTTGAGAGTCCGAAATGGCATGCCATAGACAGCAGCAAAACTTCTTCGTACTACCATTGGTCCGTGACGATAACGTAATAGGAGGTGAGGCTCCGTCTCTGACTCTTTTTGTCTGTTGAGTCCGGTGGGTGGTGTCACATGTTCGATAACAGTATAATCGCTGCTAGCATATTTCAAACTTTATTTTACCTCTAAGCAAAGAGCAAAAATGAACTTTGACATGAGTATATGAAGGCCTTAAGTCCTTGCAATGCGTTCTGAGATTGCTTTTTCTATGAAAGAAACATGCAATTTTGTCTTAGATTCGGAGCAAATCTAATTATTTTAAAAACGGTCCCTTCCCTAGTGTTATTTTTCTATTGCGCAGGGCTGAGTGTCTCTGTGACCCTGTCTGGAGATTCAGCTCCTGGCAGGGTCTCCACAGGAAAATTGGTAACAGGTGAAAGGCCAGACAAAGAATGATCCAAAACTTTCCCCTTTGGGAAGGTCAAGAGGGGTCAAGAGATCCTGCCAGGAAGAGGGATACGACCCCTGTCAATGAGCCAGGCCTGGGAGAGGAGCTCGTAAAGTGTCCAGCCCATGTGATGCAGCCCGAAAGAAACCCGACCAGACCCACAGCTATGATCATGAACTTTGGATAGTGACCAAAAGAACAAGACTGTGGGTACAAGCAGCTGATATGAGTTTTCTCTGAAGGGTGTCTGACCCTGACAAATGAGAAGTGAAGGACTGACATCCAGGAGAGACGTGGTGTTGAAGGAGCCATTTGAAGTGTGTAACACAGATCGTAAATATGGGAAGGAGGAGGCCGGAACCGGCGAACGTTCAACCAAAACTTTAGTAAACTCGAAAACAAACACTAAAACGAAAGTAAAAGGGCGGCAGTTCCTCACGGCGACACAAACAAAATAAAACACAACATAAAATCCAGGCCTGGTCCTCTCTCGTCCTTCACTGTCGTTGCTCCTCTTTTATGCTTCCGGAGCTCCTCCGTGAGAGACACGAGACCGGTGTAGCACGCAGGTGACGCTCATTATCTCTCGCGTCACCGGCCTCGCGCCGTTCCCTCACGGCTCTCGCCCGCCCTGCTCGTCACAAAGTGGTTCGGGCATCCTGGAGAAGGTGTTCTGGGCATGTCCAACTGGAAAGAGACCTAAGGTCCCGTTTACACCTGGGATTAAGGTGTGTTTTGGTCAATCAGATCACAAGTGGACGACTTTAAGTACAGGTGTAAAACGTTTTGAGCCACTTTTGACCACTTCCAGAGGCTCTCGAAAATGCATTCATCCGTATTGCTTTCGTAGTGTAAAGTACGTTTCTGTCTGTCCGTATGCTTTTTTGTTGTCTCTGGTCACATTCATATGTAAATTGCGTGAGCTTATTTTGTCCATTAGATCGAAAGATTTGAAATACATACATTCACCTGCCCGTAGACATCAAATCAGGACAGAAGTGGTTGAAAGTAGACAAATTAAAACGCCAGGTGTAAACAGGAACGTGCCTCCCTCAACCAAATCACATCTTAAAATCAGCTGGAAACAGGGTCAAGGATGTGTTGGAGGGATCATATATCCTGGCTGGCCTGGGAACACCTTGGGATCCTCCAGGAAGAGCTGGAGGATGTTGCGGGAGCAGAAGAGACATGATTGTCTCTTTCTAGGTCAGTGCAGCAGCTTTACTGCTGACCAGAATCTTCCTCCTCTTCTTCACAAGAGCTGACGCACCGTCTACAGACCTGACCTCCATCTGCAGATGGGTCCTGCAGCGTTCAATCCCCTAATGAAGATGTGTGTCTGTCAATCAAATGCAGGAAGTGCACGCTGAGCCATCTTTAATTCACTTATCCCGAGCCTGGGGAGTTTAATTATTGGGACTGCACTGCCCGAGGCAGTCCGTGTGTCACTAAATCACACAGCATGCTCTCTGGAAACCAGAAAGCAAGCGAGCAATTCAGATGCGGCCAAAGCAGACCAGACGTTTTATATATAAAAACACAGACCAGAAAAAGTCTACCATCTGCTTTATAGCTCCACTCACGGCGAGACAATATTTGAGCAAAACCAAACTCTGGTTTTGACTAACATCGCAGAACGAGGGTCACCTTCCCACCGAGCAACAGAGAAAACACTCCGTGAGAGAAAACAGATGTGGGTGAAAGGTTTTATCATCCCCGCGAGCCGCCCTGTTAGCTGCACCTGCGCTTTACAAGCAAAGTGTGTGGCCTGGACGACGCTATAAATCCAACAGAGATAGCTGACAGACAGGAGAGTGCTGGAACATTTCGTTTCAGACCGCGGCTAGTGTGTAAATAGCAAAAAAAAGTATTTAATTTAACTGTAAATACCATCTATCGTTATTTGAACTTATTATCATTAGTTTTAACACTACATGTGTAAATACAGATAGATGAAAATAGTCTGGGGTAGTCGTGGCCTAATGGTGAGGGAGTCGGGCTTGTAACCTGAAGGTTGTTGGTTCGATTCCCACGCCGGCAGGAATTGAAGGTGGGGATTGTGAATGAACAGCACTCTCTCCACCTTCAATACCATGACTAAAGTGTCCTTGAGCAAGACACCAACCCCTAATTGCTCCCCTTGTAAGTCACTTTGGATAAAAGCGTCTGCCAAATGAATAAAATGTAAAAAAATGAAAATAGCAGCACTTTCAGTAATTAGATGCTATTTATACTTTTTGCACCTCGTTGTATTGAAGTATATTATAAAATAGTGCAATAATAAAAACATATTCAGTGTGTATGATGTATTCCATCCCTAGAGTACACCTACTTCTACCTGATAAAGAGTTTATTCCCACTGTTAGGCACTTTATTTCCACTTTTTGAATATTATTTTATGCTTTATTTTTTTAAAATAAAGTGTAGTCGACTAAACAGTCGACACTGAAAACAATAGTTGAGGGACAAAACAAAACATGATTTTATCATTTAACATTACATTTAAAATAAATGAAAACAAAACGTTTGAAAAATAAATTAGTTTTAAAAGTGCCTGGGCGGAAGCTATATTTTTTGACCTCAGACCGCATGCGTTTTCATGCGGCGAGCTCAAAAATGAGCGGCGAACACGAGCATCTAACAAAGACACACTTCGTGTCCCGGCGCTTTCCCAAACTCCATCGGCTTGTTTGTCGGCATCTCTGCGACTTCAGCTCCTCCCGAGCGTGTTTTTTCAAGTGTTAATCGCCTCAGTGACATGTTAATTTCACTGAACAAAAACGCATGGCCTGAGGGAGTAAAATGGGCATTGTTGCATTGTTTTGTTTTTAGACGATATAACCAACATATAGTATGTTTTTAAAAGCCGTTTAACGCTATATTGATTATCATTCCTATCGTTTTTGACTTGTGTTTTAATATGCTGGCTAACATTCTGCATTGCCCCAGCTGATAGGCTATGTATTGGCTGACGTTTTCTTTTTCCCGACCAAAATTAAATTATGATAACGCAAGGAATAATCATAACCTATTTTTAGCAGAATTCATTAAGAAATTAAGTATTTAATATGTAGACTTATTTACACACGCACAGGGTGACTCACCGTCTTTTGGGGGTTTCTTGCTTTTAGACTAGTTGGATAAAAAACTTCCGTTTAAACGGCAGTAGGGGTGGGCGATATAGCCTCAAAATTATATCACGATATTTCAAGAATATTTGCGATAGTTTATGACGATATAAAGAAAGATATAGGCAGCAGCATTTATTAATGCAAATATTGGACTGCTGTCCCTCTTTCTCAACAATTTACGTTCCAAAATTAACTGAATACTCGCTGTAACGGGGTTAAATGGAAGGAAGGAGGCAGGAACCGGCGAACGTTCAACATACTTTTTAATAAACTCAAAAACAAACAATAAAACGAAAGTAAAAGGGCGGCAGTTCCTCACGGCGACACAAACAAAATAAAACAAAACATAAATTCCAGGTCTGGTCCTCTCTCGTCCGTATAACACAGTGTAACACGGTTCAATGAGAACGGGAACCGGCGAACATTCAACATAGTTTAATAATAAAATAACCAAACAATAAAACGAAAGTAAAAGGGCGGCAGTTCCTCACGGCGACTGCCGCCCACACAAACAAAATAAAACACAACATAGTGTCCAGGCCTGGTCCTCCCTCACTGTTGTCGCTCCTCTTTTATGCTTCCGGAGCTCCTCCGTGAGAGAAACGAGACCGGTGTAGCGCGCAGGTGACGCTCATTATCACTCGCGTCACCGGCCTCGCGCCCTTCCCTCACGGCTCTCGCCCGCCCTGCTCGTCACACTCGCCAAGATGGGCATTTTGACAAAATTTTGTATGTATTTGACCATTTTAGCGAAATAAGTCACTCATTTTGGAAGAGAAGTTGTTTGAGACGCGCCACTAATATAGATCGGTAGAGGTGGTGCGCGCGCGAAACCTTCGGGAATGACTAAATTTATGCGCAATACAAGCACTATTCAAACGCCGCGAATGAGACGAGTGTGTGGTACTTCGCCATCGGAGAGAAAAGAGCGAGAAAGGAACAAAACGGATCAGTTCGGAAACGGAAACACGTGACCGGTCGGCCTCCTATCCGGGATTATCATTGATCGTTCTGACCTCTTGTAATCAATCCATTTCCATACTTATTGACTTATTGTAGTAGCTCCATTTTTAGGTACTAAATCCTCATCGGAGGATTGTCTGGCTCACTCAGATACTGGTGGGTGGAGTTTGTGTAAACAGCCTATAGCAAGAAGGCGGGTTATTTACGCTTGGTGTAAATAGACACGCTGTTCATTTTAACAACTTTAACATTCATTTTTTGTCATTTTCATCAGTCACAAATGAAAATTGGGTTAAAAACAACCCCAGAAAATGGACAAACCCAGCGATTGGGTTGTGTTAAAGGTTAAATGTTTGCCCAACATGCTGGGTAGTTTTATTTAATTCAACTATCGTTTAAAAATGACTATACAGGGAGTGCAGAATTATTAGGTAAATTAGTATTTTGACCACATCATCCTCGTTATGCATGTTGTCTTACTCCAAGCTGTATAGGCTGGAAAGCCTACTACCAATTAAGCATATTAGGTGATGTGCATCTCTGTAATGAGAAGGGGTGTGGTCTAATGACATCAACACCCTATATCAGGTGTGCATAATTATTAGGCAACTTCCTTTCCTTTGGCAAAATGGGTCAAAAGAAGGACTTGACAGGCTCAGAAAAGTCCAAAATAGTGAGATATATTGCAGAGGGATGCAGAAGTCTTAAAATAGCCAAGCTTCTGAAGCGTGATCATCGAACAATCAAGCGTTTCATTCAAAATAGTCAACAGGGTCGCAAGAAGCGTGTGGAAAAACCAAGGCGCAAAATAACTGCCCGTGAACTGAGAAAAGTCAAGCGTGCAGCTGCCAAGATGCCACTCGCCACCAGTTTGGCCATATTTCAGAGCTGCAACATCACTGGAGTGCCCAAAAGCACAAGGTGTGCAATACTCAGAGACATGGCCAAGGTAAGAAAGGCAGAAAGTCCACCACCACTGAACAAGACACACAAGCTGAAACGTCAAGACTGGGCCAAGAAATATCTCAAGACTGATTTTTCTAAGGTTTTATGGACTGATGAAATGAGAGTGAGTCTTGATGGGCCAGATGGATGGGCCCGTGGCTGGATTGGTAAAGGGCAGAGAGCTCCAGTCCGACTCAGACGCTAGCAAGGTGGAGGTGGAGTACGGTTTGGGCTGGTATCATCAAAGATGAGCTTGTGGGGCCTTTTCGGGTTGAGGATGGAGTCAAGCTCAACTCCCAGTCCTACTGCCAGTTTCTGGAAGACACCTTCTTCAAGCAGTGGTACAGAAAGAAGTCTACATCCTTCAAGAAAAACATGATTTTCATGCAGGACAATGCTCCATCACACGCGTCCAAGTACTCCACAGCGTGGCTGGCAAGAAAGGGTATAAAAGAAGAAAATCTAATGATATGGCCTCCTTGTTCACCTGATCTGAACCCCATTGAGAACCTGTGGTCCATCATCAAATGTGCGATTTACAAGGAGGGAAAACAGTACACCTCTCTGAACAGTGTCTGGGAGGCTGTGGTTGCTGCTGCACGCAATGTTGATGGTGAACAGATCAAGACACTGACAGAATCCATGGATGGCAGGCTTTTGAGTGTCCTTGCAAAGAAAGGTGGCTATATTGGTCACTGATTTGTTTTTGTTTGGTTTTTGAATGTCAGAAATGTATATTTGTGAATGTTGAGATGTTATATTGGTTTCACTGGTAAAAATAAATAATTGAAATAAATACAGTTGTGTTCAAAATTATTCAACCCCCACTGAAATTGATTGTTTTGGCCGGTTTGACATTGATTTTGATCATTCAGTCATCCTGCTTACAATTAAATCAAAGAGGCACGTGTAGGTCAGACAAATATAACATAACATTTATAATGAAATAACCACAAATGTCTTTTCTCTGCTCACATCATTATCAGTTTTATTCAACCCCCAAGTGACATTCAATCTTAATACTTAGTACAACATCCTTTTTACAGTTATAACAGCTTTTAAACGTGAAGCATAGCTTGACACAAGTGTCTTGCAGCGAGCTACGGGTATCTTCGCCCATTCATCATGGGCAAAAGCCTCCAGTTCAGTCACATTCTTAGGCTTGCGCACTGCAACTGCTTTCTTTAAGTCCCACCAGAGGTTCTCAATCGGATTTAAGTCTGGTGACTGCGATGGCCATTTCAAATTGTTCCAGCCTTTAATCTGCAACCATGCTCTAGTGGACTTGGAGGTATGCTTGGGATCATTGTCCTGTTGAAAGGTCCAACGTCTCCCAAGCCTCAGGTTTGTGACGGACTGCATCACATTGTCCTCCAATATCTCCTGGTACTGAAGAGAATTCATGGTACTTTGCACACGCTGAAGCTTCCCAGTACCTGCAGAAGCAAAACAGCCCCAAAGCATGATTGACCCCCCGCCATGCTTCACAGTAGGCAAGGTGTTCTTTTCTTCATAGGCCTTGTTCTTCCTCCTCCAAACATAGCGTTGATCCATGGGCCCAAACAGTTCTAATTTTGTTTCATCAGTCCACAGAACACTATCCCAAAACTTCTGTGGTTTGTCCACATGACTTTTGGCATACTGCAGTCGACTCTTCTTATTCTTTGGAGACAGCAAGGGGGTGCGCCTGGGAGTTCTGGCATGGAGGCCTTCATTACGCAGGGTGCGCCGTATTGTCTGAGCAGAAACTTCAGTACCTACATCTGACAAATCTTTTCTCAGTTCCTCAGCAGTCACACGGGGACTTTTCTCCACTCTACGCTTCAGGTAGCGCACAGCAGTCGAAGTCAGCATCTTCTTTCTGCCACGACCAGGTAGCGTTTCAACAGTGCCCTTTGCCTTGAATTTGCGAATGATGCTTCCTATGGTGTCTCTTGGTATTTTTAACATCTTTGCAATCTTCTTATAGCCATTGCCCTTCCTGTGAAGAGTAATCACCTCTTCTCTTGTCTTCCTGGACCATTCTCTTGACTTCACCATGTTTGTAACCACACCAGTAAATGTCTAGAAGGAGCTGAGTATCACAGTCATTTTAAAGCTGCCTAATTGGTGCTTATTAGGCTTTATTGCTGCTCCCTGACATCCACAGGTGCTTTCAATACCTGATTGAAAACACTTCACTGGACCTCTGTTCTTCAGAGTGGTAGTCTTTAAGGGGTTGAATAATTGTGTCAATGAAGAATTCACAAAAGAAACATTTACTACTGTATTACAAAACCAATTGATGTCATTTTAGTTGCATATGCTTCTTTAAGAAGTCCTTGTAGGATTTCATTCTGAATTCAATTACAAATGTACTCTAAATTCTCTAACACCATTTACAGCATTGGGGGGTTGAATAATTTTGAACACAACTGTAAATAATAAATAAATAAAATAAATTTGTTTTTTGTTGAGGTGCCTAATAATTATGCACAGTAATAGTCACCTGCACACACAGATATCCCCCTAAAATAGCTAAAACTAAAAACTAAAAATTCCAAAAATATTCAGCTTTGATATTAATGAGTTTTTTGTGTTCATTGAGAACATGGTTGTTGTTCAATAATAAAATTAATCCTCAAAAAATATAACTTGCCTAATAATTCTGCACTCCCTGTATATCTGGCTTAAAATGAACCCAAAACAGGTTGGAAATTAAAATTCAGACCAGAAGCAACAATAATAATAAAAAATGTGAACATTTATCAATAAGCAATTGTTCAATTATTATTCATTAAATGTATTAATAAGTGTTCATTTATTAAACATATATAATTACATATATATTATGTTAATTTCCAACATACTTTAAGCAACAATACAGTCATTTTTAAACAATAGTTGAGTTAAATAAAACTGCCCAGTAGGTTGGGTAAACATTGGGTTAAAGCAACCCAATTGCTGGGTTTGTCTATTTCTAACCCAGCATTTTTTACAGTTTGTTAGAGAGTTACTGCTAAAAGTGTGTTGTAATAGTTCTTTTGCATTAATTTATTGTGGTAATGAAATGTAAATAATTCTGTCCTCCTCCATCAAAACCTTCACTCACCTTTGAAATGAAGATGTAAACAAATCAAACGTGAATTAAAAACCAAAAAGAAAAATCAAATTAAGCTCTCATTTTTCAACCCTCGCCATCTTTTCAGCCGTAATAGACACAATGATTTTTTTCCCTAAACATGAGGAAGAAACACCTCAGTGGAGGTGAAATATCAAATTACACAGACAACGGCCTGGTCTGAAGCACCACAGAACTGAGGAAATGCTGGACATGTTATCGTTTGATATATAAAGATGATAACATTCATTCTCATTCGCAGTTTCTTTTTGAAATCCACAACAACAGAGATGCGATTTGATTCAGATAAATCTGCATATTAAGACTGCTAGAGTATTTGTAGCCGCTCATTCACACAGAGAAACGCAGACTTCATATTTCAATAGCAGTCTTTTTATGCTTTAATATTCACACTCACTACTTCATACTGCTATTTGAATAAGTGTGCCATTTCGGAAATTTTGCCACATTCTGTGTGTGGCGAGCAGGGCGGCCGAGAGCCGTGAGGGAACAGCGCGAGGTGATAATGAGCGCCACCTGCGCGCTACACCGGTCTCGTTTCTCTCACGGAGGAGCTCCGGAAGCATAAAAGAGGAGCGACAACAGTGAGGGAGGACCAGGCCTGGACTTTATGTTGTGTTTTATTTTGTTTGTGTGGGCGGCAGTCGCCGTGAGGAACTGCCGCCCTTTTACTTTCGTTTTATTGTTTGGTTATTTTATTATTAAACTATGTTGAATGTTCGCTGGTTTCCGTTCTCATTGAACCGTGTTACACTGTGTTATACAGTAAATTACATTTTTATGACTGAATTCCACGATTCTGTCCACGTTTTCCACATCCTAAGCATGTTGCTTTCCCAAACGCATGTTAAACTGACTCTACGCCAAGACGCATGCAATAGAGTTTATATATGAGGGTTGAAGCACAATGAAGGAATTCAAAAGGTCATAAATCATTCAAATGATTCTTGTCAAATAAACAACTCTCGCTCTTGTAGAAACACTAAATAATACAGCTAGCAGTGAATAGCTAGCACACAAACTTTCCCTTCATTAACACTATCTGAATTATAGATAGCAGCTCTTTCATGACAGCACACAAGAGCGCTGTTGATTTGCTCATGTGTGATCCGGCGGCAGTGAAACTGTGTGAATGGAGCACTGCAGAATCGTGTAACTGGAGCGGCTGTGAGAAACCGTAGGACAGGCGGGATTGTGGGGTGAGGAGAGACGGCAGAGATACGGTTTCGGCACGGTTTGGACTCACCATGATGAGTCCGGTGGTGATGGGCTCTGAACAGCCATGACACAACTCCCCGAATTTGGCCCAGTAGTCCTTCTTACAGAAGAGACGCCCGTCCTTCTCATAGTACCAGTGTGAGAGAGACGCCCCACACTCACAACACCTGCAGATCAAACACAAGGTCAAAGGTAATCATTCTGATAGCATGGCTTTTTATGTTGGGCTGGGTGGGTTACTTTTAAAAAGCATTTCACTATAGATTACAAAATACATGCTTTAAAAAGTCATTCGTAACGTATTTCGTTACATTACTCAAGTTTATTAACTTAATCTAAATACTTTAGAATACTTTGGAATACTAATAAGTGTGAAACAAACACAAAAAAGGTCGTTGTGAGTTTTTTATCTCACAAATCTGACTTTTTCCCTCAGAATTGAGTGAAATAAAGTTGCAATTGTGAGTTATAAAGATATAAACTGACATTATTGAGAAAAGTCAGAATTATGAGATATAAACGTCAGTATTGCAAGTTTTTATCTCCCAATTCTGACTTTATAACTTGTAATTGTGAGTTTAAATCTCTCGATTCTGAGAAAAAGAAGTCAGAATTGTGAAATGAGGGGAAAAAAAACAAATTGTGAGAAAAAGTCACAGTGACGAGTGAATTATAAAATGACTCACAAAACATGACAGGACAGTTCAGTTGACAGATGGGCAATTTTTTTTGTTAGAATTTCAGTCATTTTATGATCGTCTTAAAAGTATTAAAATGTTGATGAAACTTAACTCCTCTTTTCAGACGGTCAGAGTCAGAGAATCACCAATCGCTGTTTAAACGACATTAAAATTCAAAGTAATCACTTTATAATGATATGAAAACACATACGGTAGTGTACTGTATAAATACTGTTTCTGTTTTAAATCTGCATGTAAGTGTCAAAACAAACTCCCCGAGGCGTCAGTGATAGTTTTTATTTCACCTCTAGAGGTCGCTCTCATACGGTGTAATGACAGCAGACCCTTCTCAGCTGCTCCAGGAGTGGATGCAACCCGAAAAAACAATCAGTATGGATTTTTTTTTTCTTATAACTAATTGATCCAGCACTCCGATCAATCGGTCGAGCGAGTTTGTTGTCAGCACACACACTCAAAACCAACTCCTATATGGAGAAGAAACAACGCAACCTCTCCATCTGGACACCGCTGATAGCCTACTTTGTTTTTGGTGCTCAGTCGATGCACTTTCAAAAGAATTTCTCAGAAATTGCTTCCTTTAAGGTCACAAATTTCCATGAAAACATTATGCAAATCGAATCGATTAGAGGCGTTCTTTCACAAGATCTGTGGTGTCATTAGAACTAATGTTAACAGTCTCTATGGGTGCTGTGCAGTGACTTGTTTTATGATGACTGGAACACTGGACTGACTGGTCAACTTTACCATTGCTGTTTTATAATCTAACAATTAGGCTTGCTGTGGTAGTCTTGTGTTGTGATACATGAGGTTCGGCCATACACCAATGACATTACTCGCTCACCGCAGCACCACGGTGGGCAAAAGAAGCAGTTGTTTTGCTTTTTTATAAAAATAAGAACATGTTTCAGCAGAGCTGACAGGAGAACGAGCGCATGCTAAACACATGACGTCAGATGATCCATCATGTGTGTGTGGTGTCATAACAGCAGCCAGAGGCTGATCTCTCACTGTCCTCTGCATTGATCTGATCCAGCTCATTCATGACCATCTGCTCCTCAATGATCCCTGAGAACTGTGACACGAGCTAATCTAAACCCTACAGCTGCGCTCCTCCATGTCAAGATTATGTATGTCTTTGCCTCATTATGGCAAAAAGAGGCGAGTTGTTAATCAGTCCAACCATCAGTTCCAGTACAGTCTATTTCGCGAATCATCATCACATGAATGGAAATCAGCTGATCACGATGAAGAAGAGGCAGTGTACTTCAGCATTACCTTCTCACAAACACACCACAGGACCTAAATGAGAACACAGTGAGTTCAAGGAAGGCAAGAAAGAGACTTTATGCGCCACAGAACACAGAAATGTTACGTTACATTCATGCACTTTGCAACAAAGTCACGTTGTTAAGTCAGTTTTTGTCTTATTTCTATGTGAGCCCCGTCATTAAGGAACTGAACTGAACTTGAAGCGTCACCAGGAAATGCATTTGTCCTCATAACAATGGACCATAGACTGATGAGTAACCATGAAAAGGCTTCATTTGACCAGTTCCCGTTCTTTTAATGCCCGGCCACAGGGCTGAGCTGATGTAAGTGGTCACAATGAGTGCAAATAAAGCGGATTATTTTTAGAAAGGAGGAAGAACTGCACCGTTTCATCTGTGAAAGCCAAAGAATGCTGATGCGTCCCGTAATTTACCTGTCTTTAGGGAGAGAAGTACATGTTTCAGCTTGTTTATAATTCTTTATAATAGCATATGCAGTGATAATATCAGATGAACACCACGTCGTTTCAAGACAGATATAGAACGAGCCACTCCTTACATTCTCATCAAAACAAGCAACGTCATCTTCAGAGAGTTGGAGAGCTGTTTACCCTCAATGATAGGATGTTCAGGTGTGGTAGTCGTGGCCTAATGGTGAGAGAGTCGGGCTTGTAACCTGAAGGTTGTTGGTTCGATTCCCACGCCGGCAGGAATTGAAGGTGGGGATTGTGAATGAACAGCACTTCGATACCATGACTAAGGTCCTTGAGCAAGACACCAAACCCCTAATTGCTCCCCTTCTAAGTCGCTTTGGGTAAAAGCCAAATGAATAAATGTAATGGTCCTTCAATATAAAGGTCCTTGCAAACTGAAGGCCCGATTTTAATGATCTAAGCACATGGTCTGAAGCATATGGTGAAGGTGCACTTAGGCCGTGCCTTTTGCTAGTTTAACGACGGAGAAATTGGTCGATGCGCAAGGCACTAGAAGAGCTATATTATATATATATATTGAAGAGCTGCAACCTAACGATTATTTTTTCTGTTGACTACTCTAACGGCTTTTTTTTCGATTAGTCGACTACTCTAACGGGGGTTTTTTTTCAATTAGTCGACTACTTTAACGACTATTTTTTTCCCGATTAGTCGACTACTCTAACGGGTTTTTTTTTTTTTTCAATTAGTCGACTACTCTAACGGGTTTTTTTTTTTTTCAATTAGTCGACTACTCTAACGATTATTTTTTCGATTAGTCGACTACTTTAACGACTATTTTTTTCCCGATTAGTCGACTACTCTAACGATTATTTTTTCCGATTTGTCGACTGCTCTAACGACTATTTTTCAGATTAGTCGACTACTCTAACGATTATTTTTTCCCAATTTGTTGACTGCTCTAACGACTATTTTTTCGATTAGTCGACTACTCTAACGACTATTTTTTGATTAGTCGACTACTCTAACAGGTTTTTTTTTTTTTTTCAATTAGTCGACTACTCTAACGATTATTTTTTCGATTAGTCGACTACTTTAACGACTATTTTTTCCCCGATTAGTCGACTACTCTAACGATTATTTTTTCCAATTTGTTGACTGCTCTAACGACTATTTTTCCGATTAGTCGACTACTCTAACGATTATTTTTTCCCGATTTGTTGACTGCTCTAACGACTATTTTTTCGATTAGTCGACTACTCTAACGGGTTTTTTTTTTCTTCAATTAGTCGACTACTCTAACGATTATTTTTCGATTAGTCGACTACTCTAACGATTATTTTTATTACTTTTTTTATTAATCTAGTGATCTTTTTTTACGTAAGAAGTTAGAACTAATTTAGCAGTTCATTGAGGTGTAGAAACACTGGGACACGCCATTATGTAATAACACGATTTGATTTTGATTAAAAATAAGTCATTATGTGTGGTCGTCCAATGGAAGACATTTGAACTTTAACATGAAGAGTGGGACGCCATTTCGGTTCTGCAAAGGGAACAAAGGAGCGTTTTATTCGGCCTCTGTTTAAAGTATTCCCATACTTTTAATAATCGTGGTCTGGGTTTTTGTGATAGAACGGAACTTTCTCCGTTCCCAGGAGCAGAAGCCGCCATTACGCCAGATGAATGTAAACAATGCGACGCGTCGTTGCAGCGCTACAAGGCACATCGTCCAAAAAGTTTGTAGCTAGTCTCTTAATGAATCATGGGTGTTTTGGGCGTAACATTCAATCAGAGTGTCATTTCCCATTTCCTTTAAAAGCCAGTTGCGCTCGCACCATGGCGGATTTGCTATGGTGGAATATAGACACCCTCAAACTGAACAGTTTAAATACATGGTGTGTATTGCCAGGATTGGTCAAATAATTAGTCAATTTCTTTCGTCGTTACTGCTAACAGGTAATTCAGGGTTCTATGGCGCAGTCCTATTCAGTTACTCCAAACAGCAACACGCCAACAGCGTGCCTGAACACACCTCGCTGACAGACCGAACAGATCGGTGCAAGTGCGTTTGCTGTTTAAACAACGTGACAATGACAACTAACTAGCAAAAAACACCACACCGCTTCTAGTGTATGATAGGGTCTGCGTCATCCTAAAAATCCGTCACGCACAGAACCCTTGCACACCGATTCCGAAAAAAATTCAAAAACAGTATAAAATAGATTCTTCTTCAGAAGAGAAAAAGAAATAGGAAATATCGGGTCCATCCCATCCTGAGATGTAAAGAGGAACGTTCTAGTATCCCTAGTCACTGTTTTCCAAGATGTTCCACGATCTGTCTTTATGTTCCGCACTTTGTTTGTCATTCAGTGATTTGTGCTGCCAGATGAAGTGGATCAACTCGTCAGACGCCATTCTTGCTACGGATGCAAAAAAATGCATTTTAGTTTCGGAGGCGGTGGATAAATGTGATTGACACAATATGAGGTCGTATTTATTTTTTTTATCCGTGTCCAAGGACCTTACGCCTGTCGGCCAGGCAGTGATACAGTCAGTGTTGTCAGTTAATGCTCACGTTTGAGAGTAAATGTGCACACAAACACAGCGTCCGTCTGAATGAAAGCGAAGTGTTCGTCAACGGAGGACTGGCCATTAGACTGATGAAACCAATCCGGTCCGGCAGACGTGGGGGATGCTGGGTAATCCATGATGTGTGATCCCCAGGGCTCTGTTATCAGCCTCTAATGATGAAAGCAGAGACGGACAGGATGCTGTTAATCATTCCCTCTATCTGTCCCGACTCGGATCTCCCCCATCAGAGCTGGCACATCTCTAACATCTCTATGACTGACGGGAGGAAACGCTTCATTAAAGCTCCGTTCGTAGCCCATCTGCTCGGGTCAGGAAACCAAAACAACACCAAACCATTTGGACGCGGCACCATCCGTTCACATTTCAGGAGAACAGTTGCAGTTAATCAGCTATCAATTTGTCTCCAATGTTTCTCTGAAAGGCAAGCCTATAAAAATGAACGAAGAGTAACTAGTAGAATGAGTTTTGAATTGAGTTCACATCGAGATCTCTGATTCTTGATTCCACGGCCATAATTTTTTGGTAGCATTTATCCTTAATTGGATATTCACCTATGAAAGAATCGAACATCGAGATTCACTCAGCGCTGTGTATGAGGGGAAACGGCACGGAAACACTGTTACACAAAGACAGTTGAACAAACTCTCAGGTTCTGAATTCTAAGCTGGTTTAGATCAGGATCAGTGGGTTCACACCAGCCGCTAAACATTTGATCCAGAGTAAATGATTGAGCTTGAGCAAATGAAACCGCGAGAAGGCAGTCACACGAAACATGGAACTCAACACACTTGAAGACTGTTGGCATCGACTGGAGCAGATTTTAGTCTTTGACAGTCAGAGAAGAGCACAAACCTTGTGCCAAAACAAACACAGATGTCAACAGAGAGCTGCCGCTGTCCTGTGAGGAAACTCAAAACTGGAAAAACATCGGATTGAAACCTTACCGTTTCCTGCTAATAATTTCCACGGTGTTTTATCGAATTTATGTGTGAAATTAATTTCGCGAGGAGAACTGTTGGAGAAAATACTGAACACAAATTTTCAGGTGAAAGCAGAAATTACGTTTGTGAAAATGATAAATACATGTCGATGCCACCGTTCTTCATGTATGTTTCTCTTTCACGTTTTCTTTTTGCCGTCATTGCCTGAATAGACATTTCATTGTGTCTTTCCTGTTTAATGTCATTAATTACATTTCTAGTGCTGTTTTTCAAGCAATTAATTAGACTGTTATTCTCAAATAAGGAATTAAAATCAAATTGGTTCATTCTGCAGCTTCATTTATTCCAAAACAGAAGTCATTTAAAATGTCACTTGTATATTTAAGGTTCATTGTATCAGTCTACAGTAAATGTCCAATGCTCATTATACGCTATATAACAGAACTACAGAGATATTCAATGCACTGTATTTCCTCAAATACATAAGATGTAATTAATACAATTATTTTTTTTGTTAATGAGTAATCATCGTTATGAGTAATATCATGCATTTAATGTAATGCAACAGGAGAAACATAAGTGGCTGCCATGAAAGATTGAGAAGGCAGTTTAAAGAAAATATTGGACGATATTAATGCAGTTAATTATTACAAATACATACATATATATATATATATATATATATACACACACACCTGGCTAATCCACAGCAGTACGTGTAAACTCTCTTCAGTCGAGTAGTGTTTCTAATGACAAAATATTGTTGGGATTTAAGGACAGATCGCACAAAAGTTTGATCAAAAGCAAGACTTTGGGAACAACTAGAAACTATTTGGAAGTCAAAACAACAGTGACTGTGGGAAAGTACATAAAAACAATACAGCAAGAATGCCAGCTGTTATCAAGGCCAAAGGAAGCCATAAAAAATTAAAATTAAGATATATATATATATATATATATATATATATATATATATATATATATATATATATATATATATATATAGTTGTTTGAATTTGTTATTTACCAAATAAATGACAAAATGTTTCATTTTAAACTAGTTTTTGACAGATTCCTAAAATATTTGTGTTTTCTCTTTATGACAGGTGGTCTAATACATTTAAGTGTGTGAGTGTGTGTGTGTGTGTGTATTTGTTTTCATGACTTATGAGGACACATTTGTATAAGAAGTATTACACTGGGTATTACGACGTAAACATGTTTTATGAGGACATTTCATGCGTCCTCATATTTCAAACAGCTTTAAAAACATACTAAATGTTTTATTAAAAATGTAAAAATGCAGAACATTTTCTGTGATGGGTAAGTTTAGGGGTAGGAGTAGTTTAGGAGGAGAGAATGTACAGTTTGTACAGTATAAAAACCATTATGACTATGAAATGTCCTCACTAAGATAGCAAAACAAACCTGTGTGTGTGTGTGTGCTTGTTTTCATGACTTATGAGGACACATTTGTATAAGAAGTATTACACTGGGTATTACGACGTAAACATGTTTTATGAGGACATTTCATGCATCCTCATATTTCAAATAGCTTTAAAAACATACAGTTGTACAGTATAAAAACCATTATTACTATGAAATGTCCTCACTAAGATACCAAAACAAACCTGTGTGTGTGTGTGTGTGTGTGCTTGTTTTCATGACTTATGAGGACACATTTGTATAAGAAGTATTACACTGGGTATTACGACGTAAACATGTTTTATGAGGACATTTCATGCATCCTCATATTTCAAATAGCTTTAAAAACATACAGTTGTACAGTATAAAAACCATTACTACTATGAAATGTCCTCACTAAGATAGCAAAACAAACCTGTGTGTGTGTGTGTGAGTGCTTGTTTTCATGACTTATGAGGACACATTTGTATAATGAGTATTACACTGGTATTACGACGTAAACGTGTTTTATGAGGACATTTCATGTGTCCTCATATTTCAAATAGCTTTAAAAACATACAGTTGTACAGTATAAAAACCATTACGACTATGAATTGTCCTCACTAAGATAGCAAAACAAACCTGTGTGTGTGTGTGTGTGTGTGAGAGAGAGAGCAATCACTATTTTCTCAGCTGATGAATCCAGTTTTGGTTTTGCGATCTCTTGCCCAGAATAAAAACCCTCTTCTGGTCAGAATACACAATAAATAGAGCTAAAAACAATTCCATCTTGAAGCTGAAAAGCAAGAGTTTGTGCAGACTAACCTCAGGGTAGCCACTGAAACCAGCTTCATGAAATAGGCCACCTATTCAACAACGTGCTGTTCAAAATAGAGTTTCAATGTGAACCGTGTTCGTGACAATGTATAATTGTTCCAGTGAACTAGGCTTAGTTGTGTTCACTCTTTGTGGATTACATTTGTGCAAAGTTGATAGTCATTTATTGTTCTCCATTTGAAAACATTAGACTTTGTCAGTTTATTTTGCCTAATGTTAATAGTGTTGTTGCGCGGTTATATTATACATATATATATATATATATATTTTTTTTTCCGTATATTTATATATAACACACACATACACACACACACACACATATATATATATAAATAAATAAATAAATAATATATATATATATATATATATATATATATATATAAATAAATATATAAATATATATACATACATACACACACACACACATATACATATATATATATATATATATATATATAAATACATTATTGAAAAAATAAATATCGGTCGATTTCTACACACTAACTCACATGATGCTGTTGGCATCAGGAATATGACATGTTATGAACATGTTTAATTCCAAGGAACTCCTTGACATTTACCATAGGGAGCTAAATTACATTAAATGTGTGAATACTGGATCTAATTCAACAGTATTACAAGCTCTGATAATAGTGCTGTCAGTGAAGTGAAAAATACCCAGTTCCCATAAGGTTTAGTCACAGTTACTACAGTGTTGTGGTGGAAACTGTGGCAACATTGAGTAAGAGATGAAGTAAAGAGGGAAAGGCAAAGATAAGGAGAGATAACACGGCCTTTCCTCATTCCTTCACACAAGAAAAGTCAGTTTGGCGGCTGCGCTCCTCCTGACGATTCCTCACACTTCACGGTTTTCAATGAGCGCGTACAGCATGAAACGGTGTCAGAGTATCAGTTTCACTTCGACTCAAGTGAAAACACACACGTCCCGCCGGGGAAAGTTCTCTGTTTGTCACAAAAGCTATCATAAAATCACCCATTTACAGAAAAAGCTCCACAAAAGAACCAGATTGTTACATTATCTGAAGACAAAGTGAACCATGGGAAAAGTGACCTAAATCGTGAGGCGGTTTTTCCTCATGGAGGAGGGAAACACTGGGTGATGTCATGTTCAGGGCGGAGCGCTCACCACAACAACAGGAATCCCGAATATGTGTTTGAGTAACAGTTCGGATCACAATGGATCTTTGTTTGAAATGTAATTTTAAAAAGTGCTTAGTACAGTTAAATGAACATCCATGTAGCAACGCAATAGTGAATCATCAGTTGAGATCATTTTATTTGGAAAACCAGATGATTCTTCTAATCAAAAGATGAGTGTGGCATCAGCTCAGAGCAGAGCATGTTTTGCCTTTCTGCTCGCGGCGTCTCTTTCACAGTGTTAGACGTGTTTCGCATTTTGGGGGTGTCTTTTGGGAATCGTTTTGCATGCCAGCGCTTTCTTTGTGCTTACTAAGCCCTTCCCAGAATGCCGTGCTCCGGTGCTAATTCTGTCAGAAAGAAAGAACTGCCCTCCTATTTGAGCCGAGACGTGAATGATCCCACAGAAGACAAATAAACTTCAGCAGACAAGAAAAGCATTAGACTGGGTGCAGAAAGAGAAGCAGAGGATGCAATCATAACAATCATTATAAACACAAATGCAGTGTTTATCAGCATACAGCAGAAGACAGAGCGCAGAGGATACGACACGTCACATCTGAGACACTCACAGCGTCAAAAGCTGACTATCCGTGTCCGCCACCACAGGACAGCCCTTGTTTTTTGGGGAATTCGGTGTTTGTTTCTTCCACGTACTGTTAAAAATGATGGGCAGTGCGTCTACGCTTCCTTCCACGGTAGAAAATGAAGACAAAATATCGCAGATATTGTGGATTACGTCATTCCCAGCTGTCAATCACATGCGTCAGCGTGACAAACCACCGAAAAATGACAGAAATTATATTCAGAAAAATATTATTTGGCTCACGTCCCATTCGATTACATGGGGAAGGTGGGATTAATGACCTATACTGCAGTCAGCCACTAGGGTAGTCGTTAGAGTAGTCGACTAATTGGGAAAAAATAATCGTTAGAGTAGTCGACTAATTGAAAAAATAATCGTTAGAGTAGTCGACTAATTGAAAAAATAATCGTTAGAGTAGTCGACTAATTGGGAAAAAATAATCGTTAGAGTAGTCGACTAACCGAAAAAATCATCGTTAGAGTAGTCGACTAATTGGAAAAAAATAATCGTTAGAGTAGTCGACTAAACGAAAAAATAATCGTTAGAGTAGTCGACTAATTGGAAAAAAATAATCGTTAGAGTAGTCGACTAAACGAAAAAATAATCTTTAGAGTAGTAGACTAATCGGGAAAAATAATCATTAGATTAGTCGACTAATTGAAAAAATAATTGTTAATGTAGTCGACTAATCGGGGGAAAAAAATAATCGTTAGATTAGCCGACAGAAAAAAATAATCGTTAGAGTAGTCGACTAATCGAAAAAATAATCGTTAGAGTAGTCGACTAAGCGAAAAATAATCGTTAGAGTAGTCGACTAAGCGAAAAATAATCGTTAGAGTAGTCGACTAATCGGAAAAAATAATCGTTAGATTAGCCGACAGAAAAAAAAAAAAAAAATCGTTAGAGTAGTCGACTAATCAGGGAAAAAAAATAATCGTTAGATTAGCCGACAGAAAAAAATAATCGTTAGAGTAGTCGACTAATCAGGGGAAAAAAATAATTGTTAGATTAGCCGACAGAAAAAAATAATCGTTAGAGTAGTCGACTAATCAGGGGAAAAAAATAATTGTTAGATTAGCCGACAGAAAAAAATAATCGTTAGATTAGTCGACAGAAAAAAATAATCGTTAGAGTAGTCGACTAATCAGGGGAAAAAAATAATCGTTAGAGTAGTCGACTAACCGAAAAAAAAAAAAAAATCATTAGAGTAGTCGACTAATCAGGGGAAAAAAATAATTGTTAGATTAGCCGACAGAAAAAAATAATCGTTAGATTAGTCGACAGAAAAAAATAATCGTTAGAGTAGTCGACTAATCAGGGGAAAAAAATAATCGTTAGAGTAGTCGACTAACCGAAAAAAAAAAAAAAAATCATTAGAGTAGTCGACTAACCGAAAAAAAAAAAAAAATCATTAGAGTAGTCGACTAATCGGAAAAAAAATCATCGTTAAGAGTAGTCGACTAATCGGGAAAAAAAAAAAAAAGTTAGATTAGCCGACAGAAAAAAAAATCGTTAGAGTAGTCGACAGAAAAAAATAATCGCTAGTTGCAGCTCTAAAGTACGTTAATATTCCGTTGTGCTCCGTAATAAGAAGTTTCATTGTAGTCATTCTGACAAATGGAGTTCCGCTGCGGTGCTAATTGACTCATGCCACATTTGAATTAATCTTGAATTCTCACAACTTGTGTGTTTTTCTGGGAGTGAACTGCGGCTAATAGTGTTTCATGAAAGGTTTTCTGTTAAAAAATACATTCAATTCTGGTTTGTTTTTCACCAAATCCTAACGTATACCATCAGAAAACTTGCAAAATATGACCTGTGCAACATCAGACCATTATGTGTTTTTTTTTTTTTTTTTTTTTTTTTTTTGTGGTTTTTTTTTTTAATTCTCCATTTGCGGTCTGAAAAAGATAGAACGGCATTAGAACAACCGCAGGGTGAGTAAATGATGACTTCATTTTCATTTTAGTTGGAACTATCCCTTTAAGTCAAGTGTGAAGCAAAGCATCGAAATATGCAAATGCTGTCATCATCCCTGATTGGTGCATAGAGACAGGTCATCTGCATATTCCCACTTCAAACGGTGCTCCTTCCACTCGCTGCAGCAAAAATAAGCTGTAGATTTTGGCTACAGTAAGTCGTAAAAGATGTAAAATATTAAACCAAGCAAAATCACAGTCTTTTTCCACCTTGAATGCACTATTAAAACCAACAACATTCAAGAAAAAGAAACATTTCATCAAAAACAAAGAAAAAATATTTAAAATGACCCAGTTGCACAAGTGTGCTCACACTTCAACGAATGAATTCCTCTTTTACATCTCATAAAGCTGCAGTTTTACATTTATATCCACCGTATATTGACCATTTCAGCAATAAAACATGTTTGTAATTTTCTTGCGACTACAAATCTTTCGTTAATAGGTTAACTGTAAGTTACTTTAATATATAGAGAAAATTTGTTTTACATTATAACATATTAACCGTACATTTTTGATGAAATCCGATGGTTCAGTGAGTCTCTATTGATAATGAACACTTTCAATGTCCAGAAAGACACTAAAACATATTTAAAACAGGTCATGTGACCACAGTGGTTCAACCTTAATATTATAAAGCGACGAGAATACTTTCTGTGCGCCAAAAAACACAAAATAACGACTTCAACAATATCTAGTGATGGATTTCAAAACACTGAAACGAATCTTTTGTTTCGAATCAGTGATTCGGTTCGTGTATCAAACTGCGAAAATCATGTGAAAAACTGATATTTTGAATCACTTCTGACGTAACGAAGCCTCGTTCACTGAAATCACGTGACTTTGGCGATCCGAATCACTGATTCGAAACAAAAGATTCGTAAAGCTTCATGAATCAGTGTTTTGAAATCGTCCATCACTAGATATAGACTCACTGAACCATCGGATTTCATCAGAAACATCTTCATTTGTGTTCTGAAGATGAACAAAGATATTACGGGTGTAGAACCACATGAATTAATGACAGAAATTACATTTTTGGGTGAACTAGGGCTGTGCAATAAATCGCAATCGCAAAACAATTGCGATTTGAGCACATGCAATTTCTAAATCGCACAAGTCTGCAATTTTATTTCTTAATTTATTTATATTTTAATAAAAAAAATAAATAAAAAAAAACATATCCTTCCCTTTTCCCTTCCTACTCTAGCTTATGGTACGGAGCAATGTGTGAAACTTGTATTGTGAGCACTTCCTGTGTTATTTGCCAATTCATGAAGAATCGCTTGTTTGTTTTCCTCACTTGTAAGTCGCTTTGCATAAAAGCGTCTGCTAAATGACTAAATGTAAATGTAATTCAGAATGTGCGCATGTTTAAGATGTGAACCAATCAGAGCTCGCTCAGCACAAATTAGAATAAAGCAAAGCGGGAGAACAGAATAGGCAAACGGGAGGAAAGAAGAAAAAATATGGATGCAGTTCAGAATAAACATGATTTGGTACCAAAGAGAAATTCAACATCAGTTTTGGATTCAAACACTGGACAAAAGATGCCAACTCACACTTATTTCACACAAGTTGCTGTATGAGAAATGTAAGGCGGGCGTTGAATACGAGTTTAAGCAGGTGAAATAATCCTCATTTATTTGATGTTGTCTGTTTTAAAGATTACAGTTTTGTTCATGAAGCTGTAAATACAGTTCCTTCATTGTGAAACATTGTTATGCACTTCTTGTGCACTGAACACATTCAGAATGAAGCATGTTTGAAAAAGCAAAAACAATTACCACAATTGCAAAATAAATCGCAATTGCAATATTCATTAAAAAAAAACCGCAATGTGATTATTTTGTCCATATTGCACAGCCCCAGTGTGAACTAACACTTTAACTAATGTTCACTAATGAACCTTACTGTAAAGTGTTCCCAACATTTTCTACAAAAATAATGTAGAATTTATGGTTTTTGCAAGTAAAAACTACAAATTACTGTGAAAAGTTTCAGATAAACAAAAACCTTCACATATGATTATATTGCAAAACTCGACATATTACTACATACTGCATATTCCGCCCATAACCGTGCTGATTTGACTCATTGCTTAAACAGTTTTCCTATTTATTTATTTATTTTTTGAGAATCAAATAAAATGTCAGTACTTAGATCAGTTATTCTTCATAAAATGTGAATATTTATCAGCTTAACTTCATTAATAAGCTCATCGTCCAGATGTGGGACTCCACTCCCACTGACTTACTGACCAGTCCTACTATTCTGGGATGACATGAGAAATCGCCCGCGGGATAAGAAACGACACTGGCAAACTCGATATCAGACGGTTGATAAAGAATGAAGTTAAACCGCAGTGTTTAGAGACGCAATCCTCAGACACAACCACATCTAACTGAAAGAGAAGTGAAACTCCAGGCGACACACACCCTTCCTAACTGATCGTCAGATGCAAAAACAACTTCAACGGAAAAGATTCGATGACTTCGGTCTTAAAATGACAATCCGATTTCACACCAACACCGAGAATGTGAATGCAGACAAGAGTCACTAAACAAAGGGAGATTGCTTTCTTCTTACTTTCTGCCTTTAACTCGACGGTAGCGCTGGTTTCTGCAGGAAATCATCCGCCTTTGGAGCGCTCGCACCGTCTGATGGGCTTCAGGAGGGACGCTCATGTCTGAACGCGACACAGAAGCTGCCGAGCTTCATTCTGGGCTGTGGTGAGATCACTTCCTGTGCTATGATGCACACACTCACGCTTGAGAGCCACTGTGACCCCATGACACCAGCTCTCTATCTGCAACACTTCCTGTCTACATACGGGACTCGCTACAAGCACCAAAACGGCAATCATGATTGTGTTGGAACTGGTACTGGACCAGTAGTGCCGGTACCAGTCGGTACTGAAAAAAACAGAGAAAAGCTGACCAGCATTTCTGCAGTGCTGAGATGCACTGATGTAGACCGGTTTGTGTGACCGTCAAAGGTTTCTCTTTACAATGTGTTTTTAGACGCGTTGAGCATTGCAGCCAATCATATCTGTCGAGTGTGTGAACGCAATAGCCAAGCAGAGTCGGGAATCCTTTCATTATAACCAACAAAGTGTAAGCACGACGTCAGTGAGAGATTCAGTGTACAACTTTCATCGCGGGTGTTTTTGTTATTCAGCGAGCTTGTGCTTCAGAGATCGACGCCTCAGTGACTATAAATGGGTTTATTACTAGGGGTGTGACGAGACCCCTATCCCACGAGACGAGATACGAGATTTTTATAGTATTTTTAAGAAATCCTCAATAATGAAACGTATGAAGGGAAAATAGTCTTTTATTCAACTGAAAATCATAAAATGCAAAAATGTTGAAATCAACTTGTAATGCATGTCATTTTACTATTTGAATGAATTATTTGCAGTAAAACAACATGCAAACACTGCTAAATGTTTTGCCACAAAATCAACCAATTGTTTTGTGCCCTGTATAATTTCACATGAGAAATCTCACTGAACTTCTTTCTTTCACTGAACATAAATTAAACAGTATAAATAAAATAAACATAGAAATAAAAAATGCAAATAACACTTTAAGTGTCACTTTAACTGCAGTACAAAGTCACTATTGATTGTGTGGCCAGCCGTCAGCAGTAACAGCGATGCTTTCTGCCTCTTTAGGGGCCGTTCACATATCGTGCCTAAAAAAGCGTGGAAAGCGCGGCCGCGTCGCTTCCTCCTACTTTTGCAAGCGTTCGGGAGCTCGGGGCGTTCGGGATGTTTTCATCTCGCTGCGGCACAGGCGCGCCAGGAAAAAACGAGCGCGTCGCAACTGCATCGCTTACATTTTGCGCAAATGAAAATGCGCGTTAAGAGTCTGTACAACCTTGGCCAAGGTGTACGGCATAGAGATCTCGTCACACCCCTATTTATTATCCATTCACAATCTCAATACTAGATTAGTTTTTCATGTTTTCTGGATTGTGCAACTAAATCGGAACCCGCGATGATTGACCGTGATAAGGATGAGACAAAATGGGAAAATTTAAAGTCCCCCTGTAGTCAATGATTTTATCCCCTCAAAACTCATCTTTGATCACCAAAATTTAAATGTTTTTCCTTGTGATTTCATTTTGCAGAAATCACAGAAGACACTTTAATATAAATTACATGTGGGAACACAGAAAAGAGAACATCTCTTTTGATACATTATAGACAGAAAACTAGTTATTGTAATATAGCTCAACACGTTTAGTCTTATTGATTAAATCTATTTTCTTGATTTTTTGCCATGTTTTACCATTCCTCAGAGAAAAACTCTATTCTGTCGAGCTAACAGCAAAATCAGATGCAGCTTTATTTTAACAGTAATACAGAAATATGTTTTAAAATTGACTGCATGTCATTGATCAACACAAGCATCATTTAATACGATATTGTAATCTGGATCTCTCACAGCAGCCGCGAGCGAACGCTCAGAGTAACGTTATCACCTCCTCTTCAACACACTCAAATGTGTCTAATATGATGAACAGAGCTGCGTTTCCTCACACTGTGTCATAATAAAAGTCTCGCTGCTCTCGAGGCGTGTGTCGCTCGTCTCTCGTTCAGCTCCACAACACTCGCTCCCGCTCCGCTTCACACGACAGTGACGTTAACAATCGCATCCGTGAACATGATTTCGCCCCGAGACCACACGTCCCAAGATTCCTCGCTCAAACTTGGAGTCATTACGCCCTTGTTTTGAATAGGCGCCCTCTAGTGGACGAAAAACGACACACTGTGCCTTTGAAGCATATTAACCACGGGGGTCTTTACAACAAAAAAAGTACTTAATTCAACAGTTTTTACTCTGGTACCGATAGTAATACAATTTTGAAGGTCCTCAAAGTGAGAAAACAAAAATCCAACATGGTCTCATGAGTATTCATATATATTTTTCAGAAATTTTAATGCAATAACATTTAAGTGTCAAAAGGTGTCCAAACACTGTATAACAAAGAGCCACGGTCTTTACCATAGTACTGCCACAGAACTATGTAATACGCTGTTTTGTTTAATCAGTCAAATTCGTCTTACCGTCGTCTGCGATGCCAGAACGCCATCCGATTATTTTCTGAGGATAAATCGAACAGACGACAGTGAAATGCCGTCTGACTGTCAAATGAAATGCGTGGTAATGACAGTGAAGCGGCATTTGTAGTTCCTCAGACTGGTTTCAGGTCAGCTGATCTGACCTGCGCTGAGCTTTAGTGCTCAACACACCACTGACGGGAAACTCAAAGCACCTGCCTGTCGTTCCCTCCTGTACTTCCCCAGTTACAACAGCAAGAGCAGGCCAGAGACATCCTCATTGTTTTTATGTTACTGTCTGTTAGGATTGGGAACGATCAATGCAGACCGTTCTAACATACTGTTAAAAGTGTTTCCTGTGTACTTGAGAGCTTGAATCAAGCATGCACAGACAATAAATATTAGAGAACATGCATTTCTTAATTACTGAATATAGAAATATATCCAGGCCCTGTTGTGGTCCAACTGACATTAGAATGAGCAGGAGAAATTAATCAAAGGAATCATTCGTTCGATCTGTTGCAGTCATTCTTGACTTACTTCCATTAGTAAACAAACCACAGCTGGTCCCAAACGCAGCTTACTAGAACCAGGACGTATGACCATATTAGCCCGGTTCTGTCAACACCGCACTGGCTCCCTATTATATATCCCAAGTTTTTGATTGGTGCTCCAAGAGCAGCGGGTCTCTGTGTGCGCTGGTATTCTCATGCCACTTTCCCAGCAGTGCGGATGGAAAGTCCATTCATTTACATACTGTTTTTAACAGAGCACAGAGCTGCAACCCTTTTGGGACTAAAAACAAGGCAACGGTGGCAGGGAAAATCTGTAAGAAAGAAACCTCGTGAGGAACCTCAGGCTCAGAAGGGAACGCCACTGCCTTGTGTTCATTATGCCATTGGAAAACACTGGAAGAATGCAAGCTGTAATGCAATTAGCAACACATGTGGCGCTGAATTACGGTTACAGCTGGGGTGAGTCGCACATCATTATTATTCGATTCTTCTGACAGCGAGCGTCCATAGCAGAGTCGATTTCAGACAGCTATAAGAGTGTATTGGTGTTGGCCAAGTCCAAGGTTGGTGATGAAATTTTAGTCTAACTTCAGGGTTAGGGTTACGATGCTCAAAGTTCAGCGCAAAGGACAGAAATGGCTGTTTAAGGACTGCGACAAACGGCTGGTAGGGGCTACAACGAGCACAAAATTTACATAAACCCCGCCCCCGGGAACACTTAAAGGGGGCGGGGCCATGTCGGGCCGCTTTAGAGTTGTTGTAGTCGAGTGTTGTTGATGCCGTCATTTTACGCCGGACCGCTTCACAAACGAGGGTCGATTCGAGGAAAAAAGACGAACGTGACGACACACGCTAGCAATGAGTCGATCAACTCCACAGCAACTACATCAATTTATCCACTAACCGTTCAGAAACTTCTTCCTGAGTCTCTCCATCAGTGTCGACTCCGGTTTGAACAATGTCACCGTCTGCGTGAGATTCTCCAGCTTTGTTGTTGTTGAGCTGTTAAACCTCCAACCCTTTTCTGGAAAGGGGGCGGGGAGCAGCAGCTCATTTGCATTTAAAGGGACACAAAACCCAAAAACGGCGTGTTTTTGCTCACACCCAAATAGGAGCAAATTTGACAAGCGATAATAAATGATCTGTGGGGGATTTTGAGCTGAAACTTGAGACATTCTGGAGACACCAGAGACAACATTATAGGTCCGTTTTAAGTCAAACTTCAGCGAGTAAGATCAGATGGAAGGCAAAACTGGAGAAGAACTCCGCAGGTAGCAGAGCCTATCCAGAACGTTTTGGCCACCGCCTAGTGAAGTAATACCCAGAATGCTTGTATTATAATTTCCCCTAATGTCATTAGGGCTCAGCAAAGTGGCCTGTTGTTTGTGTGATGACAATCTGCGATTCCAGCCATTACTTTCTGGCCAACGCGGTGGACGTTGTGTTGTGAATTCCTACTTTTCTTCACTAGCTCGGACTAGTTTCTCATGTGACTTTGGCCCCTGCTGAGAGTTCAGGAACACAAAACTAGTTTCCCATGGAATTAAAGGCCCATTTACGTCTTACAAGGAAAAATGTGTTTTCTCACCCAAGGGACAACTAGCGGCCCCCTAAATACATTTTCCGCAAGTGTCCTTTGCTCACTGTCACTCGAGTCTGTTCTTTAACAATTGGAGGTTTCTTTCAATGACAGCCTTCATCCCTTCCTTGACCTAAAATCTCAGCAGAACTTTATCTCGGTAGTTTTAAATGAGAACTAGACTGATATTTAAAGTGAGAACAGCCGTCCAGGAGCTTTAACTGACCTAGTCAAGGTCGGCTCAGGTGTAAGTTGCTTGCGTCACAGATGGGAACAAAATGACCTCTTTCCTCAGTCTTTGCCTCTCGCCACTCACAGCAGATGTGAAAAAGCCATCTCCAAAACCCCACAGCCCTCTCTTTCCCATTGACCCAGATGTCCTCCGAAGCTCAGCCTTACCACTGAGACGGCTCTTAATCTTGCCAATTTCCAGACCCAATGGAGATGATTTTGCAGACTTAGCAGAACAAAGGATATGCTAATTCAAACACTCCAGTAGGTAATCATTATTTTGCCAAGTTGGACGGATGTGTCCCTGGATCAGAATAAGTACATTCCTGTCCCCTGCACACTACACCATATTACTTAACCAAACTTCAGAGGGATATGATACATCTCCAAAATCGGATAGAAATGTTTTTCCGGAACCAATAAGGAATTACTGGAATTGTGCTGTGAAAGCACACTTTAGTCACATGGTCTTCAATAGATCTTTTGTTTGCAACATTCACGTCAAATAAATCCCTGATCCCGACCCTAACAACAAACTATCCCTAAACCCAGAGAGATATCATGCTATAACGATCATTAAAACGCCTATTGATACATTAATTTTATTATACATTTAGTTATTTAATTTCTCACACGAACGTCAGCGATCGATGTTAGTCATTTTTATCTTGCATTTGTCCTATTATGTGAAATTTGCATCTTTGTTCTTATTTTTAATCACAAAACTAAAATTATGAATAAAATAAACTGAAATAAGATTTCAGCGGATGAGATCCAAATGCAGGCTTTAATATCCCTTGCCTAATAACATCTGGCGAAGGGACTACCAATGAAAACTAGTCTTTGGGCTAATTTACATTCCTGAATGTTGATTAATGTACACTGTCCCTTTTTGAAATAAATAAATAAATAGCTAACTAACTAACTAAAATAAGTAACGTGGTCAAACAGGCAAAGGTAAAATCAACAGCAAAACAGGTATAGAGGAGGATAGGCAGGTAAACAGGAAGCGAAGTTCAGGTCAGACAGGAAACAGGCAATAGTCTAAAACGAAACGATCTCGAAAACGAGACAAGAAATAACGCTCAGAAATGACTACTTTACAGAAGATCAAGACCTCGCGGTGAAGTATGTGTGCAGTGTGCTTAAATAATGACAGACAATGTGCTACAGCTGATGAGGTAATCAGTGACAGGGCACAGGACTTCTGGGAAATGTAGTCTGGGTGAGTGAGTGGGAGAAAGACCACTATATAGTGCACTATATCGGCCATTTTGTAGTGCTGTCCGAATTCTTTACATTCGTTCACTACTTTTACCCACAATCCTCTCTGATTTTGAGCGTACGTTCGACGTACGCTCGTTAAAGCGCCGTCACCCAAAATCCAACGCGACCGAGCGCGAAAGAAAAATAAATTTTGTGTTTTTCTTCTCTCTTTATTCTCAATAAACAGTAATATACAATTCATGAAGCTAAACGGGACATATTACAGACGGGTACAGGAAATGTTCATGACGAAATTGTCTGACGCGTGCTATTTTCGTTCCCTCTTTGCTGATATAGTGCGCTCGACTGCCGTGCACTACATAGGGGTTAGTGAACAAGTGAACGAGTGGGCGCTTTCGGACACAGCTTAAGTGAAGTGCCCTCTAGAGGTTGTTTCGGAAACTTCAGCTGATTATCGTTACAATTTCCACCCCTACGTTGGCCTAAATCTGTCTGTCATTCTTTTTTTTTTTTCCTTTTGTTACCTTGTAAGGTTACATTTTTAATATATGGAAATTAGTTTGGCTGTACTTGCAAAATAGTCTTAACATAAAAAAAATAAGAAGAAGAATAAGACTGGATTTCTCATTAAACAAAGATCTCATTGTGAAATAATAATTATAATGATCTTAATAAAAGTACCCGGAGTGAGGCAAATACCCACAGACAGATTCAAAGGAACTAGCCATGATGCTTCATTCAAACTTTAAACGCTTTGTTATTTAATTTATGAATGTTTCAAATATTTGGTATTTGCAAGAACACTGTCAGAAGGAATTCAAAAAAGAGAAAATGAAAGTGTTCAACCTAAAACAGTAAATTCCCCTGAAATATTCTTTAAATCTGGAAAGTCCAGTTGATCCGTGCTTGTTTTTCAGCTGACACCGGCTGCATGTTGATCACAAGAAAAACCGCTTATATAAAACAAAACGCCGGCTCTCATTTGAGCTCAGAGCTAATCACCTCACACTGATGCAATTATTTCCTCATGATTAGCCGGCGATCGCGTCGTGATTCAATCACAAACTGATCCGCAGCTGATCCGGTGAATTCGTTCGTTCACGGGGTACCTAAGCGGATCTGGAATGTCCTGAGGAAAGAAAAAATAAGAACTGATCCTCCATCGCTGGATTAAAGTGAGTTAGGACAATAACAGACGTGATGGAAAATCACCGGCTCGGAGCGGTTCAGCACTAGGGAAGTTCAACTTCTGCATTTGGTCAGAACTTCGTGACGGATTACAATATGACACCATGACAACAGCCGTGTCCACAGTTGTGAAGGAAGTGATGACACTGTGACACCTCTGATGGTCTGCATGAGGCCCACTTTATTACTAAGGCTCAAAATGTTAATCGACAGCCACATTTACTTACAGGAGCGAGTCTCGAAATGTCCCGCTCAAACAGTCGCACATAGAACACAAACTGACGGGAGCAGCTCCGGTGGAGGACAGTGAGTGGATCTGTAACCGCGTTGGGGAGTAACGAAATACAAGTAACTTAGTTACACATTTGAAATACAAAATTTGAGTATTTCATTAGTGTCATTTTAAATGGGTGGTAATCAGATTACAAGTGATTACTTTGAGTTTTAATGTCATTTAAACAGCGATTGGTGATTCTCTGACTCTGACCGTCCGAAAAAGACGAGTTCAGTTTCATCAACATTTTAATACTTTTAAGAGGATCATAAAAATGTTATTTTTATTTAGTTCTGTCCTGAACAAGACAAAATGACTGAATTTATATAAAAAAAAAAATCAACTGAACTGTCCTGTCATGACCTGATGATCCACGACTGTTTTCATGTTTTGTGAGTCATTTTATAATTCACTCGTCACTGTGACTTTTTCGCACAATTTGTTTTTTTCCTCATAATTGTGAGTTTGTGTTTCACAATTCTGACTTCTTTTTCTCAGAATTGCGAGATTTAAAATCACAATTGCAAGTTATAAAGTCAGAATTGGGAGATATAAACTTGCAATACTCACTTTTTTCTTGCAATTGTGAATTTAGTATGTGAGTTTATATCTCATAATTCTGACTTTTCTCAATATTGTGAGTTTATATCTCATAATTCTGACTTTTCTCAATATTGCAAGTTTATATCTCATAATTCTGACTTTTCTCAATATTGTCAGTTTATATCTCATAATTCTGACTTTTCTCAATATTGTCAGTTTATATCTCATAATTCTGACTTTTCTCAATATTGTCAGTTTATATCTCATAATTCTGACTTTTCTCAAAATTTTCAGTTTATATCTCATAATTCTGACTTTTCTCAAAATTTTCAGTTTATATCTCATAATTCTGACTTTTCTCAATATTGTGAGTTTATATCTCATAATTCTGACTTTTCTCAATATTGCGAGTTTATATCTCATAATTCTGACTTTTCTCAAAATTTTCAGTTTATATCTCATAATTCTGACTTTTCTCAATATTGTGAGTTTATATCTCATAATTCTGAGGAAAAAAGTCAGAATTGTGAGATAAAAACTCTCAATGACCTTTTTTGTGTTTGTTTCACACTTATTAGTATTCCAAAGTATTCTAAAGTATTTCGATTAAGTTACTAAACTTGAGTAATGTAACGAAATACGTTACGAATGACTTTTTAAAGCATGCATTTTGTACTCTGTAGTGAAATACATTTTAAAAGTAACCCACCCAGCCCTGCCATCGCTGTAAGTTACCGAAATCACACATGAAAAAATATAAGAAAAACTCACACGGAAAGTGACCCACCTTACACTTTTTAATCAGAATGTCTGATTTCTAAAGTGATAAATACCAATCATTTAATGCACATAATTATGCGAATGCGAATAGTTCTTTTCTTTTCATGGGAACCTGGTACAAATCTCCCAACAAACAACAAACCTTACTTCAAGTCAGCTAGTCAGATATTAGTCTTATGGCCACATTGTTTTACAACTTGATTTCAGCACTTCAATGAGCAATTCCCAAGATCCTTTGTGGTAGTGACTGTGTAAATATCAGTGGGTTGTTTCGCAAAAATGTAGGCTTTAGGTTTCGACATGAAGCATTACAGTCTGTCATCAACACACAGACACAGCAGACATTTGTAGAGTCTATAAAACATTACAGTTTTAGCACATCATTGACTATGACCGCTCTGAAGCAGATCTCAAGAGAAGCCAGCTATTTTTCTGTTGATATGAAAATCGTGTAAATTTAGCAATATGTATGGTGGGTGTAAGCATTCGTAAAGATGTTAGAAAGCTGCCGTCTCATGGCCAGGAACACGGTTTGTGTGACATTAGCAACACATCATTAGCCGTTTAATAACTTAGTCACGGAAAAGGCTGTGGAAGTTGACCGAGTGGATCTATGAGATGGAGTGGGGGCGGGGCTAATTTGCATATTCATTGATACACAATACTTAATGAGGCACAGGTGTAGAATTACATTCTATTTTACAGCATTTTTTTTTTTTAGATAAGTAATTTTTGCGATCAAAGAAGACTATTAAGGGATAAAATTATTGACTGCAGGGGACTTTAATCATTTTATTATTATTATTACTACTACTTTGAGAGGTACAATCTACTGTAAATGTCATAATTTCTTCCAGTGAAGCCGGTCTTTTACTCTGGCATCTCGTCATGAAGAGCTGTGTGTATCTGCCAATAGTTTTCTCAGATGAAATGAAGGTCTGCAACGGAAACGGACTTCAGATTTGCGCAGCAGTCTTTAACCTTCACTGGTCCATCTCGCATTTTTACTGTAAATTCCTTTTTCTGTGATTCCGTTCGCGTTTTCCACGGCGCTGGAATCATAGCACCATCCGTTTTCGGTTGCTGGACCAGAGAACGTGTGAGAACATCCCACAGAAAGAAGCTGAAGAAGGAACCCGAGTCAGACCGGAGGAGGAACTCTTTTAATTGGCTCGGTAAGCAACACCCTTACGATCGCCCCAACCACACACACACACACACACACACATTTATTCACACAATGAGCCTTTCATGCGTTTCCTCCACTGCCTCTGATGATGAAACAGTCTTCAGAAGAATTGCGCAACATTAACCCCAGCATGTTTTCATCAGAACAGAACACACCTCGGGTCAAGTGAAAGCAAAAGCTTCCCAGTTATTGGCAGAGGGAAAATGTGAAATGTGATTCTTCCCGTCGGCACGGGGGAACGGCTGACCAAACAGAGGCAGAATGGATTATTGGGAAAGAAGCAATTTATAAAGAAAACCGAGGTGAACACAGCAAACAAAGACAAAAGCAGCTCTGTTCCAACACCAAGAGCTGCTTATCTGTCCTGTAAGCATCTTATTTGCTTGGCTCTGAGGAAATGTAAATGCAAAAATATCAGGTTCCACAACTGGAGCTACCAAAGAGGGGTTTGAAAAATACACAACAATGTTGTGAGCAGCTTTATGGTCTATGGCCTATGAAAGCAGCTTCCTAACCATCATGAGCCCAAATAAGTGACTATAAAACAAACTACATAAACAGTAGCTCGGCCGGCACAGCACTAGGGGTGGGTGATATAGCCTCAAAATTATACCACGATATTTCAAGAAAATTAGCGATAACGATATTTATGATGATATAGAGAAAGATATATGGAAAAACGCTTTATTGGTGATTACAGTTGGCAGGCAGCAGCATGAAGGGTGTTTTCCAACCTTTTCCAGTAAGCTAGAGAATAGCTAATTTTATACATATTTATGCAGATAAGAACAAAATATATATATATATATATATTATACAGTGGGTACGGAAAGTATTCAGACCCCCTTAAATTTTTCAGTCTTTGTTATATTGTAACCATTTGCTAAAATCATTTTTGTTAATTTTTTTTCCTCATTAATGTACACACGGCATCCCATATTGACAGAAAAACACAGAATTCTTGACATTTTTACAGATTTATTAAAAAATTTGTATTATTCCTAAGTATTCAGAGCCTTTGCTCAGTATTTAGTAGAAGCACCTTTTGATCGAATACAGCCATGAGTCTTTTTGGGAAAGATGAAACAAGTTTTTCACACCTGGATTTGAGGATCCTCTGCCATTCCTCCTTGCAGATCCTGGTAAACGTTGGTGGACAGCCATTGTTAGGTCTCTCCATAGATGCTCAATTGGGTTTAAGTCAGGGCTCTGGCTGGGCCAATCAAGAACAGTCATGGAGTTGTTGTGAAGCCACTCCTTCGTTTGCTTAGGGTCATTGTCTTGTTGGAAGGTAAACCTTCGGCCCAGTCTGAGGTCTTGAGCACTCTGGAGAAGTTATTTGTCCAGGATATCCCTGTACTTGGCCGCATTCATCTTTCCCTCCATTACAACCAGTCGTCCTGTCCCTGCAGCTGAAAAACATCTCCACACCATGTTGCTGCCACCACCATGCTTCACTGTTGGGACTGTATTGGACAGGTGATGACCAGTGCCTGGTTTTCTCCACACATACCGTTTAGAATTAAGGCCGAAAAGTTCTATCTTGGTCTCATCAGTCCAGAGAATCTTATTTCTCACCATCTTGGAGTCCTTCAGGTGTTTTTTAGCTCCATGCGGCTTTCATGTGTCTTGCACTGAGGAGAGGCTTCCGTCGGGCCACTCTGACATAAAGCCTCGACTGGTAGAGGGCTGCAGTGATGGTTGACTCTCTACAACTTTCTCCCATCTCCCGACTGCATCTCTGGAGCTCAGCCACAGTGATCTCTGGGTTCTTCTTTACCTCTCTCACCAAGGCTCTTCTCCCCCGATAGCTCAGTTTGGCCGGATGGCCAGAACTAGGAAGGGTTCTGGTCGTCCCAAACGTCTTCCATTTAAGGATTATGGAGGCCACTGTGCTCTTAGGAACCTTAAGTGCAGCAGAATTTTTTTTTGTAACTTTGGCCAGATCTGTGCCTTGTGTTCTTCAGGCAGTTCCTTTGACCTCATGATTCTCATTTGCTCTGACATGCACTGTGAGCTGTAAGGTGTGTGACTTTCCTAATCAAGTCCAATCAGTATAATCAGTATAATCAAACACAGCTGGACTCCAATGAAGGTGTAGAACCATCAAGGATGATCAGAAGAAATGGAGAGCACCTGAGTTAAATATATGAGTGTCACAGCAAAGAGTCTGAATACTTAGGACCATGTGATATTTCAGTTTTTCTTTTTTTAATAAATCTGCAAAAATGTCAAGAATTCTGTGTTGTTCTGTCAATATGGGATGCTGTGTGTACATTAATGAGGAAAAAAATGGACTTAAATGATTTTAGCAAATGGCTACAATATAACAAAGAGTGAAAAATTTAAGGGGGTCTGAATACTTTCCGTACCCTCTGTATATAAATAAAATAGACTGCAGCAATTACCATTTTGTCAGAACCTCTAGTGAATTACATGTTATTTTGAGTAGTTGCGTGTTCAAAATCGCGATTCTCAATTTATCCAGTATCGTGCAGCTGTATTGTCCACCATCTTGAATGTTGTTTCTCAGTATGTAAAATGCACTCTGACAGAGTTAGTGAGTTTGTTCTTTGAAGAAATGTCTCATAAGAGTATCTCCGAATCTGATCACATTCAGTGTGTACTCCAAATTCACAGCTTGGCAGCAGTGCAAACGGTTTTGGTGAGTTGCTCCAAGGGCTGTGTTACAGAACCGTTCGATCGTACGTTCTATTTCTTAAGTGGATTACTAAACAGATTCATTATTTAGGATGACACGCAGATGTTGAGCTGTCACTGAGGCTCAGGGCGAGCTCTGATCTGGTACGGGTCTTACCTGAAACACAGCGTGTGCCAGTCTGTGTTGAGGGCCTGTAGGTACTGCTCGTCATAGATGTGCCGTCTGCACGCCGCACACTCCGGCAACCTCCCTCCGGCTGAACAACACAAAACACACGTTCAGAAACATCACGATACAACTCTCAATGATGACACGAACCAAACGTTTCTCTGTGCAAAATATAATTGTTGAAAACAGAAAATGTAACGCAAACCTTGCTACTGAATAATAAATAAAACATATTTAATCTGCAGCACTGCTGGCCTTCATTTTATTGACTGTTAACAATAATTGCAATGACTTTTGTTAAATATGGATTTTTTTCATGTTCATATTTCTTTACTGTGTA
>CM074284.1:27930370-28202870 GCA_037194245.1 Opsariichthys bidens
ATCACGTCTTGAAACAACATTCCTTCTGATGTTCATTCATGTTTATTTGATGCTATAAATGAACTAGTATGAAGAGATGATCGCTTCACGACACATTAAAGACACACTAGACGCTATTTATTGATTAAACTTCTTTAATGGTTTGAAATATGCAACCGTTTCATACGTTGTCAGTGTCCTCTTTGCTCTGCGAAGTATTTTTCACCGCGTGAGAACATGATGTGTGGCGTGAGAGCGAACATAGCAACAGTAACTAAAGGGGGCGGGTCTTTAAGAAGGGTATGCATAATTAAAAGCAACTGACTCTAACCCTAATCATATAGAAAGTGAATTACCCAGTACTTAATTGTATAATTACACTGTAACAACCTTAAAATAAAGTGTAACCCATTTTTAGTCCATAAAATATCATTTCATGTTTTTGTCTGGCTTTTTGATGCAAGTTAAGTTTATAGGCTATATTTTATAGAATGGATAGTTCCAGCCCTGGATTACGATCGGGTGAATCGCATTCAACACCGTCGTAAAATACTCTATAAACACACACCTGCGACCTCATCAGATCGGTATTACTGTTGCTGTGTGTTGATTGTGTTGAAGCTTGCCAAGTATATGTTGTAACTGTTTTTTATAAAAGTAATAATCCCACGAAGCCAAGGTTTTGAGGACAGCTGAGGTGTTGCAGCATCCCTCGGTTGTCCTAAAATCACTGTAAGTTACGACTTCATTACTTTGACAATAACACCACAAACATGTATTTATTAGGGGTGTAACGGAACATGCATTCGTCTCCAGTGGTCACGGTACAGACGTCTTCGGTTCGGACAAATACTGTCACGGGTGTTTCAACCGTGTAAACATTTTTTTTTTCATCATTTAGCAGACGCTTTTATCCGAAGCGACTTACAAGGGGAGCAAGGGCACTTTAGTCACGGTATTGAAGGTGGAGAGAGTGCTGTTCATTCCCAATCCCCACCTTCAATTCCTGCCGGCGTGGGAATCGAACCAACAACCTTCAGGTTACAAGGAGTTTCGTGTCTTGCTCAAGGGCACTTTAGTCATGGTATCGAAGGTGGAGAGAGTGCTGTTCATTCCCAATCCCCACCTTCAATTCCTGCCGGCGTGGGAATCAAACCGGCAACCTTCAGGTTGCAAGCCCGACTCCCTCACCACTAGGCCACGACTACCCTATTTGTAAACCGTGTTTGTGTGCCGTTATACCCCTAGTGTTCATCATTTGACACAATCATGCATACCAAGAGACGCTTGTTTTTTTATTTATTTAAAATATTTTATTTCAGTTTTCACTAGAGCAGGTAAAATGCCGGGATTTCCGGGAACTAGTCAGAATATAGGTTGTGGAAAAAGTGCAATAGCCCCGCCCCTTTATTTAAATAAGTTGGAAATCCTACGGCACAATAGAGAAGACCTGGTAGGGCTCACAGGCAGGTCAAATACAGCACCAGGTAAATTAATACATGATAAAGTGTCTCTCCAGATGGATTGAAAAACAGCATCAACCAAATATAGCAAAAAAAAATGACACATTATATGTTTGATAATACATTGGCTAGTGAGGCTTTTGGGACGGACACACCCAAACACAAACACTTTGGGGGGATTTACATACATAACCTACACACACACACACACACACAGAGAAAGAGACACACATCTTAAAAATATCACATACAGTTCTGCAAGTTCCACAGTGACTACAATGCATAAGCTATTTAAAGCAAAAGTTATTGTCATATGATGTGTACAAACTTGATAATTGGTCAACATGTCAAGTTCAACTGGTGCAAAACGAACAACATTAGACAAAGTAACCTGTTGATAATGATCCATCCTACTGTAAGCATATGATTTATATATATATATATATATATATATATATATTTTTTTTTTAATATGTATATAATCTAATTCTATGTGAATACACAATGATTAAAGAAACACATTCTTGGTCAAATGATGGAAGCACCTGTAGTCCCCGGGTCCAGGGAAAAAACATAAGCACATCTGTTAATCTTCCAGGTTTTAAACATACATAATGTACAAGTCAGAATTATGATTACTATTTTACACGTTTCCCTTCACCGGACAGATTTCCGCGCTGTAAATGTGTCTTTTCAGATAGTGTAACATTTTGAGTTTCTGTTGCTTAAACCAATCGCCACTCAAATTTTTGAATTTCAACGAACTTACTTTTTTAAGTTCTGTTTTTACAGCGCACGAGGTGATTGATTTTAGACACGAGCCGTCGTTCGCTTCTGCTTGTTCTTAGCGGAATCCGAGCAAAGCTCTTCATACCGTGTGCAGGAATGAATGCTGCGATCGAGCCACACGCCGTTCGCTCAGCTATCCGCGAAGCTCTCTCATGCATTTAAAGCCTGTAATATGCATTTGCACGCATATTATATAAAAAAGGGGGTGAATCTCACGAAACATGTCAAGGACGTCACATTAAATAAAAACGGTTGTATTACAGTAATGAGAATATTGAGCATAATCAATGATTACAAATAATTACAAAACAAAAGAGAAAGCTCTGAACGCATTACTGTAATAAGAATCTCGGTGGACATTTTTTATGCTTTTTTCGGAGGGGATTCACCCAGTAAGGGCCGTAGTTGCAAGGCTCATCTGCACAGAAAGCTGGCGAAGGGTGAAAAATAGCAAGCGAACTGCTAAGCTGAAGCACAGCCAGATGTGAAGTAGTTTAATCAGCAGTATGACAGGACTCCTGGAGCTCGACGCTTTCACGCACGGCAAGGACGGTCAAAGCGCAGGCGAGATGCTGCTGTACGTCGGCAAGAAATGCCATTGTTCTAAGAGTCTAGAGAGCGAGATCATGACTGCAACTGAACCAAAGAGCTTCGGGTGGTCTCAGAACTCCAAAACGAAGAGGTCGGCGTTTACAGCTACACTACAGCATCGGCAGCTAATGAACCCGGTTATATATGCAACCCTACAACAGGAAACAGTAACATGATGGAATGTGCCATAAACAATCAGGATTGGCGTTTCATGGATCTGGATTTGGATTTGTTTACAAATATTTACTATCAATACAAAACATAACACTTGTGCATGATGGGATCGTTTGTTTGAGTATCAAAAGTACATTCTAGAGCATGCAGTAGCACCATGTTTCTTGAGGTCACTTCACATCTCAAGAGATCCTTTACTTTCTTCTCCTCCCGCAGTATTTCCCTTGGCAGCCCGCTCCACCTGCAGAACGACAGCGCCGTGAGACCATGTGAAATACTGCAAATTGTCACTTCGTTTGGGTTCTGAAGACTGGGTTTGGAACTAAAGCTGCGGACCTTGAACAAAATTTTATCGGACGCTGCAACGGTCGAGGTCCACAGCGTCTTTTTTATGAACATGCTTTCAAAACGTTAAAAATGTACAACCTACTCGACTTTACTGCCGAGAAGTCATGCCTTGACGAATCCATCTACTGGTCACGTGATGCGAATTCACAGGTTACGAAACTCGCACTTTGGAACGCAGTGAAGAAGAAGAGTGCGTAAGAATGATAGTCAGTGGGACGAAAAGGGACGAGATGACGTCCCTGATGAAGAATAAGAGTCTGATCTAGAGAAACCATCGGACATTTTCTAAAAAAAAATAAACATTATATACTTTTTAACAACAAAAGCTGGTCTTGCGCTGCTCTGATGCTCCACGCATTACGTCATCACGCTGGAAAGGTCACGTGACGTAGGAGGAAGTACCGATCCAGTGTTTACAAAGTGAAGACTAAGTCAAACGGCCTTTACAAAAACAGGTAAAAAAAAAAACGACGTCAAACGATTTGGAAGTTGGAGGAGGAGAAAATGAGGCTGAGTTTTTCGCCCTACCGCGGTACTTCCTCCTACATGACCTTTCCAATGTTTCCAATTTTTTTAGAAAATGTAGATGGTTTCTCTAGATCAGACTCTTATTCCTCGTCTGGATCATGTAGATCCTTTGAATTTGGACCTTCAAGCCGTTGCACCCCAGTGAAGTCCACTATATGGAGGAAAAATCCTGGAATGTTTTCCTCAAAAACCTTTATTTCTTTTCCACTGAAGAAAGAAAGACATTATCAGGGGATTTTAATTCAGAAGTGACCTAATTCTTTAACCTTTTGAAACGACAAGATGCTTTGTGGTTGAAACAAGATTTGGTAACACTTTACAATAAGGTTTTGTAATTTGTTGAGCTAAGATGAACTAACAAATATATTGTTCATTGTTAATCTGTCACAATTTCCTCTATTTTATGTTCAATGACTTTTAGTTTGAAATATTTCTGTTCCTATCGTCTTACTGTTTCATGTCCTGTATTTAGTTCCAGTTTTCCTTTGTTTCCAAAGATGCCCCATTCATTTCCATGAGATTGATTACTCACACCTGTTTCTTGTTAGTCTCTTGTTATCCCGGGTATATGAAGAGTTCAGATGCAGTCCAGCCAAAATGTTTTCTTTATTTCATTTTTTATCCGATGTTTAGGTTCAGTAATTTCACTTTAATGGCAGCGACAAGGTTATTAATCAGTTATTGAAGTTATTGGCATTTAACAAATTTGACTGTCTTTTGCTCCAAAGTCCATGTGTGCTTTTTTTGCTAAATCCTCCAAGCCAACCTCTTAGTAAAACATCTGTTTTGTCAGTTTTACAGCAGCAAAAGGAACACCTGTCAAAATCTGTGAAATCCTGTCATTGCCACTGTAACGATGGACACAACATGATCAAAACGATTGAAAGCAGTCGTTGTCTTTACACACCATTGCGTTTATCCTTTTATACTTGGATTATCTTCATTTGATGTTCTGAAGTTAGATCTTAACCTCCCTGCCTAACTGTAACAACCTTATTGTAATCTGTTACCGACATTTTGAACACGACTTGATTTTATCCATCAAAAATCTTGCCATTTCATATCCGAATCAGAAGTGAATGTGAGTTTGGAAAGATCCTCAAAGCATCTCGACTTCTTTATGACCAGTTCACTGAATTGTAAACTTGAGAAGAAGTAGGCCAGTGTTTGGTGTGATTTACACTGTTAACAATTTTCCTGTATTTTTACAGTACAGTACTGGCAGCACGGTATATTTTTCATATACAGTAATCGTACTGTAATTTAATTTACAGTACACAAGAAGAGTGCTGTAATTGTACAAAACAGTATTTTTACAGCATTTTCTAATTTTACTGTGCTTCTGCTGTAATTGATAATACAGTATTGTATTGTATTATAAAATGCAGTATTGTACCGTTGGTTTTTACAGTAATGTGCTGCGAAATCTACAGCGACATTTAACAGTGTAGGATCAGAACGTTTAGTTGAGGACATCAGAAATGAGAGCAGTGATTATGAGAAATCAGTGATTATGTGGCGACAGGGATTAATTCAGTTCACTGCAGACTCGGATCATCCTGGCATACCTCGATAACCTCCTCCCAGGAATCCCGACAGTCCACCTCCGTATTTGGCTGCTTTGGCTGTGGAAAAAAAGTACAAAATGAAATACAGGTCATTTTATACTGTGTTCCCACATAGCGTCAAGACCTTGTACCTTGTTGTGGTGAAAGTCCTGCTCCATATCCTCCTAAAACACAAGAAATCCTTACATTATTATGAGCTGTTCAAACCACATGAGGGACTGAGTGTCATTGTCTCTGATTTTTAAGGCCGTCGATGAGAAGAGGCTTAGTCGACCAAAATTTTATTAGTCGCAGGAGAGACAAATCCACAGGAAGTGGCGAAGTCACTCAGTCTGTGACGGACAGATGGTCTATGTGGTAAACACAGTACATCTGGCAGGACATCCAAACGCGAATCTATCGATTCACCTATAAATTTTACAGTATAATACTGGCAGCAGGGTTGCCAGCCAGTTACTGTAATTTTTACAGTACCATTACTATAATTTAATTTACAGAATTTTACTGTATTCTTTTTAAATTTGCTGTATTTTTTTTAATTAAATAAGTCGCTTACCACAGTTGTAGACCACTCTCTCTCTCTCTCTCTCTCTTGCTGCTACCAGAATCTCAACCGTTGAAAATCCTACAACGCCTCTTTATGCTTGAAATTTACAGTAATATCCTGTAATTTTGAGTCAAACCGCCACGCCCTCCAGAATGCATTGCAGTTTACAGCAATATGCTGTATTATTAAGAATACAGCCATCTGCTGTAAAATATTGCTGTAATTCATTACAGTGTAGAGCATGCCTGGGACCGATTTTCTGTTCAAACGTGTCATTTGAGCTGTAAAATGCCTCTCCGTTTGTCTTGTCAGTGTTGTTTGATGAAAATGCCCTACTCTGCCAAAAGTCTGTGGTGACAACATATCTACAGAAATCGGACTGTCTACTTTTAAATGAACCAATTCAAAACAAATATTCTCAAATTACGTAATCTGTACGAAACGTGCATATACTGCGGAGATGACGAGTCAGCATCGTCAGCTTCATCACCGCAGCTGAAAACACATTCGTTTTTCCCATTAATTATTATAATGTCTAAGCAGTCTCCTTGCTGGTTTTCCCCGACGCATTCATAATCTCTCTGTCGCAAGCTTTATGTGTGCGCTTGAACGTTGACTAGGCTACGTAAGCATTAAAGGCTCTTTATTATGATTTATATGGCTGAGTTTGAGCGAGGAATCTTGGGACGTGTGGTCTCGGGGCGAAATCATGTTCACGGATGCGATTGTTAACGTCACTGTCGTGTGAAGCGGAGCGGGAGCGAGTGTTGTGGAGCTGAACGAGAGACGAGCGACACACGCCTCGAGAGCAGCGGGACTTTTATTATGACACAGTGTGAGGAAACGCTGCTCTGTTCATCACGTTAGACACATTTGAGTGTGTTGAAGAGGAGGTGATAACGTTACTCTGAGCGTTCGCTCATGTTGAGCTATATTACAATAGTATGTATCAAAACAGATGTTCTCTTAAAAGTGTCTTTGGCATTTTTCCACGGAAACCGAAGGTAACTCGGAAATGACAGGCGATTTTCTCACGATTTACAAATAGTTGGAAACATTTGGGATACTGTGAGTACTCGACTGAACAAAATATATAACATTGGACAAGTGGTTTTTGGATATTTTACTGCAAATATTTGCAGCTTTTATAAACTTGCGATTAGTCGACCAATCGCTTAAAATGACTGACTAGTAGTCGACCAGAAAAATCTTTAGTCGAGAGCAGCCCTACAAATTTTGTGAGTGAAATGAAGAATAACGGTGTGAAATAGATGCACACAGGACCGGTGAGTCAGCCAAATGAGAGTGTCAGGATTACTGTTTGTTCCAGCTGGAGATTTATGACCAGCTGTGACCAAGAGCATCTGGATAGAAATAATAATAAACCCACCGAGCATCTCTACGTTGTGATTATATAATGACTAACACGTAATAGCGTGTCGTAGGTTATATGACATCAGCTTGAGCGTGAGAGTTGGCGAGCACATCATGGACAGAATGCAAATACACTTTGCATGATATTTGCACTTCAACCCACACTTTTCATAGCAAGCGGATTTCAGTGGTTCGATGTCTACATGTCGTTTTGTAATGAACAATGGCTCTTTTTAGCTTCATATGTTTAAGGTTGCACTTTATTTTACAGTACTTGCACTTGTAGTGTACTTACCCAAGATAGTACTGGGTAAGATAAGGTAACTACGTGGGTTAAGGCGTTAGTATCAAGTTATTACCCAGCTATTGTATTAACCCTTATGTGCTGTTCGGGATGTTTTCATCCGTTATGGGGAATTTTTGAGTCTTAATTTGAATGATTTTTGGTGACAAATCTTATTTTGACACATAATTTGGGAAAATGCTTTGAAAATGTTGAAAAGTACTCTGTGGGCAAATTCACGACCCTTTCGTTATGTTCGTGGCTGAAAACAGCCACTACTTTTAACTGCTTTAAAAATGTATCAGATAAATATTTTTTCCCAAATTCTTTTGCTTAAATCTATTAATCAACCTCAGTCCTGATCAAAACTACTAAAATTCAGGATTTTAACTCTTTAATTGCCAAATTCATAAACGACTTCACTGATTTGGAAAAAAAAAAACACACACAAAATGACTTATTTTCAATATAAAATGTGATTTTGGATTGGATTTTTGACCTTTTATCACAGTCTTAGGCATGTCAAAGATTAGAAACAACATTGGCTTTGATGCATTTTTTGTGCAGCATCAGATTTGAACTTTTTCTCCCTCGTTTACGGTTTGTGGCTGTTTTTGCCCCATTGACTTCCATTATAACCACATTTTCGTGTTTTGACATTAGCAAAAAATCCAGTCCACAATCACATTTTATATTGAAAATAAGTCATTTTGTGTGTGTGTCCCCCCCTCCCCCCCAAATCAGTGACGTCGTTTATGAATTTGGCAATTAAAGAGTTAAAATCCTGAATTTGAGTAGTTTTGATCAGGACTGAGGTTGATTAATAGATTCATGCAAAAAAATGTGAATTTTTTTTATTTATCTGATACATTTTTAAAGCAGTTAAAAGTAGTGGCTGTTTTCAGCCTCGAACATAACGAAAGGGTAGTGAATTTGAACAATGCACAAGGGTTAAGTACATAGGGAACAGGACTGTAAAATAAAGTGATACCTTCTTTATGGTACGGTATCAGGTACTGACAAGCATACTTGGACTTAAAGTCACACTTAAAAATGTGAAAATATGTCTGAGATGGTGCAGGTGTTTGAATCAGCTGTGATATTAGTATTAGTGTCATCTAATATATAATATTGTCCTCAAGTTCCCTCAGCTGTCCTAAAACACACTAACATCACAAGCACAATGGTCCTCTGTTAAATACAGCACACTATTTAGTCGATTTGCGCTTGAGATCTTTATTAAATGTGCAATGTTTTATCGGCTCGATAAGCGAGAGATGAACTAGAGGCGTTGAAATCCATATGGAAGTCATTTCTATAAAACGGTACCTGGATAAGCTTGTGGATATCCTCCATATCCTCCTGGAACTGCACCCCCTGCAGGAAGGAAATATTTAAAGATTTCGTTCTGCAACTCTAAGACACAAGTATTTCTCAATAGGTAGGATAGATATAGATTAAGATTGTTATAAAGTGACTTTTCTCTACAGCATGTATTCTGACAGATGGCCTTTGCTCGCTGCTGTGTATTTGCATGAGCAGAGAAGCAAATTTGGGAAGATGTTCTGAAAGGATGGTGCTAGAAGGAACACAGTGACACTAAATCACACAAGGGCTCACAGGATTAATGCGGACAAATCCATGATCCCAGCCTCACTGCAGTGTGTGTGTGTGTGTGTGAATACAGAAGTGTGTTTCTGATGTGTAATGGGGAGGACGGGGAGGTTCTGGTGTCAATCGAGCAGTGACGTGTCATAAGACCGGCTGGTGCAGGAAAATCCTGGAGTAGCATATAATTGGCAGCACTGCTTCTCGTTGGTTGAAAATATAACTATTCTCCTCTATCATTCTTTGCACCACTGATGCTGGGCCTCACCTGGCTGTGCATATCCTGTACCCAAAGCGCCGTAGCCTGTGAAAAGATGGGAAACATAATCAGCGCAAAGCTCACACGATTTAGAGAAAGAAAACTGTGAACAATAAGTACTTGTTATATCCACATCATTACACTGTAAAAAAGTGATTTTAAAAACTTGGTTTCCATACTATATATGGTGAATAACTGTAATAGGACGGTAATTTTATGGTAAAATACCGCTAAATTCACAGTTTTCGGAAGCGAAGAGTAACAAGTCATTGATATTCCCATAATTCCCTGCGTTCCTTTTTGTTGAAATAATGTTTTTTTTTCTAATCAGTTATGTGCATTATCACTCAAAAAATGTCTTTTATCTTCAGTTGATTTCATCAGTTGTAGTTCTTGTGTTTCTCTGTCCTTCAGTGATTCTGCTTGTTAACAGCAGGCGTTCATCATTAATCATCACTTAATGATCTCATTAACTCTGACTCTGCTTCAACGCTACTTTAACTCAGTAGTGCGCACACACATGACCACTAAACAGTGTTCATTAACCTGGGCATTTTTCATTTACGTATGACTGACAAAAATGAATCACAATAAGTTTATTAGTTTGTTTATGTTAAAACTATGCGATCCAAATGGATGGAAAATTGCTATGTAATTAAATTACATAAAACTTATGTTTAGACTGAAATATATTTTTGAGTGTAGGGTTTTCTGTTACATCTAATGCTGCTAAATTAATGTTTATTGCGTTTTTAAAATTTCATGTGTGTTACCATTAGTATCCCTGTTCTCTGATGAACTTTGATACATTGTGTCACTTTCGTCGCCACTGTGATTGATGGTTATTAGTGTATTATCAAGTTACAAAACAGATATTAGTACTTCAATAAGTTGGCAAATTAACACTATATCAGTTGATGAAATGTTTTTTAACAATTTGTTTAGTGTGTAAAATAAGCAGTTATGCACCATAATTACCAATATATAATTTTTTAAATTATATGTTTTGAATAGACAACTGTGCCGTAAAACCTAAAACTTTGCTACCGTATTTTTTACAGTAAAGTTCTGGCAACCACAGCTGTGTTTTTTTTTTTTTTTTTTACCGTAAATTTCACAGGGATTTTTTTTTACAGCACATATCCAAAAATGTGCAATTAAGTGTAGAACATGGTTATATTTGAGTATGATTAATTTAGCTATACCTGGTTTAGGTGGTTTAGCACCAGCTCCAACACCGCCAGCTCCCAATCCAACACCTGCTGGATACCCTCCACCTGCAACAAGATGATCTCAATGTCAGTAACAATAGTCCAATAACATAAGCAAAGCTGTTTCAAGAGTACGTCTTCTGTTTTGAGAGAAATCGGCATTGTCACGGTGTTTCTCGCATTACAGAATCAAGGTTTTCCGCGTGGAGGACATCACAACCGATGTCATTTCCTACATTATCATCACTTTCTGTCTGGTGTTCAGATTACTGGTAAACAAACATACCAAGTTGTCATAACAAAGACATCTCAAACAATATCATCTTTGCATTAAAAATGACATAATTGAGTGAATGACACTTCATCTCAGTTGTCATAAACCCTCCTTCATATTCATGACACGATTATGACATGTCAGTCTTATGCACACCCCTTCAAGTAAAGTCTTACCGACAATCCTACCCATCCTTTGAGCCCTGCCTCACAAGTAGATAATTTGTGGCATCCTGACGGAATGTCTACATTATATTGACTATCCATTGGGACTGGGGTACCTCAGGGCTCGATGCTTGGCCCCCTCCTATTCCTGATATACACAACATCCATGGAAGGATTTGTCCTACCACTGCTACAGCGATGACATGAAGCTCATCTTTTTGTCCCAGTCTGACAATCCTAGTGTGTCTGCACAGATCTCAGCTCACCCAGTAGACATTTCAGAACTAGCAAAGACAGAGCTCCTTGTCTTCCAGGCCAGTCCTTCAGTATAACACAACATGTAAAATGCCACGCAGGCCAGTCAGGAACGTGGGGATAGTGCTTGATGACAGACCACATCTCAAAAATCACAACCTTCCTATCTACTGTGCACATCGTCCAGATTCTTGTCGTCTCTGGTGACACCTCTGTGTAAGGCGCTGATGTTTAGATCAGTTTCTGGAGCAGCATCCTATCTTCACTAACTAACTGCACATCTCTAGTACAGAAGTCTATGATCAAGTATGAAGTAATGTGGATTTGCACGACATCTCACCTGCTCCAGGTATGAGTCCAGGAACACCTCCTGCCCCTCCAACTCCACCTACACCTGCAGCAGTGCCTGCTCCTCCAACACCTACACCAAACACACACACACACACACACACACCATGTCAAGTAGGGCACTAGGAGTTGGCAATAGTTAGCGCTTCTATGGACATCATTTCCAAATCAAGTTGAGATCAAGACGTTGTTCCAAAATGTGTAGCAGATATACCTCTATGCATTGTGATTAACATTTTCTGATTAAATTAACGTTTACATGCACATTTCATTACAATGGATTTAATGGATTCTGTAGGTGTTTACAAATAGAATTCCAATTGACCCTTCACAAACAGTTTGATTGACGGGCGATCTGACCAATCATAACCCCGAATTCGCCATTTTGTCCGTCAAAGCGGTCAGGGGAGTTGGTAGATTAACGTTGGTGAACTTCTTGAAACAACATTCCTTCTGATGTTCATTCATGTTTATTTGATGCTATAAATGAACTAGTATGAAGAGAATCTGTCACGACACATTAAAGACACACTACAAAAAATTACAATATTTTAAATCTGAAACTGTTTCATATGTTGTCAGTGTCCTCTTTGCTCTGATGTATTTTTCACTGCGTGAGAACATGATGTGTGGCGTGAGAGCAAGAGTAACTAAAGGGGGCGGGGCTTTGCGAAGGGTCAGTTACCACAGTCATATGCTGCTTATGGCAGTCAGGTAAACAATAGCTGAATATCTTTGTGCAAGTAAAGTAAAAGGCACTTCGATCTTCTTCAGTCTCACCAGGGGCTTTCAGAGGCTTGGCTCCAGGTAAAACACCCGTTCCGATTCCAGATGGTCCAGCGCTACCATAAAACGGGCCTAAAACCACAGGAGGAAGATACATTCAGCATCACTTTGACTTTGGTAGCTCTTTAAGGTGTTTTGTCCTAATGATGGACTAATAATATTTACCATAGCCATAGGGGTAAACCCCACCAGCACCTGGAAACACAAACGTGCACTTTACACTCAAGTCAAATATAGTACCTTCATGTTTATTTGTTTGTGTGCAAATTGTACTGTAATCTCTACCTATTTGTTTCGTCACAGATGTTGCTACAGTAAAATTATGTTTGCTGACACTGTGCATCAGAACTTTTGTGTATTGTGGGGGACGATACATAATATGTATGGTAATATCATGGTGCTCTATTAGTACAGAAGGATTAAAATGGTGCGTGTCCCAGGTGAACACTCATTTTTGATGCGACATTTGAGTTCTCAAGTGATTTTACACTGCCCTCTAGTGGTAAGTAATGCACACATGTCATAAAAGAAACATTTGCTCTCTTCAGTTTTTATTTTCATCATCTCCAGCGGTCTGCAAACCACTCATTATCTCTCACTGGATTCCTCCACTTTCTGTTCGCTTTGTTTCTTTCCCAGTGTGCCTTTCTTCCTTGCACCTGGCATCGTTGTCCTGTGTATTATATTTTCTGAACATTTTGTGTTTTCCCTGACTGTGCACTATACAACTCCGGGCTGTGAATTTTGTCTTCAGCTCCTGAATATTTTCCATAGGTTGATTCCTGGGCGACTCCCAAGTTAAATTAGGTTTTGACTGGAAATGACACATCCTAACTGCGATCACGGTTCAGGTTGACTGCTGTATCTAAACCCCAGGACATTTCATTCTTGATGGCTTACCAGCTCCAGGTTTAGAGAGAAACACAGAGAAAACAGATGTGTCCGCTGTTGGACTCACATGCATACTATCCATTAATACTCACCAGCACCAGGCACTCTTTGCACGCCACCTGAGAGACAGAACATGTACATTAGTCCAGACTGAAACATAAGCTACATTATTACAATGTATATAACCCCTAGTGACCCCCATCTGGGTCATTCCCAGGAAACGGTGCCTTTTGAGTTCCTGCGACCGACTGACTGATATCATTAACATGAAAAATCACAGATTTTATAGTTTTTTTGTTTTTTTTGGATTTAAACAAAACAAATTCCACCTAAATGTTGTTTTTATTCAAATAAAAATATCTCTGTGAGTTTATAAAAAGTATTTTTCTGAGAAAAGCCTATGCACGTTCTGTTCAACCCTGTTACACTACAATATTTCAAATGATGTGTTTTAAAAATAGTCGCAAACTGTGTCCGAAACCGTTCACTAATCCCTATATAGTGTCCAGCATTCGAGTGTACTATATGTGCAGAGTGAACGAAATGAAGTGAGTGAGTGACGTTATAAAAATAATGTGAATCACAATAAGAATCATAATGACTTTATTTTTTAATCATACACACCTCCGTGCCAACTTTGTAGTTTCATTGATTGTATTATAGATTTGTCGTGCTTAATGTATGATTATCATAATAATTAAATACTTTTTACTGCAAAAAATGAACACATTAACAAGTGTAAATGACTTCATGTAGTTATTATTTTTTATCAAGTTTTTTTTAGTTTGTTAGAAACTCTCACGCTCACTGATGACGTGTCGTTGAGCGCCCTCCTCAGGCGACAGTTATGATTACATTGGCATGAATACGCTATTGATGATTATTAACGAATATTTTTTTTTAAATCATCCATTTTTCTTAAATCTCTTAAAGTTATGTTAACAACACCACAAATTATTAAAACACCTTGCTGTTAGTAACATTAAATTGAGTTAGTGCCAGCATAATTTACTTTAATAATAAAAATGATATATTTATATATATATATATATATACCTTATTTATATACTTTCATTTTTAAAATTCATCTATGTAATAATGTCTCTATATTTTTGTAGGTTTTATTCAATTAATGATTAATAAAAAAATTTTTTCGCTCTTTCACGTGCGCTCTCGGTCCTCTCCACATTGAATTTTGGCAAATAGTGCTTCAGTGAGTGTGCACACTCGAAATCAGAGAGAATTGTGGGTATAAACTGGTGAACGAATGTAGGGAATGAAGTCGTTCACTCAGAATTTGCACACCCGACACCTGACACAACGCACTATATAGCGGATAGGGAGCGGTTTCGAACACAGCTAAAGTCTTTTTAACAAACAGTCAGGTGTTTTCTGAGGGCAGATGAAGATAATCTCAAACAATGAAGTTCAATAGTAGATCAGTGCAAACATTTAAACATAATGGTGACGCGACAGAGAATGAAAGTGAGGGACCAAAAAAATATTTCAGTCGAAACATAAGTTTTATGTAATTTAATTACGTAGCAATTTTCCATCCATTTGGATGACATAGTTTTAACATAAACAAACTAATAAACTTAATGTGATTCATATTCGTCAGTCATATGTAAATGAAAAATGCCCAGGTTAATGAACACTGTTTAGTGGTCGTGTGTGTGCGCACTACTGAGTGAAAGTAGCACTGAAGCAGAGTCAGAGTTAATGAGATCATTAAGAGATGATTGAACATTAATGATGAACGCCTGCTGTTAACAAGCAGAATCACTGAAGGACACAAGAACTACAACTGATGAAATCAACTGAAGATAAAAGACATTTAATCTCTCACTATTCATTACATAAATCTGACCTATTTCATTTACATATGACTGATAAATATGAATCACATTAAGTTTATTAGTTTGTTAACGTTAAAACTAGGTAATCCAAATGGATGGAAAATTGCTATGTAATTAAATTACATAAAACGTATGTTTAGACTGAAATATATTTTTAAGTGTATATAGCAAACACAAACAAGGATGATTAACAGAACACAGCAGACACAAATTAACAAATAATGACGACAACCAGAGACAGACCAGTGGCGGGAAACTGAACAAAGGAATAGATAATTCTCAGATAGAAGTCGTTAAGGATTTAAAGTGGTTTTTACAAGAAGCTGCTCTTTGGAGAAGATTTTAAGGAACGATCAATAAAGTCATGGTTTTACACACTCCAGTGCAGTAGGTGGCGGTGTGCACCTTTTACGCTTGTCTGTATTAAATTGAAAGAAGAAAATCAAACTGAAGGCCCATGAACAAAACTAAACTTCTTTCAGTCTTTATCAGTTTTTTTACTCATCACAAGAACGTAAAAATAAATGTGTGGTGCAAATATAGTTATTCTCTCAGGCCATTATTAACAACTTACACACTGCCTTTTAACTGTACAACAATTTGAAAGTAACAGGTTTGGCACAAACAGTGATCTAATCTTTTTCATTATAATATGTGATTAAAAGCCATCTTGTCATCCTGAGAATGACCCATCAAGAGCTGACAAACAAGACATCTCAACATACGAAAAGTCTAATTTAGTGCACACTTAGAACCAGGGTCCAAAATTAACATTTTGCCTCACCTGCCAATTGTCTAATCAGACACGAAAATGCAATTTGGCTCATTTTTCCTTGTATATTAGTGCCACTTGATCTCTGACATGATTTTGAAAACTGATCCCAGAAAAATGGTTATTTTCCCACCGGTGTTGCTCACGACGGATATTTCCGTCTTCAATATGAATTAGTTTTAAACAATACATTACACTGTAATGAATTACTGTAAAAATTACAGCATTATTTTACAGCCGCTGGCTGCTTTTTTAAATAATACAGCATATTGCTGTAAACTGCAATGCATTCTGGGGTTTGACTCAAATTTACAGAATATTGCTGTAAATTGACCCTTCATAATTTAAAAAATACAGTTATTTACTGTAATCAGAGAATACAGGGAAATTCTGTCAATTAAATTAGAGTAACACTACTGTAAAATTACAAAGACCTCTTATGTCAAAAGACCAGCACTGTAATGAATTGCTGTAAAAATTACAGCATTATTTTACAGCCGCTGGCTGCTTTTTTAAATAATACAGCATATTGCTGTAAACTGCAATGCATTCTGGGGTTTGACTCAAATTTACAGAATATTGCTGTAAATTGACCCTTCATGATTTAAAAAAATACAGCTATTTACTGTAATCAGAGAATACAGGGAAATTCTGTCAATTAAAGTACAGTAACACTACTGTAAAATTTACAGTAACTGGCTGGCAACCCTGCTGCCAGTATTATGCTGTAAAATTTACAGTAATTTTTCAACAGTGTATGTTGCAGTTTCCACTCGTCAACTGCAGACTCGCATTCTCTGCTCGGTGAGAGTTAATTTTGGTCCCTGTTCGGAACTGATCATGTTCTTTCTCAACACTCGGTGTGCATGTTGCGTTTTGAAGACACAAAACATCACTGGCCGGAGGACCGTATCCTACAGGTACAGATCGAGAAAATGCAGATCTGCAAACTCAAGCACAGATAGCAGCGAGGTTAGATGGAAAACGAACGAGGATTAAAGCCAGAGCTAAACGGTAATGGAGTTCCGCTACATTTAGACAAGACATTTGCACATGCAACACAGTAGATCTTACTGGGCTCAGGGGCCTTGCCAGTTGCTACAATAGCCGTCGGTCCTGCCAAGAAACAACACGTTCCACCTTCAACCCTTGCAGTTCAAAGACAGGCAGCACAGAGGTGACTAGCTTAGAGGCCGTAACAGGGTGCAATTGTGGAGGAGATGAAAGAAACGAGCTATCAATCATTATGGTTATCGTTATTTGTAGGGCTCAATTTGATAGATAGGGAGGAAAAGGAAGATTCCAGCAAGCTGACAGGGCTCGATGATCAGAGATGTTTAATTCAAATGATCAGCAACATTTTGTCTGAAGCTCAAAATCCATGTTGGATGTGCTGTATTGCGTTTTTAACATATCTAGTCAACGATAAAATTACATTGTAAGGATATATATATTTTTAAAGGACTAAAATTCTGATCTGTCTGTACAGGTGTTTGTAGAAAAGTGCTGGACTATTATTTTAATGAGATACTACTTTTTTTCCCACTATTGTGGCATATTCAGAGCTAGTTGCTTTTTCAGCCACTAGAGGTCGTCATTGCATCGTTATGTCTTGTGCTGCGTTGACGCTATATCTCCCGATGTCAACAAGAGGGAATTATTTGGTTCTGTGGCAACACGATCATTGCCTAAATTAATCTGCAGAGGTCAGGTGGGACAGCAATCAAGTTAGAGCTCTCAGAAAATCATCTTACAAGCTGTACTTATGAACTCTATGAGGATGTGAATGCTTTTTACAAGTTGAAATCTCGTAATTATAGTAATTACAACACACCTTTGTTCCCACTACTTATAGTTAGTGTTTTTGCATTCACCTGTGTCTCAATCCCTTGTGTGTATTTTAGTCACTCTTGCTGAATACAGAATTGCATACCATTCTTACCATAGAAAGATAAAAGTAGTACTATACTAGACTGGCAAATTCAGCATTGTGTCCGAATATGCCTTTATAGTATGCACTATACAGTTTGCAAAAACAGTATGTGAGCTGATGTGTGAATTTATAGTAAAAGATTCTGAACACCGGACACTTGACTATCCCATAAGGACACAGGAGAGGATTTGTGATTGGTAGTGAAGCGACGCAACTGACATGGCAAATATACATCCGAATATCATTTTTACCACCTATATACTATATAGACCATACTTTTTAATTTAATTTCAAACCATGTGGTACCTACTAGAAAGTATGCAAAATTTCACCATCTCCACAGTAGCTCACATTTTCAGTCTGACTCTCTCACACACGCATACACAAAGCCGATTGGGAAAATGTGAGTCTAGCTGTCTCGTCCTGTCCTGGTCAACAGTTCTTGGCCACAATTTATTAGAAAGAAGGGCAGACTTTATGCTATTGTCTTAGACATTTGTGCACTACCCATATATAGTGGCCACCCATTATCAGAAAGAATCAGTGTTGTACTTACCTGGTACAGCAGTTCCTCCAGGAGTCAGGGTTGGAAGCTTTGCTGTGGAATGAACACATTGCAACTCAAGGATGATATACTATGTGCTTCATGGCATTTGGAGGAGTAAAGCTATTTTTCATACCTGGTTTTCCACTTGGAGCAAGTGGCACCCCAGTACCACCTGGTACGATCCCCACATCACCACCAGGTGTTGCTCCAGGACCTGCTATATCAGTTCCAGTAATCCCCGCGCCTAGCAAAAAATGGAAAGAAGTACATCAGGTGATATTTATGTTCCATTACCTTATTAAAGGGCATGACAAAAGGCAGGTTAATGCAGTATTTTAAGCCTCGTTTCCACCGAAATTTGTTCCAGGAAACTTGCCGCCCCAGACCTGCTGGTGTCCGTTTCCATCGCGGTCCGGTGACGTAGGACTGCACCCGACTTTCCTGTTACCACTAGTTTTCGTCCTCCACAAATAATCTTAATAAAGCCTGAACCTCGTCGTCAGTCCATCTGTTATATTTTTCATACTCCATTGTTGATTTGAATAGCGAACAACTCGCACCACAGCACACTGCACGGAATCAACCGATTCCGTAGTCGTGGTCGTGGCCTAATGGTTTTTTAATGGCTTGTAACCTGAAGGTTGCTGGTTCGATTCCCACACCGGTAGGAATTGAAGGTGGGGATTGTGAATGAACAGCACTCACTCCACCTTCGATACCATGACTAAGGTTCCCTTGAGCAAGGCACAAGGCATTTGTAAGTCGCTTTGGATAAAAGCGTCTGCTAAATGACTAAATGTATTGTAAATGCAATCAAAATTCTGTGTGAACTCAACCAATTAGCATGTTCAGCGCCCTAGTCCCACCCTCTAAAGTCCTTCATGAGCAGGGACTTTCTGATGGGGGATTTTTTTTTACCCTGAACTTTCTTTAGACCCTGTGGTCAAAACACACCCGAGTACCACCTCAAAGTCCCTAGTTCCTGGGGAAAGTTCTTGCGGTGGAAACGGGGCTTTAGATGGAACAGCTTATTAAGCAACATGTGAAGCTATAATGTATATGAACTACCATACCAGTTTTAGGAGGTTTGACTCCACTAGGATATCCTGCAAACATTAAAATAAGTCTCATTGTTTGCTGTTGATAACCTGCTGATAATTATTTCACATTAATAGTGACCTGTTTGTGGGTTAGTTGAATCAGTTACCTCCAACCCCGGCTCCTGGTGTCAATCCTGCTCCAGTCAGTGGTGTTCCTGCACCAGGTACCGTTCCTGCTCCTCCCGCAACTCCTGCAGGCAAACCATGCCACCGTTCATCAGTACCAACTAGTTTGTTTCTCTTTTAGGGTAGTCGTAGCCTTGTGGTGAGCGAATCGGGCTTGTAACCTGAAGGTTGTTGGTTCGATTCCCACACCGGCAGGAATTGAAGGTGGGGATTGTGAATGAACAGCACTCTCTCCACCTTCAATACCATGACTAAAGTGTCCTTGAGCAAGGCATCTAACCCCTAATTGCTCCCCTTGTAAGTCGCTTTGGATAAAAGTGTCTGCTAAATGATGAAAAATTAAACTTGGTAGCAAACGTTTACTTTTAGTTAAATATCATTGTGATTCTTATTTAAAATTAAGAGTTAATTTGCCTATATTATCTTTACGCTATTGCAGTTAAACTTATTTGGCTTGATGTCCATAGGGAGGGGCTAGAGGAAACAGCTTTAACTTGAGCTTTAATAAGCAAAAAAAAAACACTAAGAATACTTTTAAAATATATTTAGAGGAACAGAATGTTAATATCTCTCACCATATTTCGGAGGTTTAACTCCTGCTGGGTACCCTGTAATGGCATAAATTCAATTAATAGAATTAATCTTTTACATCACAATTAAGGATATACGATACATGCTTAATTATTCAGAGAATTCAGTTCAATCTTTAAAGACTTCAGCATTTAAGCAAAAGTGAGCAGTAATCTTTAAGCAACAAATGCCTTGAATAAATGGTGCAGTTGTTTATATTAAAAAAAATTAATCGAAACCTCCAGGTACTCCTCCAGGTACTCCTCCAGGTACTCCTCCAGGTACTCCTCCAGGTACTCCACCAGGTACTCCACCAGGCAGTCCACCAGGCAGTCCACCAGGCACTCCTCCAGGTACACCACCAGGTACACCGCCCGGAACACCTACATATTAAATTTGTCATTAAAATTGTGATGAAATGGAAGAATGGACAGATCTTTTCCTCTACTTTGTGATGTACATCTGAATGTAACATATTATCTAAATAGGGAAAAATAATGTTGAGATGTGGGCATGGCATTCAAAACTGAAAGCAGATTAGAGTGAGCGAGTTTTAAGAGAACTAAATTATTATAAAAGTCCTGCATACTGTATGTCACCAGAGACATTTTCACTGGAAGATCTAGTTATGACATTTGTTTTCAACCCTGCACATTTTTTATGTCTCTCCTATCTGACACACTCATTTAATGGAGTTCTCACCCAATGAACACATACAAAATATGCAGATCAGTGGGTCCTCAGGATCGAGTTTGAGTTATGGCATTTATTAATTAATCATATAAGTCATTGTATCATTCATAATAGCATGCATTTAAAAAAAAAAACAGATAGGGATTATTTTCATTTCATGCTAACTTTAATAAACATTGATTTCATCTTAGAAGGGATAATCCCCTTACAGGGAGTTTATCTCCAACCTAATTACTCAAACCTGAACCAGCTAATTAAGGTGTTCAGGATTACTAGAAACAACCAGCAGGTGAGATGGTGCAGGGTTGGACCCAAATTCTGAAGGAAGGTAGCCATCTAGGAACAGGATTGGGCACTCTGAGTCTAGAGCAGGGATGGGCAAACTCGGTCCTGGAGGCCACTGCTCTGCGGAATTTCCCTCCATCCCAAATCAGGCACACCTTAACCAGCTAATCAATGCCATTAGAATTACTAGAATGCCACAGGCAGGTGAGTCTTATCAGGGTTAGAGCTAAACTCTGCTGAGCAGTGGCCCTCCAAGACCGAATTTGCCCATCCTTGGTCTAGAGAGTATCTAACACAGGCATGGTCAAACTGTCCTGAAGGGCCGCCGTCCCTGCAGAGTTTAGCTCCAACCCTAATCAAAAACACCTGAACCAGCTAATCGAGTTCTTCAGGATTACACGCAGGTGAGTCTTATCAGGGTTGGAGCTAAACTCTGCAGAGCAGTGGCCCTCCAGGACCGAGTTTGCCCATCCCTGATCTAAACTCCTGTTTGATATAAAAAAAAATCAAAACCATTTACCATATTTAGGTGGTTTTGCCCCAGTTCCATAACCTGAGAAAATATTAAATCCATTTTTACATTGATGTTAAAATATTTCATTATTTTGTCACATGGATAATGACTTGCAACTTACGGCAGATAAGGTTGTACTCATTAGCAATCAATTCTCAGCATAACATATTCATAACCACATATCTCCTACCACCTGTGATCTCCCCTTTTCTCTCCTGTCACAGAGGCTTTGGAATGTCTTTCCTAACACCTGCCCCTTGGCCCCATCTTCAACAATAAATTTCTCCTTTTTCTCTTGAACAAAACAGCCAGCTAGACACCAATTCTTCAGACAGACATTCAAGGGAGACTGTATTGCTGTTTATCATCCTGTGGTTGGTGGGAAATCATCCACTTCATTCTGCTGGAGCTGTCTAAGTCACATCAGTTAACTGCAGGGTACCTCAGGGTTCTGTTCTTGGTCCCCTCCACTTCTTCATATACACAACAGTCCTGGCACCTATCATCCAGGCAAATGGATTTTCCTTCCACTGTTATGCTGATGACATGCAACTCTGTCTCTCATCCAAGTAAAACAATCACACTGTAGCTGCACCTTAACTTGCTTCAGCCTGTATGCTACAAACCACCTTCAGCTCAGCCCAGTCAAGACTGAGCTCCTTGTCTTGTCTGTCTAATTCAACACAGCATCATCATTAATCTAGGCTCATTAACAGTATAAGAAAGCTCTACAACATGAGATCAGACCCTTACTGTCTAAACTCTGAACTTGTCCAAACTCTTGTCATCTTTAGACTGGACTACTTCAATGCTCTTTTGGCCTTACTGCTTACTCAATAAAACCACTGTAAATAATACAGATTGCAGCGTCACATTTGGTTTTCAACCCAAGAGTCATGTTACATTGTCACTCTCTGCTTACATCAGGTTCAAGGCTATGATGCTTAGCTACTAGTTTAGATCCTAACATGTATTGTGGCACATCATGTTGTTGGTTCATTGGGATGAATCTTGTAGTGTACTTTATTGGCTGAATATTTGAAAATATAATAATTTCACCTCCAATGGGATATCCAGTTCCTGTTCCAACTCCACCTAGGACTCCGCCCAAACCTAATGGACAGCACAAATTCCATTAGACATAAAGAAGGACATGCTGACATCCCTTGTTTATTCTGGAGAAAAGGGATGTATTAAAAAGTTGCAGGGCATTAAATTGTGGTGAAAACAGATTAGAGTAAAAAATTAAAAAATGTTCAGCAAAATTCTTTGCTTTTATTTGTTATAGAGTTAGTCATTTGATTTAGTGTTTTGTTTAGCTTTTTCTTTTGGATGTATGGCTTCAGATTATCAGTCATAAAATTCTACTGTTTGCCTTGCTTTGCCTTGTCTTTGATGTTTGAATGGCCTTGTTGTGTTTTGTTTCTCCCCTGTTGAGTTGAGAAGTGTGTTTGAGTCCTGTCCTGCCCAGCCTGAGACTCTACGGACTATTGGTTCCCTGGCTGCTCAATCCTGTGCCCAAGTCTCTGGTCTAGCCTGTTGTTGTGGGACTGTCTCTGGGCTAATAAATCACCAATTACTACTCATCTCTGTGCTTGGGTCCTGTTACTTCCAGTGAATCCTGGCACATGGACACTAATAATCTGGCTGTAATAGGACTAGTATCACAGTCGGAATAAAGAAGTCACATGGACCCATGTCATTTGGAATAAATTAGCCAAATGCAATTAAAAGTTTGGATTGAAAGGGGTGGTTTAAACCTTTTCTAATTCGATTGAAAGGACGCTTGATCAGATTGAAAACCGAAACTGGAAAGTACTATGCATGTTCAATGATGTAGAAATGGCATAATGATGTATGATGCATGGAACAAGCTGTTGTTGTTGTTTAATGAAGGGTCATAAATGACTGTCGTGTCATTCTAAAATTTTCCCTCCACTCATCGTCTGTGAAGTGGAGCAGGACAACGTCCCACCATTCCTTGTTTCAGACTCTTATCCCACAGACACCTTGTTTTGGGCATGGGAAGGGGCGTTTTTACTGCTTGATAAATATAAGCAGAATGGCACAATGACTCATGTGCTTGTCGTCTCCTAATCAGGACCCGAAATATTACGTCTGCTCTTTAAAACAAAAGAAGCAACATAGGAGAATGTTTAGTACCCGTGCACAGCGGGAAACTGTATTTGTGCAGTGTGCTCATGTTATCAAATCAATTCCGACTTGAAGCTTGTGAGATATTAATGCGTGGATCAACACGATCACCTTATTTAGCATTCATGTAAACATGATGTTCGGATTCATTAAACGAAATGAGTTAATTCCGATTGGAACAAAAAGTGAAGTTAGCTAGTGTGGCGAGCAGGGTGGGGCTGAGAGCCTTGGGAACAGAGCGAGGCCAGTGGCACAAGTGTTAATGAGAGTCACCTGTGCATTACATAGGCCTTGAGTCCCACGGAGGAGCTCCGAAAGGATAAAAGAAGACGTGACGACAGTGGAAAATGAAAGATGACCAAGCCTGGACTTGTTGTTTGTCGTCCATGAGGGGCTGTTGCTTAACTTTTGTGTTGTTGTTTATGTTTATTTCTGATTAAAGTAATGTTGAACATTCACCGGTTCCTGCCTCCTTCTTCCCTGAACCTGAACTTTGTTACATTGGTGCCGAAACCCGGAAGGAATAAGGAACACATTGTTAAAGAGTCCTTGCCGCTGTGGGAAATCTGCAGTGTCATTGGGCAGAATGGGCTGAGCAGAATCTGCCGCCATGAACACTCAAGGAGGCGGATGGGAGCGAGTTTGTCCGTCCCCCCGGCAAGTCACTCCAGCCCACCGCCTTGAGAGCCCAATTTGCTACACCTCAGTATAATATCCTGGGGATATTCTTACCTTACTTAAGAGTCTGGCCAATTTAAATTGGCTCTTTAGTTTGGGGTAGTCTGGCAACAGACTGTTCAGATGTTAAATAGAAAAGAAATGTGTGGATATAAGCTTGAATCCAATGTAAACCATAACATTTAAAATTACTAAAGAAAAATTTTTAATTTTTTGAAAAAAGGTGCTTTTCACCTCAATTCAAACTCAGTATTATCTTTTGTTTTTACTATCCTTATTTACTCACCATGTAAACAGCTGTTTATCATTATATTAATATCACATAATATTACCTGGTCTCTGTCCAGGCACAACTCCAGTCCCTCCTGGTAAACCACCACCCCCACCCAAACCTAGATGAAGAATGTTTATTTAGAGCAGAAAATTCAATGTTCCTAAACTCTAGGTTATATATAAATAATCTGCTAATATAAATACCATATTTAAGAGCCTTTGCACCAGCAGGGTATCCTTAAAGACACAAATATAAACAGATGAGCATAAAATACAAGGCTGAAGCCCATGCACTTTCATCCAAAATCACAAAAAAAGATTATGTCTTTTAATAAAGACATCATGCTTTCCAGAATAAAGCAGTGATACCTCCAGCTCCACTTATTGGTACTCCTCCTGGGACTCCTCCGGGGACTCCTCCAGGAACTCCTCCGGGAACTCCTCCGGGGACTCCTCCTGGGACTCCTCCTGGGACTCCGTAACCTGTTCCTCCAGGTACTCCTAAGGCCACAGTAGCATAATCTTTGACCAAACAATACTCTACTTACAGTCCTGTGTGTATGTACAGGATAGTAATTCAAATAGTAAATATTAAAATATGAAAACAATAATTTTCTATTACAAACAACATTTCACCATAAATATATGACACAATAAAAAGTGCAAACAATTTATCTTGCAGAGCACTGCCAATGCACCTAAGTCAATGTCTAAGAAAAGAGTTAAACCCATACCATATTTAGGAGGTTTGGCGCCAGCTCCTAGCCCTGAAAACATTTGTCACTGTTACTACATATTAACCAGACATAAACTACTGCAAGAAACAAAATTAGCTTAACTGACAAACAGTTGTGAGAAATTGAGACAAAACAATATATACTTCACCTCCAGCCCCAGGCAGAGATCCAGGAAGTCCTCCAATTCCAGCAACAGAACCGTAGCCTGGGACGACACCAGCCCCTCCTGCTCCTCCTACAGACAAGTCATGAGTAGCCAAGTTATTTCTGAAGCATTTATTGTAGCACACATAATGTCAGGTAAAAGGCCTCTGAAAGTGCTATTTCAGCGTAGCACATTCTACTACTTAGCACCAGCTCTCCCAAGAGCTTGTGACCTGATTCAACTTTGGGCTTTATTTTTGAATAATATACTTGGTAACACTTCAGTATGGGGAACAGGTCGCACTTTTAACCAGTTCCTTATTAGCCTGCATACTGTCTGTTTATTAGTACTTCTAAAGCAACATATTAATGCCTTATTCTGCACAACCATATTCTACATCCCTTAATACCTGAACTTAAACGCTACACAACTATTAATAAGCAGAAAATTAAGGGTGCGTTCACACTTGTAGATCGGTTCGTTTGGTCCGGACCAAAAAACAAAACATATAGTCCTGGTCCGCTTGGCGTTCACACTGGCATTTTTAATAGCAATCCTAAAGTTACCAAACCAAAGGCGTAGGGATACGGTCACGACCTGATTGGTCGGCTTTTATGACGTATATTTCGTGACGGAGCTCGCTTACCGAACATTCAAAACAACGCTGTGTTCTGGATTAAACGCTATCATTTCATGCTTTATTTTTCCCCACTGAGACCTCATGAAGAGCTCATAAAATGTTCAAAACTCCCGCTCCAGGATTTCCTCCGTCGTATGCAGAAACAGAAACCTTCGTTGCTCATTTTGGATACGCCGATCTTCCCGCGTCGTCAAATCGGCTGACTTGTAGCGTTGCATCTTGTGACATCACGTCCTGTTTTTGACTGGTTTACATGTCTTTGGTCCGTGTTGCATTCATATATCAATCGAACTGCACCAGAGTTCGTTCGGAAGCGGACCGAGACCCATCTTTTTAGCGGTCTCGGTCCTCATGTTTGGTCCACACCAGGGTTCGGACCCCAGCGTTCACATATGAACTGCACTAACTGAGCAATCCCCATACCAAAGTGTCACCTTGGTTATCTTACTCACTTTTTAAAAAATACCGTGGCAAACCATGATACTCTGGTGTATAATGATATACCACAGTACTTAATGATTACCACATTCCAGTACCATGGTATTTCACATGATACGTCAAAGATCTTGCTATTATCCTTGCTCCCCAGTCAACTCAAGCCCGCACTGTACATACAGTTACTGAATCAATTAATGCACATACAAACTGTAATTGGAAGAGAATTGTAAAAGAGCAAAGGTGTTGAAAAGTTAAAAGAAAAATAAGACTATATTACGAAATCCCATACGCCTCACTTCACCTAACAAGTCAATTGTAATATGTAAATTTGCAAGAATTATAGTTGTTTGTAATTCTGCTCTTACCATATTTAGGAGGCTTCACTCCACCTGGATACACTAAAATAAAAGCAATTGGTAAAGTAATTTCAAGAATTATTAATATAGACGACCTTAATTTTTTTTTTTTATTATTTGCAACCTTTTCACCTCACGGCATGAATTTTAGGTTTGATCAGATGCAATATTAGTGTGATGTCAAACTCACCTCCAGCCCCTCCTGCTCCAGGAACTCCTCCAGCTCCCCCCGCTACTCCACCAACTGGTAGTTTCCAACAAGTGATTTGAGATAATGTTTAATAAAATGTCTTGGTATTTTAATAAAATAAGCAGTGAACCATTTAAAACAATATTAATATTTGAAAAACCATTTTAAAAATATTCGCCTGAGACTCTAAAATCCATTCCATAATTTTTGAGTAGCTCGATCTCTTGGGCAGGAGTATCATTATTTATTTTATTAGTATTAGTATTATTATTTTACCAAAATCTATGATAGTGGCCACATTAACTGTGGCACAAATTTTAATTGATCTGGTGAAACGAGAAAAACATTGCAGCTAATTTTGGAACCAGTAACGGCCATTTTAGATAAGACCAAAATCTAAATCAACCACAGTTTGCTTTTCTTTTTTAAAATGTGATGTAGATGTACATGTGAAATCAGATACATCTGAGATATGACAACAAGGCAGAATATAGTCATGGATATTGTGTTTACTTGCATCTAAGTGCTTTAAAAAGCTAGTTAGTTTCATTGCTTGTTCCCACTCACCGCCTGCTCCAGGGTACAGTCCGCCATAACCAGGCCTGGCACCAGCTCCACCTGCCCCACCTAAACCTAGGAGATCAGAGAGGAATTCATTATAAAATGCTTTGGATTTTTGGTCTTCGGACTGAATCATTCAAATCTCGGTATGTTACCGTATTTAGCTGCTTTGGCTTGAGCAGGTGTCAGACCTTGGAAAGAAAGCAGAAATAAAAGTTTTGAGACTCTATGATCATTGTAATGAAAGATATGTGAATAATTGGCCATTTCCCAAAAGAAATGGACTAGTAAAGTCAGTCATTTTGTCATTCAGAAAAGTGTGCTCAGTTCCCTGCCTTGCAGCTTTTAGCTGAACCCACACTGGTGAGAGATTTACAGCGCAATACTACCCAACAGTGTGGTATTGCGTCACTGAAAGGGAAACATTTGAGCAGGGTGAGGCTGAGAGCCTTGGGAACGGAGCGAGGCCAGTGGCACAAGTGTTAATGAGAGTCACCTGTGCATTACATAGGCATTGAGTCCCACGGAGGAGATCCGAAAGGATAAAAGAAGACGTGACGACAGTGGAGGATGAAAGATGACCAAGCCTGGACTTTATGTTGTTGTTTTGTTTTAGTTTATGCGGTAGTCGTCCATAAGGGGCTGCTGCTTAACTTTTGTCTTGTTGTTTATGTTTTTTTCTGATTAATGTAATGTTGAACATTCACCGGTTCCTGCCTCCTTCTTCCCTGAACCTGAACTTTGTTACATTGGTGCCGAAACCCGGGAGGAATAAGGGACACATTGTTAAAGAGTCTTTGATATTTGTAAGAGTCTAGATATTTGATTCTGGTACATTTCTATCAACCGGTTAATGGTGAAGTTAGGACTGAGTTTAGAGGTAGGATTAGGACAGGAAAGTTGTTCCAGGACCAATGCAAAGGTTGAGACTGTTATTTGGGAAAGGGCTGTTACATCCACAAGGCCCCGAACTTTATGATCTTCTGGATATTTTGAACCGGCAGATTTTTACCTCCTGTTCCAGAGTAGACCCCTCCGGCTCCTGGCACAATCCCAGCACCACCAGGAACTGCTCCTGCTCCTGCACCTGGAACAAGGCAGGACCATTGTCACTTCCCAATGCTATATTTCAATCATGCTTGCATTCTAACCCTGAACTTTTGCTTGTACATTCCTAGTAACCTTAAAAACATAGGCTTCTTTGATTCGAGTTGGAATTGAATAATCCTGGTAAATCTAAATAACAAGGAGCTTGAATATGGATACACGCTTACCGTATTTAGCAGCTTTTGCCTGAGCAAGAGAGAGTGCACCAGTACCTTGACACAAAAGCAACAAAAGATCAGTATCGAATAATTTTACTAAACCGACCGTAATTTAACCCTACGGCACACACTTGTATCTCACCTCCTACCCCAGGATAGAGTCTACCTGCACCTGGTACACCACCAGTACCAGTAACACCAGGACCAGCACCTAGCCGAACCGGAAAAAAAAGACACATTTTCAAGCCAAAACCCATGTGACATCAGATTTGTTCTCTTTGAGATTATTTTTGGACTGTGTAATGTGGTATGGAAGCCTGGTTTACCAAATAACCACATATGAGCCCCATGATTAATCAGTGTACTCACCATATTTAGCTGCTTTAGCTTGAGCTGGTGTAAGAACACCTGTACCTGCTCAGAGGGAACACTTTATTTGATAACGCTTCATTTCCATGGTCCACTTTACATTCTATTAACTATTAGTAACTTTAGAACAGCATGTCAACTAGCAGTCATTAGAGTATTAGTATACTGCCTTCTTAATATCTGCTAAAATTGCAATGGTCCCCTCAGGCATTCTTCTGTCTATAAGTCATGGCCGTAACCACCATACCCCCCCCCCATTAGAAATGGCCAAACTGCCCCCCCTCCCAATACTTGAAATTTTGAAATTCTTGCTCTGCTGAACTCCATTACGCAACCGTCTGAATGTTGATAGATTGACAAAAAGTCACATTTTCAGTCTGATTTGCCCTCAAAATGGTCTCTTCAATGTCAAAATGATTGTAATGGCCAATCAAATCAAAGTAGGTGGGGTTTACTAATCACAGAAGTGGAGAGTGAATTCCGGTGTGAAGCGTCAGTTTAACCTTGAAAAAGTGAGGTAAGATGTAAACAGCGAAACATTTAATACATCAACGTCAGTGATGCAGTGATACACGACTTTTTTTTTTTTCAAATATGGCCGTTATGAATTGAAAATGTATGCGAGACCAGAAACATTTTACGGTTCTGACATTTTAGGCATACAAATAAAAGTGCATGTGTGCATATTTTAATGCAATTTTTTTGCAAATAGTTCAAAATGATTATTTCTCAACTAGAGTTAGACATTGAATTTCCTTCACTGCTCTATTTCTTTATGCTTTATAAAAAATTGCATTTTTGCAACATTTTTGTTTTATGAAAAACAGCATTTCTCTGGCTTATTTTTATTGTTCCACAACTTTGGAATGACATAAGAAATGGTGTACTATTTCTTTAAATTTTCCAATGGCTAATTGCAACTCTTAAATCATTCTTTATCAAAATGATTTCTCACCTCCTGCCCCAGCACCACCTGGCAAAACTCCAACTCCACCTAAACCAGCTCCAATACCTGCGGGAACACGTCAACACTGAACTAGCTTCTTGAGTCAATGAATTCCATTTCTGCTTTAATATGGAAATGTTGATTGCAGTTTCCGTGGATTACAAAGGAAAATGCATCTTCACCTCCTGCCCCAGGGTAAAGTCCACCAGCACCACCTGGATAAGCTCCAGCACCACCTGGATAAGCTCCAGCACCACCTGGATAAGCTCCAGCACCACCTGGATAAGCTCCAGCCCCCCCTGGATAAGCTCCAGCCCCACCTGGATAAGCTCCAGCCCCACCTAAACCAGCTCCAGTACCTTATGAAATTTGCAAAGAGTGAACTTTCTCAAAGAGTATCTTTGTTTTGTTGATAGAGCCTAGGGCATGTGGCTTTCAAAATCATTCAATAAATGATTATTACCATATTTAGCAGCTTTGGCCTGTGCGGCAGAGACCCCTAAAGACCCCACACCTGCACACAGAGACCGCGGACTGGTTATTGATCATGCATTTGCAGTGCACTTATATTTCACCACACAATCTAAATAAATAAGAAATTACATTTTGCTTTACATCAATGAAGCCATTGTTTAAGCTAGTAAGGTGTTTTGCATCGAGACATTATTTTACCCCATTACATTAATCGCTTTAGGTTGAGATATGGCATGTTTTTTACAGGCTATGGTAGATTAACCCTGTAGGTGTATTAGAATTATTCAAATGTGATATCTCTGACATAAACATACCAGTCCCTGTTGGATAACCCGGCTTGGAGCCAGCTCCTGCTTTCCCACCGGGGAGTCCAGCACCTCCGCCAAAGCCACCATAACCTTTGGTATATAAGGTGAGAATCAGCACACAAGCTAAAACATATCATACACAAGGTATTTTGCACTGTAGCCTACCGTATGGAAGTTTACTACCAGTGTAGGGCAACCCAGCACCTGTTGATACAGGAAATGTAAGACTGATGTGCATCAAACCATACTAAAGATAAACCTGAAATGCTATGTGTTACCAAATAGGTTGTATACGTATCCAAGTTTGGTATGAACTAACACATTGCCATTGTTTGAACAAAAAACAGGAAAAATTAAGAAGCATCCAAACGATTTCTGTTGATGTATGAGATAATATATGAAGCGTTAAACAGTTCTTGGTCGAGCGCACGTTTTTTATCAACACTGTATCCTGTTTTAATCAGAACAAATATGCAAGTTATGTTCCACTAGAGGCTCACATATTAATACCGCAATCAATTTCTTCTAATTTTATTGGATGCATTCCTAATCCGTGATTAAGGGTGATAACGCACCGATAAGAGAGACGTGAAAATATGTATTTGATTTCAAGCTTCAAATGGAAACATTTCCGAAAATATATTTTAGATACGACGATGAAAACTATGCCTATGAACCAAGTGAGGAGTCGCTTCCCAGAGAGCACATAGTCAATCTGAGGTTAGTGCTTGAAACAAATTAATGGAGCTCTTCAACTGTTGAACCTCCATGTAAGAGAAATCACACAATCTACTACATGCAATGCAAGTCTAAGCAGTGATCCAATATAGCTGGGTTTCATCTGGAACATCTGATGAAAGACATTCTTACTTGTTTATTTCTTGTAACCTCATATTGCATTGCTTAATAGCTGTAAAACCACAAACGCAATCAGACGGCAAATGCTTCTTTTCGATAGGTGGTTAAGCTGGGCTGAGCTGATTAAAAGAATCAGATATTCCACCTGGGGATTTGGGAGATTTCAGAGGGTATCCGTGAAAAACTCCTTGTTGCAGAGGCCCACCGTATCCACGCCCACCTACGACAGATGACATAAACTTCTTAAACATGTAGATCCTGTCCAAATCCGTCTTCCACACTTTCCAGATACCATTATTCTGTTTAAAGTGGTTACTGTATGCTCATGTACTAACCAGCACCCGGTACCAGACCCTGTCCAGCTCCACCAGCAGCTACAGGAAACATTCAGTCAGTCATATGGAGTTTATGTTCAGATGCATCACTCAAGTCAATTTCATTGAGAGTTTACCTGATTTAGGCTTGAGTCCATTTCCCGTGGCTACACCAGGAAGAACACCCCGTCCATTGAAGCCTGTAGTCATGTAAATCCAAGTCATGTGTGCAATTTTAATTCTGCGTTTTATCCAAAATTGCTGATTAAGTTGCCTGCATGAAATCTGCAACCACAGAAAGCCCCGCAGATGTTTTCGCTCGAGAAGTCTTGGCTAATTTGATAAGTGGACCAAATATACTCTATGCAAGGGTGTGAATCCAATGCTTCGAACCCTACAATATGCATTTCATGCACCATCTTCTGTGGTCTGTTTTCTGCTTTAGGTCAACTACTGTCACGCAGGAGCAACTGAGGAGGTCAATCTTGCTGAGCAAGTCCAGTTATGTGGAATTGTTTTTTCAGCTACCTGAAAAATCCATTACACACTTTGAAGGTAACTCTATCGCCGTTTTGAGTGTGCCAAAAATTTGGTTTGCGTACTTGCATATAATATGTTTCTGGCCTAGGAGTGAAGTATCTTTAGCTCTGTTGAACATATTTTGCCATGTGTAGATCCATTTCACAGAATTCGGCATATGTTCCCCACAATCAGCATTGAAAATGTGAAAAGCGTTTGCAGATTCCTTGTGGGCCTGGTGGTCGAATTATAGTGCAAAAACAGCGGAAAAGAACAAACCTTGTCCAGGAACAAGTCCTCCTTGATATGGACCAGGCACTCCCACTCCTGCAAAAATCAAGATTGAAAAGTCAATCTATAATCATGCATATTTCCATTTATATATGCAACTTCACACTCCTACGCTTACCTGGCACAGGAGCTTTTCCGGGTTTTGCTGCTTTCCCTCCAGGGCCAACCCCACCAGGGCCCAGTCCTTGTACACCGGTCTGAGGAATGCCAAGGCCTAACAAGCAATACAAATACTGGACTATTACAGACTGGACGATCACTGCTAGCTAATCATTCAAATGACGATGTCTGTAAATGCTAAATATACATTCACTGCACCTGGGAGACCAGTACCAGTTCCTCCTACACCTGGGCCTGAACAAACACAAACACACACATTCGGTCACATCACCAAACTTATTGGGTGCAAAGCTAGACTCCATGTGATTCCTCAGTGATTTCATTTGCCTCACTTGCTCCGTCCGTCTGACATAAAACAAGTAATCTTATCTGATTTCAGTGCCTGGAAGCTGATGTTTCAGACTGTTCATTTATTTGTTTTAACCCCTTTCCAACCGATATCAAACACAGAGGAACAGACATCGCATGCTGCTTTTAGACTGTGCCAAGGACAAGCTGAAGTAATGTGCTGGACTGTGTTACTTGAACACCACCGGTGGGGTCCCAGAGAGGACACGTTTGTTGATCTGGCTCATGATCTAAGGCTCCTTCATTCAAGTTCAAGCCAACAGGAGTAACATGAAAAGAGTCTTGGCCATATGTAGTTATATGTAAAATATCTTTAAAAAGGGACCTGTATGTTTTTTATTGTATGAATGGATCTTCTGAGAATGAGGTCAGACCTCTAGCTACTTTTTTCCATTTCAGTTCTTTAAAGATGCTTGCCTAAAAGATGTGTCAATGTGTTTGTACAAGGAACAACCAAAGACATGTATTACCGCCTTTAGGGGGCTTTACACCAGCACCTGAAACAAGAAAAACAAACTTAGAAGAGAGTCGTGCAGTTTGTGTCACTCAGCCACTACGAAATTCGAATTCATCAATAGACTTGTTGAATGAATTGCACCTCCAGGTAGTCCTCCTCCAGGAAGTCCTCCACCAGGAAGTCCTCCACCAGGAAGTCCTCCACCAGGAAGTCCTCCTCCGGGTAGCCCAGTGCCTAAAGAGAAGCCTAATGTTTATATGTAATTTCTTGCCTACACTTTAACCTTTGATGACTATTCACTGGATGCACACCTGATTTAGCCGGTTTCAGACCTCCAGCCATTGGGTAGAATCTTCCAGCACCACCATATGCACCATAACCTCCATAACCACCAACTCCTATTAAGACGAAAAAACGTGAGCAAGGCATGGACATTTATTGGCAATTAGATTAGTATAAGTAAAACATGTAATCAGGGGTCGTCATGGCCTAATGGTGAGGGAGTCGGGCTTATAACCTGAAGGTTGTTGGTTCGATTCCCACGCCGGCAGGAATTGAAAGTGGAGATAGTGAATGAAAGCACTCTCTCCACCTTCAATACCATGACTAAAGTGCCCTTGAGCAAGGCATGTAACCCCTAATTGCTCTCCTTGTAAGTCGCTTTGGATAAAAGCATCTGCCAACTGAATAAATGTAATGTTAGTTCTGGCAGGTCAAGTTGACTCTCAGCTGATCCATGTCTAGGAATATGAAGCATCCCTAATTTGCAACTACATCTCAAGTAACTCTCATTACAGTATTAGTAGATTGTTTGGTTAGGATTAGTAAAATAAGTTGACATGAACTTGCAATATTATTTATAGTCAAAAGAAAGCTGTTGGGGGGGCATCATAAGTAACTGTTGGAAGGTAACACTCGAATGATGGCTAGTTTACATGTAGTTACTTATAGTTGGTCCTTTGTCAAAGTGGACTATCAAAATAAAGTGATTACTAATAGGAAGAATATCACACATGAATAATGAAATATGAATTATGATGATCTGCCCAAACCCCAAATAGCTTGGACTGTAAATGCCACGGAGTGATTTAGCAACTGGGATGGGCTGGATGGGAAAGAATGAAGAGAAAGAGAAAAAATTTGAAAAGAAAGTTGAGATGGAGAGTGAGGTCTCAGAGGCTACATTGGATCTTTTGGCTAAGTAAATGAGGAGTTAGGCTTCATTGAAAATTATTGCTACGTTGTGTCCTCCTTCAACACGGAAACCCTAAACAAATGAGGTCACAAAGTTTGCATTCTTATTTTATGGTAGAGGGAGGAATACAGGAATGGAAAGGATGTGCAGCAAAATGCTTCGCTGGTCTTTCTTTTGCCTTGTTGCCATTATAAATCTGAGAGTAGCTTTAAAAGGCCCCTAAATCCTAGTATTCCAACCTCTGATGCAAGAGAAAAAAAATTTAAATTTCTCACAATTACTGATGGAAAATGGAGGCCACAAATGCTCTCCTAACACAGTTAGTGGGTTTTGTGAGGGTTCGGGACAACATCGCTCCGCAGAACATTGCCACAGTGGTAGAGAGCTTGAGATGTGACAATATTTTGGCTTGTTATAGACTGTTAAACTTTTGCATTTCTTTTGGATCAGCTAAAATATCTAGCATAGGCTAAAACAAGGTCCCTACTAAACTCAGCGTCAAGCAGCATGACTACAATCTGTTCACAGATGGTCTCAAAAATATCAAGAAGCTACTGAATCCACTGGTTCCACTGTGATGCAATGTAATGCACAAGTGAATGCCTGGAATAAAACCTTTGGTGTGACCCCCTCGAACATTCCTTTCCAATAACTCCAGCTCATTCCTGCACAGCGGCTTAAGCGACTATGACTATGCCATTCTGAAACTTTACATTTCTTTTGCGTTAACCTTTCAGTGCTAGACCAGCTTGAGTATTTTGGCTCTTTATCTTGTTGCAGGACCGGCTTTCATTCTATCTACTCATCGGTCAATGAAACATTCTTGCTCATCCATACAGTTTTTGGCTAATTTGAGGATGGCAGAAATGTTATTCTTGGAGATCCTCTGTGCTTTCCTGCCTGATGGTGGACTAATGAACACTATCTTTTACAGATGCAAGAGAGGCCTTTAAATCCTTAGATGCTAAACTCTGGGGTTTTGTGAGCTCTTAAAATGTCATATGTTTTGCTCTTGGAGTGATTCTTGTTTGGACAATCTTCTAGGCAGAGAAATAGAGGTGTTGAACAGTATTCTGGTGGCCCTTTTCAATCTGAAAAGCATCAAAAATGTTTGTTTTTCCTGGCAATCGACAGAGTGATGACTAGTTTCTGTGATTACATGAGCTCTACCATGCTGTTCTGGCTCGAATAAGATTTCCCCAAGAAATAAGCAGGAATAAACCTGGAGCCGGATTCACAAAGTATTCTTAAGAATAAAATTCTTCCCAACTGCTATTTTCTTCTTATTTTCCAACTCAAGAAAAAAAAGATACGAATATTTTGTATTCCCAAAAATGTTTCTTAAGAATCTTTTCATTCATATTTCGGAAAAGAATGTTCCTAAAAATCATCTTAAATAACTTTTAATGTTAATATAGCCTCCGACCTGTCTTAAATCCCCAAAGGTAAGCTGTCTAATGAATATATTGGTTTATTTCAAATATTAAGCATTTAACATATAACACATACTACTAGTACCAGGAATGTCAACGAGTACTGTTGAAGTGACACAGATTGATCAGGAAAACATCATTAGAGTGAATGCGTATCCATGATGCACTAGCGCTAGCTAGAACTAGTGATTAAGCACACACGGATACCATTCACTCTAGGAATGGGAAAGACCGCAAAATTTTCTTGAGACAGGCTCTTTTAAAATATCAATTTTAACTTGACACGGCACATTAAAAACACTACGCAATTTAATTAACTCCCGTCAAGATAGTCGCGATGAAAATAGTCAGTTTAGTTCAGTTCCTGGACTTTTAGTTTGTATTTCCTCAGTTCCTGTTTCCCTTTGTTTGTATTCCCGTACTCCCTGGTTCTATGTTCACTGTCATTATGAGTTTGTTCTGTTCAGCTGTGTTTGATTAATTATCTCGTTTGTGTTTGCTATATTAGTTGTATCCTTTTCTTCACTCTTTTGTCCGGTCTTAAATCGATGAATGATAGGATTATGTCAAGTGTGTGTTGCTATTGTCTGTTCACCTGCCTTGTATTATTATTATATTATTAAACTTTGAATGTTGGAACTTTATTCATCATCTTTGTCTGTATTCCTGTAATGGTTTACGCAGCTTAATTCACTCAGAAGAGCCACAACCTTTTAATTTTCACAGAGGAGTTTTGCCATCTCGCAGTCACCTGCCTTTGTGACGATGAGACCCTGAAGTCACTTTTCCGGATCGTGGCAAATTCACAAGTTCACATGTACATATTATTAAATAGAGTAAAAGTTATGCATATTTGGCGAGCTGTCCGGGAGGAATTTTGGACCCAGAGTCCTCCCCCCGGTTGGGATAAAAATAAATAGAACTGGAAGTGAGGAGATGGGGTGGAGGAGGGATGCTGATAAACTCTCAGATGAACAGAGGTAAGTCTTCTGTAATTACACCTCGTTGGTTGAGTTGATTAACTGAATGCTCTCCACTCCAGGTTAATTATCTGAACCTGCTCCTCCCGAACTTTGTTAATAAAACATCATCTATCACAACCCTGTTGACCCCTCAGAGAGCATGTTGTCTGGAGAGCATCCTGCCTCGATCCAGAGAAGACCTTGAGGAACAATCGCCAGAGCCCGTGGAAGAGAGGACAGAGCTTACCATCGCTGCTGCCAGATGTAGTGTAGTCCGGGGCAGTCGTGGCCTAATGGTGAGGGAGTCGGGCTTGTAACCTGAAGGTTGCTGGTTCGATTCCCACGCCGGCAGGAATTGAAGGTGGGGATTGTGAATGAACAGCACTCTCTCCACCTTCAATACCATGACTAAAGTGCACTTGAGCAAGACACCTAACCCCTAATCGCTCCCCTTGTAAGTCGCTTTGGATAAAAGTGTCTGCGAAATGACTAAAAAAATGTAAAAAATGTCTACAGCCCTGCGCCGTCTCCGGCGATTCCCTGCTGTGATGTCATGCCGCAGGTCCTCCGGGCCTCCCACCTTCAGCTCCACCGGAGACCCTCGGCCTAGTGGCTGCACCAGGTTCCCTCGTCCCACCGGCTCCACTTTGGTCAGTCATCACTCTAATTCCGCCACGCATTTACGAGCCATCCGCTTCGCTCTGTCCATCCACCCCTATGACTGCAGAAGGTTCCTCCTTCCCTTCGGCTCTCTATCTTCTACCTCTATTTTCGGTCGCACCGGCATCGCCCCAGTCCTCAGGTACTCTGGCTCCGCCACGGATGCTCATCACTGCGGCTGCGCCAAGGTCTCCTTTACCTGCGATGTCGCTCAGTGCTATTTTTCTACGGCTCCATCTCTGTCGATCTCTTCTCCCAGATGCCGTTAGCCACCACAACACCATCTTGATATGTTAGCATTTTTGTCACCATTACGTTCAGTTTAGTTCAGTTCAGTTCAGTTCATGTTACTATTGCCTGTTATATTATTATATTTACACTTTGAGTTTTGGAACTTTATCTGTATTCCTGCAAACTCTTGTGACGGGGTGTTTATTATGATAACTACGGTGAGCTGACAGCAGAAAAGATGGGTTTTTATAATAAAAAAAAGTGTTTTTCATTTAGTCTTCAGCACCCAAATTTTAATCAAATAACATCAAAGTCTGTCATTTTCTTCTTAAGGGGAAAAATATTTGAGAATTTCTTTTTTTCAGGAATTGCACTAAGGAACATTCGTAGAATTGATCTTTTCTTAAATTCTTTCTTAAGAAGGTTTTTGTGAATCCAGCCAATGGTCTTCATGATTTTTATTCTTTCCGACAACAAAGCACTTGAACACAACATATGTGCAAATGCTAAATTCTATTATTTGTTTAATTGGATTCTTTATCTAGACAAAAATCACAAAAATGCAAAAACCATTAAAGGTTCACAAGTTTTCTTTCACAATTATACCTATTAAGGAGTCTATACACACTTTTGTAGAGCTGGACATAAACTGACACTGCAGAACTCAAAAATGTACCTATACATGGAATTCAGTGTAGTTTATAGGGGCAGATTATGCTTTAATAAAGACTGATATTTACAAAGTTCCTTGCACAATACCATGTGCAATATCCTTACACAATAATATGACCTCAAAATACGTTTCACTCAGTGCATGATTTGTAAACTAATACATTTTCATGTTTGCATCACATAACCAGCTCCATATGCATGTCTTTTCCCATGTAGTAAACTACTTGGCAGCTCACTTGGTAGTGCACTTGCACCTCTAGAAGCGAGCTAAAAGGACATGGGTGTTTTAGAAAATGCGCTTTTATCTCACGCTTGCTTTTGTTAATACTTCCACTTAAAATTTAGGGTAGGTGTGAACGCGATTCCAACGCCATAAAATGTTGGCACATTCGTGATCATCTGTTTTGGAGAAAACTGAAAATACTTTTAGTGTGCTTACTGAACTTTTCACTTCGAAAGTGTTGTAAAATGTGCGAGACATTTTGCAGAGATGTTGCCACTTGTATGATTTGATTTTCCAATTAGCCTGGGCTAATTATTTGCATGCAAAAACAAACAAACAAACAAAAATATGATTGGTTTCGTTACATGTCAGCCAGCCGGACGAGTGGACCGTTCTCGGTGAGAATAAGCTGTAAAATAGGCTAGAGTTTATGCCAAAATTTGGATTATGTTCTATTAGTCATGTCTGAACACACAGATGTTTATAGAATATTGAGATAATATCTGAAACACATTTTGGCTTTGATTATATTTCCCCAAGGAATAGGTAAAAACGGTGACCTGATTCCTATTTGAATGTGACAATTTTGAAAAGCACTGCAATTTCATTTTGCAAAGATGTCGCCACATGGATGAAAAAATATGACCGGTCACTGGTTGGTCAGCCAGACATGTCTAAGTAGACTTTATTTCAAAAGTTGGGCTATGTGAGTCCTACTAGCAAATCTGAACTCGCAGAGCCTCAGATGTGGAATGCTCTTGGACTTACTGTTTCTAACGTCCTTCTGTCAATTCATTATTATCTCAAATTTAGCTGAACCTGTTAATCCACTAGTTTCTTAGCGCATATAATCTTCACTAATATATCAGTCAGAGCGACTCTTAGACGTGTGGATCAGACGCCCAGACAGGTGTGTCTGCCATTAGTTAATGATGCACTCCCTTGGTTTCCCGGTGTCAGACAGCAAACCTCCCTCAAGCACTATGAGGACTGCTTAGGCAAGGCAACTATTCCTGATGAATGTGAAGACCTTCCAAGCGCAGCTGGAATATATAACTGTCAGCTTACTCTCCATCTTTCCAACAAGCCCAGAGTGCATGGAGGTTATCGAAACATAACTCTACCCACTCACAAAAACTTAAAGAGGAGGACAAAGGAAGCAGCAGATATCTTTTTTTTCAATGGATGGTAGAGAAAACCACCACTGAATGTTTAAGCTGGACAGTAGCCCATATATATGAAAATGTTAGACGGGTGGGAATTAAGTTTCAGTTATTGTAACGTATGGTACCTAATGCAGTTTTGGTTCAATTCAGTGACTCATTACTAGTGTCAGAAACATATAAACTCTATGTAAATGTGTTCATTTCTCATCTGCACCAATCATGAGCCTCTTCATTATTTGCCAAATGAGCATTAATTATGCACACACACCTGCACATATTCATAAACTATGGAGCTGGATACATTCCAGCTAGCCTGCAACTATATTTTCTTCAGCCAGTGCCACAATATTGGGCAAAATGAAAGGAACCGTAGAACCGTGATAGAAAAGTAGGAAAAAAGATGGAAAAATGTAATCCAGTACCATCTCCTGTGTTGTCTGAAGGATTTCTTTCAAGCAAGACTTTGGTACTGACAACTAGGGAGGCGATTGGTGATTGCAATTGTCTGGTCCTTGTTTAGATTTATCGATTATGAAATGATCAAGATGCACTTCTGGATTTTGCTGAGTTAGTCGACTTCCTGGGTCAACATATTTTGTTGATTCTGGAATAACATTTACATTTAGTCATTTAGCAGACGCTTTTATCCAAAAAAATAGGGGTTAGGTGTCTTCCTCAAGGGCACTTTAGTCATGGTATTGAAGGTGGAGAGAGTGCTGTTTATTCACAATCCCCTCTTTCAATTCCTGCCGGCGTGGGAATCGAACCAACAACCTTCAGGTTACAAGCCCGACTCCCTCACCATTAGGCCACGACTACCCATTCCTGTCTAAAATGTAATACTCATCATATCCCCACTCCAAACCCTAACTATAAGTTATCCCTAAAATCAGAGGGAAATGATAGGTGAATAAGTGCCTTACCCTGCTTTTAAGCTTAAACTTGAGATAAATAAATTAAACTTGATTGGAATGTTGTTCCAGGATCAACAAAGATTCTGCGATCAAGACAGCAGAAGCGTGTGGCCATCCACCCTGTCTAGATGGTGTAAACATTCCATGAGAGAATGAAGCATTCATCGATGAATTATATTTGAATGCCAAACACCATTCAGGCAGAGTCCAAATGACAGGAGGATTGTTAAAAGCAGCAGATAGAGGGAGTCAGGAGCAGAAGTAAAACTTAATCTACACTCAGAAACCCCCTCCAGCCCTCTACCCGTCCTCGCCGGAGCAGCTGGACAAGCCTTAAGATTTAATTTAAGAGAGCAGAGAATTCCGTGGCCCTCGTCCATGTAACTGACGGCAACTGCAGTGAACCGACTACAGCATCCTGGAATTCAAATGGCACGGGGTTCCTGAGAGATTATTGGAAGGATCTCGGGCGCAGTCATTTCCACTGATCTGTGAGCTCGGGATACCTCGTGAACCCTACTGCAAGTAAATGGCCAGTTACCAAATTAAAGGAAGAAAAAAAAATAATAAAAGGATGCATAGTCCTTTTTCTTTTTACATGTCAAAAAAAAAAAGACAGTTCTTCTGTTAGAGGATCCAAGGATGACATCAACAACCGCATGCTGGCTCATTCACATTCATTGGTTGTTGTCAGACAGGGCTTGCATTCTACACTGCTAAAATAAGTCAAAATATCTCCCTTCAACTCGGAGCCTTTTCAATTTCTATACAGAATCTTCCAATCCACTTAACATTCTGTAGATATGTGCTTTCAGGAAGCAGAGATAGGATCTGGTTCATAGGCCATTCGAGGCAAATCCCTAGAAGATGCAAGTGTGTATCATTTAAGGTGCGTTCACACTTGTAGTTCGTTTGGTCCGGACCAAAAAACAAAAACAAAACATCTAGTCCTGGTCCGCTTAGCGTTCACACTGGCATTTTTAACAGCGAACCTGAAGTTACCGAACCAAAGGCGTAGGGATACGGTCACGACCTGATTGGTCGACGTATATTTCTCGACGGAGCTCGCTTACCGAACATTCAAAACAACGCTCTGTTCTGGATTAAACGCCATCACTTTATGCTTTATTTTTCCCAGCTGAGAATCACGAAGAGCTCATAAAATGTTCAAAACTCCAGCTCTAGGATTTCCTCCGTCGTACGCAGAAACGTCTCGGTTACATAGGTAACCCTCGTTCCCTGAAGGAGGGAACGGAGACGTACGTCGGATGACCGACGAATAGGAATCTCGCTAGAGAGGCCAATCTACTTCGAGTGTAACTAAAACGAGCCAATGCATATTGGCATGCAATCATATGCATCAGCTGCTCACTCCTCGCAGCGCGGGTATATAATGAGCAGCAGGTGCGTTGCATCTTTAGGTTTTCGCTGAGGAGCCGAACCAGATAGGCGGCAGCATCAGCGGGGTACAGCAACTGTGGCGACGGGACGTACGTCTCCGTTCCCTCCTTCAGGGAACGAGGGTTACCTATGTAACCGAGACGTTCCCATTCAGTCGGTCACTTCGACGTACGTCGGATGACCGACGAATAGGAATCCCTACCAAAGCGCCACAGGAGCTGCCCTCTTCCAGCGCTCTGTTGTAAGCCACCTGAACCCCCTTGCCTGAGGACGGTGGGCCAGGGCTAACACAGAGAGTGTCAATCACTGCTGTTCCCAAACCCATTCAGTGAGACTATTGGATAACACTGGGAAGCGTACCCTTCGTGTAAAAGGGACGCTGCGGAAGCCACATCCTTCCCCGAAGGAGTTATGTGGAAGAATAATGGACTAACCGTGGGGTTGTCATATGGAAGAACTGGGGTGACTCCACTCAACGAGAGGTGGGTTCTCCCAGAGGGAAAGACACGGGCTTCGATTAGGAGCAACCGTGGAACCAGACATATGGGATCCCCGTAGGGTCACTCATAAGGAACCCAGCCTAAATCCGGTTCTCAAGGATGCAGCGGAGTATAGGCCTGGCGCCAGACGCTCCGCCACGTCGGCTGCCGAAGGGAGATCGGAGGACTCAACAGGGTCTGCCTTGTAGGGACTCTCTGGAGAAATAAGCACATGTAAGTGCAGCAAGCCGACACTAAGCCGGGGCCTCTCCGTGCCTCTGACCTGAGGCGAGAACACGGGAGGAGACCGACTCAACACGAAGGCTATAAAACCTAGCGAGCGTGTTAGGTGTCGCCCAGCCCGCAGCTCTACAGATGTCTGTTAGCGAGGCGCCACGAGCCAGCGCCCAGGAGGATGCGACACCTCTCGTGGAGTGTGCATGCAACCTGAGCAGGCAGGGCACACCCTGAGCTTGGTAAACCAGGGCAATGGCATCCACTATCCAGTGGGCCATCCTCTGCTTGGAGACAGCCTTTCCCTTCTGCTGGCCTCCATAACAGACCAAGAGCTGGTCTGAGGTCCTGAAGCTTCGAGTTCTGTCCATGTACAGTCGCAAAGCGCAAACTGGACAGAGCAAGCCAGGGCTGGGTCTGCCTCCTCCGAGGGCAGCGCTTGCAGGCTCACTACCTGGTCCCCGAAGGGAATGGTAGGAACCTTGGGCACATAGCCAGGCCGGGGTCTCATTACCACGTGGCTGTCACCCGGCCCGAACTCTAGGCACGATTCGTCGACCGAAAAAGACTGCAGGTCCCCTACCCTCTTGATGGAGGCCAATGCAGCCAGCAGCAAAGTCTTCCTAGACAGAATCTTTAAGTCTGCTGACTGCAAAGGCTCAAAGGGAGCATTCTGGAGTGCTCTCAGCACCAGAGCCAAGTCCCAAGAGGGTATGGAGGGGGGACGAGGAGGATTTAACCGTCTCGCCCCCCTAAGGAACCTGACGACCAGGTCGTGCTTACCAACAGATTTGCCATCTATGTGGTCGTGGTATGCAGAAATAGCAGCAGCATGGACTTTGAGGGTGGAGGGGGACAGCCTACGCTCCAACCTTAGCTGCAAGAAGGAAAGCACGACTCTGATCGAGCATCTTCGGGGGTCTTCTCGGCGAGAAGAACACCACTCGACGAACAGGTTCCACTTCAGGGCGTAAGCACGTCTTGTAGACGGTGCACGTGCCGAAGCGATGGTGTTAAGTACCTCGGAGGGTAAGTCACCAGAACCTCCGCGTCCCGTCCAGGGACCAGACATGGAGTTTCCAGAGGTCTGAACGCGGGTGCCAGAGGGTGCCCCGTCTCTAAGAAAGAAGGTCCTTCCTCAGAGGAATGGGCCAGGGAGGGGCTGTCGCGAGGAGTGAGAGTTCCGGGAACCAGGTCCGGTTGGGCCAATAGGGCGCAACTAACACGACCTGCTCCTCGTCCTCCCTGACTTTGCACAGTGTCTGTGCAAGTAGGCTCACTGGGGGAAACGCATATTTGCGGAGGCCCCGGGGCCAGCTGTGCGCCAGTGCGTCTGTCCCGAGTGTCCCCTCGGACAGAGAGTAAAACAGCTGGCAGTGAGAGGTTTCTGGAGAGGCAAACAGGTCTACCTGAGCCTCTCCGAACTCTCTCCAGATCAGCTGGACCACCTGGGGGTGGAGTCGCCACTCTCCCGGCAGCGCAGCTCGTGAGAGCTCGTCGGCCGCACGGTTGAGCACACCGGGGATGCGAATGGCATGAAGCGACCTCAGATGCTTCTGACTCCAGAGGAGGAGATGGGGGGCGAGTTGTGACATGCGACGGGAGCGTAGACCACCTTGACGGTTGATGTATGCCACCGTCGCAGTGTTGTCCGTACGGACCAGCACATGCCTGCCCTGAAGCGGCCCCTTGAGGCGGCTCAGGGCGAGCCGTACTGCCAACAACTCGAGGCAATTGATGTGCCACTGCAGTTGGGGGCCCGTCCACACCCCTGACACTGCATGCCCGTTGTACGTGGCGCCCCAGCCGGTGGTCGAGGCATCCGTGAAACCACAGCATGCCGGGACACCTGCTCTAGGGGCACTCCGGCCCGAAGAAACAAGGAGTCCGACCACGGGCTGAAGGTATGGCGGCACTCTGGAGTGATTGCCACCCGGAAAGTGCCGTGTTGCCACGCCCATCTTGGGACTCGGCCGTGGAGCCAGTGCTGAAGCGGTCTCATATGAAGCAGACCGAGCGGAGTTACTGCCGCTGCGGCCGCCATATGCCCCAGGAGCCTCTGAAAGAATTTCAGTGGGACCGCCGTCCTGCCGCTGAACGTATTCAGGCAGTTCAACACCGACTGAGCACGTTCCTGTGTGAGGCGTGCTGTCTGTTCGACCGAGTCCAACTCCATACCGAGAAAAGAGATCCTCTGCACGGGGGCGAGTTTGCTCTTCTCCCAGTTGACCTGAAGACCCAGCTGGTTGAGGTGTCTGAGCACCAAATCCCTGTGTTCGCACAACTGATCCTGCGACTGAGCCAAAATGAGCCAGTCGTCTAGATAGTTGAGGTTGCGAACGCCCTGTTCTCTCATGGGAACAAGGGCTCCCTCCACGACCTTCGTGAAGACGCGGGGAGACAGGGCCAGCCCGAAGGGCAAGACTCTGTACTGATATGCTCGACCTTCAAACGCAAATCGCAGGAATGGCCTGTGTCGCGGAAGGATCGAGATATGACAGTACGCGTCCTTCAGGTCGATCGCTGCAAACCAATCTCGGGGACGGATGCACTTGAAAATGCGTTTCTGCGTGAGCATTTTGAACGGTAGCTTGTAAAGGCTCCTATTCAAAACTCGCAGGTCCAAGATCGGTCGTAACCCACCGCTTTTCTTGGGTACAATGAAGTAGGGGCTGTAGAACCCCGACTTCATATCGGCTGGAGGGACCGGCACTATCGCGTCCTTCGCCAGTAGGACCGCGATCTCCGCACACAAGACAGGAGCATCGGCAGCTTTCACTGAAGTGAAGTGGATGCCCCTGAACCTCGGGGACGCCGGGCGAACTGAATCGCATAGCCGAGCCTGATGGTCCGGATGAGCCAGCGAGACGGGGAGCGCTAACCAGGCTCGCCGAGACCGTACAAGCGGGACCAAAGGGACCGCAGGCGTACCCGCCGTGGGGCAGCGAGGTGGAACACAGGGACGCGGCTCGGGAGACTCTCTTGTGAGGCGGCCCGAAGCGGGGTCAGAGTGTGCTGTGCAACACTTACCTGGTTCCACAGATGGACAGTGGGAGCAGGCGAAGTCTTGGCTGCCTGCTGCGCGCTGCTGTCCGCTGGCGACAGAAGAGGGGGAAGAGAGTGGTGAGGTTCTAGCCCTCCCACTGCTCTCCACGTCCTCTTCGGACCCGGAGATGGAGGGAACCGCTCTTTTTTTTCTGAAAATTTGGGTACCGCTGGCTGTTGAGCCAGCAGCGGAACAGAAAAACCAATCAACAAAGGATTTACTACCCGGCCCTCCTCCGGGGAAAGAGTGGAGAGGTCTCCATCTCCTGAAGAGCAGTTCCCTCCCTCTCCAAGCCACCCGTCCTAGGGCCTCTTGCTCTTGGCTTTGCCGCCCTTCTTGGCGGGGGCCTGGACGGGCTGGGCACCCCGACCATGACCGGCTCCATGGCGCCGCTTGATGACGGCTGCTGCTGCTGGGGAGCGGGGGCGGCCACGGGGGGGGGGGGGGGGGCGCCCCTGGCGACGAGCAGCCTGAGACGATGCGGGCGGTGGAGGTGCAGCAGCTGACCGCCTCAGCAGGATGTGGCCCTCAGACTGCTTCTGTACAGCCGAGAACTGTTGGGCAAAGTTCTCGACCGCGTCGCCAAGAGGCCGGTCTGGGACATGGGGGCATCAAGGAACCTGACTTTGTCGGTATCCCTCATGTCGACCAGACACAGCCAGAGATGACGTTCCTGGACCACCAGCGTGGACATCGCACGACCCACTGACCGCGCAGTGACCTTCGTCGCTCGAAGCGCGAGGTCCGTAGCGGTACGAAGTTCTTGGAGAACCTGTGGATCATGACTACCCTCGTGCAGGCCCCTCAGTGCCTTGGCCTGATGGACCTGCAACAACGCCATAGCGTGTAAGGCGGCAGCGGCTTCCGCGCAGGCCCAGTAAGCACTGCCGGTAGGTCCGACCAGCGCTCACAGGCCCGGGAAGGGAGAGACGCTCCCCCCTCTCTTCAGGAAGGGGTATGCGTGAACATCCCTTTGCCGCACCGCCATCAAGGGTAGTGAGGGAGGAGGTCCCACTGGCACGGTTTCGGGCAGTAAAAGGTGCCCTCCACGCACCAGTGTTCTCTACATGCACTTCCGGGAAGAAGGGAACCGGGGTGGGGGGCTGAGAACCATCCCTTGCCACTCCAAGGAACCAATCATCCAACCTCGAGGGCTCGGGACACGGTGGAGCACTCCACACGTTGGAGCATTCCACACGAGCCCGACCCTGTTGGCGGCCCGGGAAAGCATAGCCATCATTTCCGGGTCTGATACGGGCACAGCTGTCACTCCCGAAGGAGGCAGCCGCTCCGAATCATCATCCGCGAAAGCGTCAGGCTCACCCTCCGATGCAGCGATCGACATCCGGTCATCCTGGGGAGCCCTGAAGGATACGGATGGTACACACCTCTGGGGCGGTCCATCACGCTCCCCCAGCAGCTCTACTGGCTGCAGAGTGCGGGAGGAGTGAGGGTTCCCAGGGGGTTGGTTCCCCGAGGGAAGCGCGCTCACTGTAATCCTCAAATCACCAGTGCCACCGCCCGAAACAGCCCTCCATTTTCAGGAGGACTGGAACGAAGCAGCGGCACTGGGACTCCGCCCCCTTGCAGGAGGCAGAGTCTAGATCGCAACCCCGCCCCCCTTGCAGGAGGCGGAGTCTAGATCGCAACTCTGCGATGGTCATCTTCCCGCAATGGGTGCATGACTCATCCACAAACGCTGCCTCAGCGCGCCTTAAGCCCAAGCACGCGATACAGCGCTCGTGACCATCCCGAGGCGCCAGGTAACGACCGCATCCAGAAACACGCAAGTAGTACACATCTTCGAAAAGACGCGAAACTACTCGCGCGAGCTCTTTTAGGAATTAACTCTTTCGAGTGCCGAAGCACGCAGGGGATAACCGCGGCAACACAGACAGGGAAAAAGTGCAGCCTGTCGTGTGCACTCACTCTTGAAACCGCTCTTACCAGCTGTGATAACAGCTTTTAAGCGCTCTATAATAGCGCACCGTTACCAGCCATAAGAACGGCTTTTACAGCTGAGAACAGCTTCATTTGCTCACATAAAACAGAACAAACAGAGAAGACAAACAAGAGAACGGCCCCGCTGCTGCGCTGTCCGCCTGCACTCTCACGAAGAGCAATCCACCAAAAGATTCTTCGTCTTTCGTCACACTCGCTCGTAGACACCATACAGGTTCGGCTCCGAAGCGAAAAGCTAAAGATGCAACGCACCTGCTGCTCATTATATACCCGCGCTGCGAGGAGTGAGCAGCTGATGCATATGATTGCATGCCAATATGCATTGGCTCGTTTTAGTTACACTCGAAGTAGATTGGCCTCTCTAGCGAGATTCCTATTCGTCGGTCATCCGACGTACGTCGAAGTGACCGACTGAATGGGAACAGAAACTTCACCTCCTCGTTGCTCCACGTAGACCCGTCTTTTTAGCGGTCTCTTGTTTGGTCCACACCAGGGTTCGGACGCCAGCATTCACATATGAACCGCACTAACTGAGCAATCGCACCAGGGTTCGTTTTAATCCAACCAAACATGACGAGTGTGAACGCACCCTAAGAGTCAGCCCAACATGACTCAGGCATGTTCCAAGTTACTGGGTGACAATAACTGAGATTCTACAACTCTTTTCACTTCCAGCCTTTGAAATCTAATGTCAAAGAGACGTCATCAACTCTACGACCAACATACTGAATTATAAAACACTATGGCACTGCTATGGAGACTGAAACATCACTTTATTTGACCTTTTAAACATCATGTTTTTCGCTTTCTTCTCAATCTGCAGAACTTCCTGCAATTAATTAATGTATAGACACTATTTTAACTTTGTTTTGTAGATAATTTCAGTGGTAAGTGTACTATCGACTTTACACGAGTATTGTAGTACTCTAGTCCAGTCTTAACAACATTTTTTGAAGGTCTTGGTCTAAAAGGACTTTATTTCAAGACCGGTCAAGACCACAACTCCGCAGTTTCCATCTGATTTCTTTGTTAACATCATTCATTTGATTGGATGTAAAACTGTAAAACTAATTTCATTTATTTTTTTTACTGTTGAGCCAGGTCAGAAATCAACAAGGGATTGAGTCAAAAATGTCACCAAAATTAATGCAAATGCTGACAAAATTCAACATTTGATTCCAAAAAAGTACTTGGAATCATGGAAATACTTGGAAGTATAAGATCTTGTTATTTACATTATAACATATATAATTAATAATGATATAATTAAGCAATATCACAAGAAAGAGGGCTGTTTTCACAAATATGAGCACAATTGCAAATGTTCGATAAACAAAATTTCAATTTTAAAACATTAATCTCAACTTGTATTCAGATGCAACTTCTGTTACTCCTCTGTAATGTAAAGATGAATTGTTTGGTAACAGCTCTATAGCGTCTTATTAATCTAATTATAATTACTGATTAAAAATAAGACAGTTTTTAGGCTGTAAATGTGGATCTTTCAGATGAATTTGAGGAGCACTAGTCTGGGTTTGGTCTCGGATTAGGTGGTCTTGACAACAACTCTACTTTACACTTACATAAGAAGGTCTGGAAATCTTTCAATTTGACGCAACACTGTCATTATTATGTATGCATACAGAATTACGAGTGCTATTTAATTTTGTTTGCATATTCATTTGTGCTCGATGTTTTCATTCTTGCATCTGTCGAACCTCCTCTAGCCAACGTCGCATTGTGTAGCGATTTTCATGCTCAGTTGTGTAAAAAACGAGACATATCATGACAACAGCTTCTGATGGAGGATTTTATTATCACAGGACTTAATAGACCTTCAACGCTTTTCTGCAAGTAATGTTATTTCCTTCAGGAAGAGCAAGTCTAGTTATCTGTAAGCTATTGTTTTTCCTTCCTTGGAAGTCAAAGTAAAATATTACCATATTTCCCTCACTGTGTCCAATAATATCATTTTGGATGGTTGTTCCTCCCAAAGGGAGCAGGTGTTTGTGCAGGAAAAAAAGGGATGCACTGCCATGTGAATGGAACCAATGTGGATCACAAAACGATTAATTGCAACAAAACCATGAAGTCTCATGGCCCCAGCAGTGAGATTTTCTAAAACATGACTCTTTGTTCTGAATTTTCACTGCGGAAAAGCCCGATCTGCTACTGAACTAGTTGTTTTGTTTTTTACTGCACTGTAAAAAATAAAAAGTTGATTTAACTTAAAATTTCAAGGCTGCACAGCTTTTTTGAGTTTACTCAACTTTTGTGAAAAACAGTTATACTGACTGAAATGAAGTTGTCAGTCATACAAAAAATATTTAATTCGGTTAACTTAAGATTGTTAGTTTTGCGGAGAGGTGCGACTGTTTTTTAACAAGCCTTTTTAAGTTGAGCCAATTCAACGTTTTTGGTCTGTAGAACTCAATGTCTGAAGTTGAGTGAGTGAACGAAAAAATACTATTGGAAATTGGTACACTGTAATTTAATTGTTACCATCGTTGTGTTTAGCATGCTGAATGTTGAAGTCTGTGTGACTCAAGTATGATCAGTTATACAATATTGTCACAAATTGAGTTTTAAACTTAAGTTTCCAACTGTTTGTGTGTTTATAAGTGCTACCGTTAACTTTAAAATGATCATTAACTGGCATAAATTAAGATGGTCATGTTATTCATATATATATAATTTTGAAGTTCAGTTGCATACAAATATATGAACTGTGATTTCAATACAATACAATAATATAAATGAAGTGCCCAACCAAAGGAAACACCATCCACCAAAATGGTGAGTACAAAATTAGTATTTGCTAGTGGGAGGGCAGTTTCTAACTTAACTTAAATAAGTTGGCAGAAGTTTTTTAGGATTTTTTAGAACTTGCAAAACCTTGTTCACAAAACTAAACTTTTTAAGTTTATGGAAAGAAACTTGGTTTAGGTTGAATAAATGTATTAATCATAGTTAAACTGACTTTTACATAGATTTTAGCTGAGCCAACACAACAAAACCAGTAATTTGAACCTTTTTCAAGTTGGGTTTACCAAACCAACACGTGTGCTTGTAAACTTGCATGCGTATGTCCAGTCAACAATTCAAATTAAGTTAATCAGACAATTTTTGAACCAACTTATTTCCACTTGTTAAGTCAACTTTTTTTAGTTTTATTGTCCAGTTAACTAATAGATGATAGTTATTACAACTTTTTGCAAGTTGGATTTTTTTACAGTGTGGCTTGATTACGGTCATTCATTTGCAGTGTTGGAGTAACGCATTACTAGTTACTTGGAAAAGTAATCTGATTACCTCAAGTTACTTGTAAAGTAATGCATTACTTTTTCAATTTACAACACAATATATAAAAGTTACCTTTCAGTTCCTCAAAATGAATAAAAATGGTGAAATGCAATCTCAGAATTTTATTCAAACCTGTAATAATTTCACATATACTTTATGTATTTAATCTCACTTTATGAACCAATGTCTTTGCTGTTGACCTTCAATGATATGATTCAACCATACTAGTAAGCAAAAGTTACTTTACAGTAGATTTAGAAATGTGTTGCGCCCTCTACTGTACAGGAGTAAATTTGCATTTCCTTCAGCCTGAGGCTTATTCATTTCACTTTCGCTTTTTTTTTATGGAGTAATGCTTTACTTTTAAAAGTCATTTGTTCACTGTTCATTTTAAAGTGTATCTTTACTTTGAGTCTGTGGGTTTATGGTAGCTATACCCCACTTAGGTGTCCGGTGGACGTCTATGCCTTCATCTTTAACAAAATTCGCTCACAAGCTGTATAATTTAAATCACTGGTGACAACCAAACTCTGACATCATGGCTTCATTTCAAGATATCATTTGTCACAAACAGAAAGACATGCTTATGAAATGTTTATGTAAGTTTTATGAAAGAGTGCTCTGGGGTGAAACGCCATCTGCTTCTGTCATCTTTATTCATGCAACTCCAGAAATATGCCACAAAAACACTCAATCCATATCATCTCACCAGGCAGAACACGAACATATCACCCCCGGATGGGTTCACAGTGCAATCTGAGCTGGCACAGGCCACCTTTTCATTTATTTTCATTATTTATCACATCTCAAAGAACGGCATTGTGCAAATCAAAGTTGAAAATGTCAATGCAAGAGCCAAGTGTGGCGGTCTGATCAGTTGGCGATGCGTGAAACATGTCCCAGATGGCTCGCATATGCATGAGGTTTGTGCATGCTGAATACTTTTCTGACAACTCAGGGCTGAGATATGATATGATCAATAAACAGAGCTCACATGAGCTCTCCAGTCTTGCGAATCAGGGTTTGTCAAAGAACTTTCATGTAACCAGAAAGTTAGTTATGTGGTTAATTGTTTTCTTTTTTTTTAATGTGTTAATAACTATAATGCGATTAACTTCAGTAAGCTACGCAAAGCGAAAGAGCAGCTGATCAGCCAATCGTTCTTTTAAACCATTCCAGTGTGATAAGAAGCAAAAGAGGATTCAAGCAGCATACTAAATCTGCTGCTGTCATGTTTCAGCAGAAAGTCCTTATTGAGATATATTTACTTGTCTTTACTAATGGTTGAACCGTATATTAGTTGGGCTTATAGTTAAACTGTAAGGAATTGTCAATGGTATGTAAAACGCTGGTGTCATAACAAAGGCCCTGATATACTTCAAATGAAATCAAAGAACAAACTAATGTGACGTCATTTCTAACAAAATCAGGCCAAAACGAACTTTGAAATCTCAGGAAAAGTTCACCCCGGCTGCAAAACACCTTCGTACTACCATTGATCCGTGACGATAACAGACGAAATGAGTCAGAGATTTCCTCACACAACTCTTATTCCGAGTCAGTCAAGGTCAAATCTGAACACACTGGACAGCCACTTTATAGTAGAAAATGAAGTTGTACTTCTGATGAAATGACGGAAGCCTCTCCTCCGTGCAAGACAAATGAAAGCCCGCATGGAGTTTGCTAAAAAAACACCTGAAGGACTCCAAGATGGTGAGAAATAAGATTCTCTGCACTGATGAGACCAAGATAGAACTTTTTGGCCTTAATTCTAAGCGGTATGTGTGGAGAAAACCAGGCACTGCTCATCAACTGTCCAATACAGTCCCAACAGTGAAGCATGGTGGTGGCAGCATCATGGTGTGGAGATGTTTTTCAGCTGCAGGAACAGGACGACTGGTTGCAATCGAGGGAAAGATGAACGCGGCCAAGTACAGGGATTTCCTGGACAAAAACCTTCTCCAGAGTGCTCAAGACCTCAGACTGGGCTGAAGGTTCACCTTCCAACAAGACAATGACCCTAAGCACACAGCTAAAATAACGAAGGAGTGGCTTCACAACAACTCCGTGACTGTTCTTGAATGGCCCAGCCAGACCCTTGACTTAAACCCAATTGAGCATCTCTGGAGAGACCTAACAATGGCTGTCCACCAACGATTACCATCCAACCTGAAAGAACTGGAGAGGATCTGCAAGGAGGAATAGCAGAGGATCCCCAAATCCAAGTGTGAAAAAGTTGTCGCATCTTTCGCAAAAAGACTGTATTATGGCTGTATTAGATCAAAAGTTGCTTCTACTAAATACTGAGCAAAGGGTCTGAATACCTAGGACCATGTGATATTTTAGTTTAAATTTTTTAATAAATCTGTAAAAATATCAAGAATTCTGTGTATTTCTGTCAATATGGGGTGTTGTGTGTACATTAATGAGGAAAAAAATGAACTTAAATGATTTTAGCAAATGGCTGCAATATACAATTTAAGGGGATCACAATACTTTCCGCACCCACTGTATAATATATATAACATTTACATCACAGTCATAAAATAAAAATAAAAAGTAAAAAAACATTACAGTACCATAGGTAGATGCTCAAAACAGTGGAATTACCATGGTACATGTCTAAAAAACAAGGTAGTGTTGCAGCATCTACACTTGAACCGTTCATGTTTTAAGAATTGGGAAAAGCATTGTCAACACGTCTTTGAAACTGTATTTGGGGAATAACCTTGTATCATGATGACATTATTCCTGTTTCCCCAGCCTAATTTATTGCATCCACATTGCATTGAGCAATGAAGTCCAAATCTGACGGTAAGATCTGTTGCCTTCTTCCCTCCTTTAACTTATTTATTTGCATCCACGTTTCCTCTGTTATTTATTTACGTCTCTTGCATGCATGTGTTTTACGGCTGCGTCTGTCCCTATTCGGGAAGGGAACTAAGAAGAAAGACCTTCTTGTTTTATGCTAAATCGTCCTCTAATAGCAGAACACTGTTATGATGATGACCACATTGTGGTGAAAAGCCTTTGGTTTTTTGGAGCTGCGCTCCTCCAGAGCGGTTGCGCAAGACCGATGAAACGGAAAGTGATCTGCAGCATCTTGAAAACGTTCAACTGTGACATGGCTCAACGTAAACATACAAGCATATCATCAGGAGTGAGAATGAACTCTAAAGACTATTGTGCACATTTTGCCTTGGGAGCATATTGTCTGCACCTGGGGACAAGCACAGGAAGTGATGCGAAGCTCCTGCGGGAGTTGGAGGATGTCAGCGTGGACATGAGGATCGGCCATTACTCACAATCAGAGGCCAGAAGCTTGCAGTTTGAGGACAGGTCTGAGGCGGCTAATGAAAAGCACATGCGCTTCACAAGACTCGCTGGCTCGTCCCAGCTCATCTGCCTGGCCCACACCCTTCGTTCTCTCTGCGTTTACCCCTCGCTCCCTTTCAAGTCTGAAACAAACTGGCTCCTCTCACTGAGACAATAGAAAAGCATGTGGAAAGCAAAAACCTGACATACTTTCTTAGGGTTGTGCTGCTCTGGTTTCTGTACAGATCAAAACAATATCTGAGATCAGGTGACTAAATAAAACGCAGCTGCCTGTTTAGCCATTGCTGAATTAATGCAATAAATTAAAGTCTCGTGAGCCAAATCTGTCCTTGTCACCTCCAATCTAAGCACGAATATATTCATGAGATCAAACACATGCACACGTGCAACAAAGAGGAAGCTAACCGTTTGAGACGAGAAGTTGCCATTCACCCGAAATGAGCCATTTTGTACAGCGTTGGCAGCAACGCAGAATCCACCTTCGCTTCAGGCCCTGCAGCTGATGGTTTCCAAAAGTAACCCACCCCGATTTCAACAGTTTATCACAACAATGATGACAGGCTTCACAATTAGCTTTGTTTTACAAGGCCTCACAGGAGCCAGGCTCATGACTCACATCGCTCATCTTAGCCGTCACATTGCTTCAATTAAACACCAGGTATCTTTTCGCAGTCGAGGTGTACGCGGGAGTCGCCATGCGTAGATGTTTTTCAACACTGTCTGCGAAGGTTTATAAGTGATCCCAAGATTTACTATGTACGGTGGCCGAGAGAGCTCAAAGCGCTGCAAATAAGAAAACACATGCAAATGAAAAAGCACAAGCAAATTAAAAAAACACATGCAAATAAAAAAAAACGTGATCATCAGTTTGACAACACATGTGCTGCAAATCCTCACAACACATGCAAACACAAAAACACACTGCAAATATCACAAACCACAACGGAAATGTTTCAAGGGGGACCCCAAAAAGTGACGGACCCTACTAGACAACAGCACAAACTAAAAAAATATTAAATATATTATGTAGGCATTAACTCCATGTAATGTGTTTCACTAACAGAAAAGTGTTTTAATATGTGGCATTGTTGTTCACTCATTAAACTTTAAGAGATGATCATTTAGTGGATGATTTAAAAATATTCTGTAGCGTACTAATGAGACGTCATCGTAACGGCCGCCTGAGGCGCTCGACGACCACGACATCTGTGAGTTTCTAGCAAACCGAAAAACACTTTATTAAAAATAATAAATACATGAAATAATGTACAGTTGTTTATTTTTGTTTGCAGTTTTTATAGTATTTAATGATTGTGAACACATTGTGCACTCAAATGTCGTACACTATATAGGGATCAGTGAATAAGTGGTTTTGGACGCACGTCCTAGTAGGGTCCGTCACTTTTTGGGGTCCCCCTTGAAACATTTCCGTTGTGGTTTGTGCTATTTGCAGCGCTTTTTTGTGTTTGCATGTGTTGCGAGGATTTGCAGCACATGTGTTGTCAAACTGATGATCATGTTGTTTTTTATTTGCATGTGTTTTCTTATTTGCAGCGCTTTGAGCTCTCTCGGCCACCGTAACTATGGGTATATTGGAAACTATAAACCGTGATGTTGCACTTGAATCATGCTCATACTTTGCTGATGACCTTTTGATTGTAATTGCTACACCATTATAAAATGATTATGCCTTCTTATGGCAGAGCAGATGTCAAGGGGATGCAAACAATCCCTGCTGTGACCAGAACACACATAGTATAGTTTCTGCGATCAACTGAAATAAATCGCTCATCATAAGAAAGAGCAAATATACAATTGTGAACCATAAAGATCCCATTTACATCTGATTAGTTGCCAGATGCTTTAGCCAAAGTGGCTCAAGGTAAACATTTTAGTGGGCCTAGTGCTAGAAAAGGTTTCATTGTAAATAAATGGTCAGTAAAAACAAAGTGCTTTGAGAAAATTGTGATTGTCCACCCCAGAATAAAATAAATATTATATGATCTTAAATCTTGTGAATAACACAATGTTCTGGTCAGACATGAGGCACCCCGGCGTCCATCCATTCTCCAACGGCTTGTCCTATGTATATTCGATAAACTGTGTTTTTCTGGTAGATTTTCAGATACAATAATAAAGTAATTAAATGTGAAATAGTCACTGCATAGTCTTCACTGTATAAATTGAATTTTATGGCCCAGTTTCACAGACAGGGCTTAGATTAAGCTAGGATTAGGCCTTAGTTCAATTATTTTTTTAAATGTCAGTGCAAGTTGCTTTCAAACAAGTTCAAACATTTGAACTTATAGTTAGGGTTAGGAGTGGGGATATGATGATTATTACATTTTGGACAGGAATGGGTAGTCGTGGCCTAATGGTGAGGCAGTCGGGCTTGTAACCTGAAGGTTGTTGGTTCGATTCCCACGCCGGCAGGAATTGAAAGAGGGGATTGTGAATAAACAGCACTCTCTCCACCTTCGATACCATGACTAAAGTGCCCTTGAGCAAGACACCTAACCCCTATTTTTTGGATAAAACGTCTGCTTAATGACTAAATGTAAATGTTATTCCATAATCAACAAAATATGACCCAGGAGCTTGACTAACTCAGCAAAATCCAGAAGTGCATCTTGATCATTTCATAATCGATAAATCTAAACAAGGATCAGACAATTACAATCACCAATCGCCTCCCTAGTTGTCAGTTCCAAATTTTAGTCTAGAAGCGAAATCAGAGGAAAATGATATACACTCCATAAATTAAACCTTATTTAAAAAAGTACAAAAGTTATTCAATCAAGAGCAGTGAATAATTTTCTCTTAGTTCTTTGTTGTTTGATCAACATTAAAAACAGATGGTTTATTAGGCTGCTGTCACTTTAAGACCCGCACGGATCCAATATACCGATACTGTGCACATGCATTTTCTTTCTCAACTCTTTATCTTCACTTAAGATAATAATCGACAATGTTTACTCGGATACTCGCTGAGAAAGACATTTTTTTGACAATATTTAGTCTTTTCGAGTGCAAGAAGAAGTGAAAGAGCTCACGCATTGTATGCGAGTAACGAATTGAGTTCCCTTTCACGTCTTCTTGCGCTTAAATATTTAAATCGGCAAGGTTTAAACTGTAATGATGCAGCACTTGCCCGTCAACCCCCGAGTTGCTCATGTTTATTTACATTCTCACAACATTACATCGTTAGAATTCATAAAAATGTTACCCGCCAACTAACGATTCAAAATGTTGCATATACTCGCCGACGCAGATTTTTACTCGCATTTGACTCTTGGTGAGTGTTAACTTTAGGCCCTGTGTGAAACCTTTCATAAATCAGAATAGAGAAGTTAAGTAGAAGTTAAGGGATAACTGACTACTGTGAAAGTTTTCACAAATTAAAAAATGTGATATTTAGAACCCGGGGAAAGGTTAACGGATCAAAACTGTACTGTGAATTTTCTGCACAAATCAGAAAAGTGAAAACAAATAGTCTATTTTGATCCGAGTATGACCTGACTAGAGGAATATTTTTGAACGCATACGCTGATAGTGCCAGTTTTTCACATTATTGACCAGCGGACTTACCAAAGGGTTCACCAACAAGTGGGGAAAAAACAATCAAGCAGGTCAAGATTGTGCGATTAAATTGTGCAGCCCAATTATTGCTTACATCTCTTTTATCTGTTATTTACTATTTGCTGTTTTGAAGCAATATTAGTTTATAGATTTGAAATTCTTTATTTTTTTTTACAATTTGTAATTACTTGAAAAAAGTACTTATAATTACACATGTAATTAAATATTTCTAATATATATATATATATATATATATATATATATTATATATAATAATATATTTCTAATATATATATATATATATATATATATATATATATATATATATATTTATTTATTTATATACACACACACATTCAAGTCGGTAAAAAAAAAAAAAAATTCACAAGAAAGAAAAATGGGTCAAGAATCGTTTTGGAATCGGAGCGTGACTCCCAGAACCAGATCATGAGGTTCTACACTCATTATTTAATAAACGAACAGACAAGCGCCAGAGACGTGTACAACGGGTCAGTGAGTGAATGGGAGTTCAAATTCTGTGAAAATCTGTGTAGAGCTCTGCTGAAACAGATTGTGTCGTCCTGCCCATTCCCTACCATCAGAGTGAAATACAGGAACACACTGATTTTGAATCAACTCAGATACTTCCTTACAGCCAGTCTAATCTTAAAGTGCGTTCTGTTCACGCTAGCTAAATGTGAGGCCTGGGGTCTGAATCCCGTCTGCTTCCCTTCAGATCTGTTAAGTATTTTTACCGCCAAGATGAAAAGCGAAAGATTAGACAATTATCTCCTACTTCACTCCAACAATCACAGCCAAAGACAACTTCCACTGCGAAATCTGATGTCGGGGAGTTTATAAGCTCTTTCAGAGTGAAAAGGTCTTTCAGTGAGCGGCTCCAAAGTTGAGCAAGCCTGGTTACATTTGTTTAACTCCTTATCTCTCCAAACATGTCGTTGGAATCGGCGCTGCTTTAGGAAATTCAATTATACCCGAATGGTGCTAATGCACCAATAGTGCTTGGTTTGACAGAGAAAGCAACAATATTTACATTACAGTATCAGAATGGGTCCAGTTGCACTTGGTAGGCGCCAAGATTTCCACTTATTGTATTGCCCATGTTCCAATAACACAATCAGCGCTGATGCCCCATTGTTTGAGTAGCACTGATGTAAGTTTACAATAATTTAGTCAGCTCGTGGACTAAAAAGGATATTCTGACCACAGGTAATAGCCAGTGGACATAAAAGTGTACTGAAGAAACACGGCAATATTCTTACGTGACATAGAATCAAGCATATTCATCAACTCTCAAATAACATTGAGATACATTATTGCAAGGGGACTTACCTGGCTTAGGAGCTTTTCCACCAACTCCAAATATAATAAATTAATAAAACTTGGAGTGGAGTGATGATTTTCCAGTTCACTAAGACGCTTGAATCAATCAGTATAACTTTAGTATTCATGTGTTATTGGCATTTGCAAGTATAAATGCCAAAATTTAATAAGCCACTATCAACGCACGTTAGTATGCTTAACGCACATTCAAACGTTTGAGGTTAGTAATTTTGGTAACATTTTATTTTATTGTTACATATGTTACATCTAGTTACTATAGCAACACCTCTGAATTATGCATAATTACATGCAACTAACCCTAAACCAACCCAAACCCTATAGTAAGTACACTGTAATGAATTGCTGTAAAAATTACAGCTGTTTTTTAATAATACAGCATATTGCTGTAAACTGCAATGCATTCTGGGGTTTGACTCAAATTTACAGAATATTGCTGTAAATTGACCCTTCATAATTTAAAAAATACAGTTATTTACTGTAATCAGAGAATACAGGGAAATTCTGTCAATTAAATTACAGTAACACTACTGTAAAATTTACAGTAACTGGCTGGCAGTATTATACTGTAAAATTGACAGTAATTTTATAACAGTGTACATGTACTTAATATTACTTAGTACTTAAATGTATAATTACAGTGTAACAAAGACACCTTAAAATAGTGTAAACATATATATTTTTAATTTCTTTTAAGAATTGTTGCAAAAGATTTCTATTTCAAATATACGCTGTTCTTTTGAACTTTCTGTTAATCAAAGAATCCTGAAAAATAATATAATAATAATATATAATGTCACCGTTTCCACCAGTGTTTCTGTCGCATTACTTGAGTTACATAATCAGATTACTTTTTCAGGTAAAATAACGCATTACTTTTTCAATTTACAACAAAAATACTTTTCTTAAATAGGCAACGCAAGTTACTTTTTCTCATTTTTTGACTGACAGCTCTCCTGTCCCCATGTTGAGGGAAGTAAAGGGCTGTGTTCGCGGTGTGAACCATAGTTTAGTAGCTCTAGACTAAAAGTGAACATGCATTCACTCATCTTACTTGCACGAAAACATTCAGTATTTCTCAAAATGAATAAAAATAGTGTAATCTCAAAATATTACACAGTCCTGTAATAACTAACTATATTAAATTTCACAAATATACTTTATGCATTTGATCTCACTTTATAATCTATTTCAACCATACGAATACGCAAAAATTAGATTTAGAAATAAGAGTGTTGAACTTTCTTCTGTAATCCAGAAAGGTTTGTTTGAGCTGCGCCCTCTACTGTACAGGACTGTTTGCAATTTGCATTTCATATTTACTTCACTTTTGGTGTAAAAGGGCCTTAAGATTTGCCAAAAAAAAAAAGTGAAAAAAAACAAGCAAGCCCAGCCCAAGTGAGAAAAAGTAATCCAAAAGTAATGTAACACATTACTTTTCATAAAAAGTAACTAAATAATGCAATTAGTTACTTTTTTTAGGGAGTAAATAACTACACAAATATACTTTATGCATTTAATCTCACATTATAATCAATTTACGAATACGCAAAAAAATTTGATTTAGAAATAAGAGTGTTGAACTTTCTTCTGTAATCCAGAATGGCCGCACAGTTGAAAGGTGTGTTTGAGCTGCGCCCTCTACTGTACAGGAGTGAATTTGCATTTCCCTTAGCCTGAGGCTTATTCGTTTCACTTTTGGTGTGAAAACAAAAAACAAAAAAAAACAAGTGAAAAAAACAAGCGAGCCCAGCCCAAGTGAGAAAAAGTAACACATTACTTTTCATAAAAAGTAACTAAATAATGCAATTAGTTACTTTTTTTAGGGAGTAACACAATATTGTAATGCGGTTTCCACAAATAATATGAAGCTGTTTTTTCAACATTGATTGTTGTACTTTTTAAACATTCTAAACCCTCTAGGAAAAAAAAATCTTACTGACCCCTAAACTTTTGAATGGTAGTGTATACCATTCACATATGTTAAACTTTACTATGGTGCATGTGTCATGATTTTGTACCATCATCATACCACAGTACTTTTTGTAAGGCTAGTGATACAAATTTCATGACATTACTCTGGCATGCAACATTTTACAATTGTCATTGCTGTAAAAAAGCACAGACAATCTTTTTATTGCTTTGCTACTCAAGTGTGCAGATTGGCATACTTGCAAGTATGCAATTAAGTGTACTTGAATGAATGATCTTACCAGCTCCGTAACCTCCAGCCCCTAAAGCTCCTGTTTGAGTCCCAGCAGCTCCTCCATATCCTCCTGCTGAACAAGAGCGTAGTTTATTAGCGTCCCTGTCGCATTTATGAAATGCTTTTTCTGTGTCCGCTCGAGTAGCGCACATTATACACATGGCAAGATGTGACTTCACTGACTGGCACACAGGTGGACTTTGACTTTTGTAGGTGTTATATGAGTAACTCTGAATGACAGATCACTCTTACTGATACGGTCTGGCAGTAAACACACTTAACAATATCAGCTGAGTTTGAGAACTCATGATAAGACGGTGGTGTTATCAGCCTCACTGGACACCAGGTTTATAATGTGGGAGATAGATTGGACTTGGAAGCTATGGAACATCGCCACCGTTATTGCGAATAGAAAAGAGACAGTTGTGTGGTTTTATAGCGTTTACCTGATATCCAAAAGATGTGATTTTAGATTTCATATTAGATTTGAGACTTCTACAACTTTGTTGTAGTTATTAATAAGTGACCCTTCGCAAACAGTTTGATTGACAGGCGATCGAACCAATCTTAACGCCATCTTATCCAACAAAGCCGTCAGTAGTAGATTATCGTTGGTTAACTTGAAATATTGTGCGAAAACTTAAGATATAAACTTTCAATTGACCCTTCGTCAGTAGTTTGATTGACAGGCGATCTAACCAATCAGAACCCGCCGTTTTGTTCGTCAAAGTAGTCAGGGGAGTTAGTAGATTAACGTTGGTGAAGATGAATCACTTGAAACAACATTCCTTCTCAGTTTGCTGATGCCTTCACACTCAAGGTTATCAATTGTAATGTTATTTCTACACCACTGATCAGTTGGGTAAGAAATTAACATGTTTCTATTCATATTAAGTTTAACGATACAACAAAATGATTGATTGTTCGGTTGGTTGATTGAGCGAACAAAGTCTGAATGATGTTAAATAATACAAGATACTGCCGTTGGTGGAGGAGAGAAATCAGCCTACAGTGTTCTTACCTGCTGCTTTTGCTGCTTTGTATTGGGACGCCCCAGCACCTGTTAAAACCAGTAAGAGTTACAAGACCAGTACACATCTCGCCAAGTGTGACCTCAACCTCGGACCACACGAGAGGAAATGAAAGCAAAAGGAGTTTTAATAAACACAGATATAGAGTAACACACTAATTTAACAATATCTATGAAGAAACGGAGGGCTTAAATACACAGGAATGGCAATGAACAGGTGGGGACTAATCAGAAACTATAGAAACAAAAAAGTGGCGGGAAAACTGATAACAAAAAAAAAAAAAAAATAGGTCAAACCAAAACACTCAAGCAAAATAAAACATACGTGTGAGACACATTTAAAAATATGACATTAATAATTTTTTTATGGAATTTCCTTCAATGCTTTCGGAATCTTTTCTTTTTTATAAATAATTTTGTTTCTGTATTTATTACAGAATATTTACTGAACAAAAAGAACTTATCAAAATAAACTGAAAATAGTGAAACTTTGTTGAAATGATTCTTTTGAACAAATATTAACTTTGTATCAATAGTGTTGTAGTATTTGCGACCGGTCTTCGGTCTTGAGACAAGTCTAAACACCATTTTTTGCATTTTGTCTCGGCTTAGGTTACTATGAATCAGTACTGTGTACCCCGTGTGTCTGTGGGGTAAAATACCCTCTACCTCATACATTTATAAGACTTTTAAACAAATAAACCACTTTTATGATTTACTGTCACACAAAATCTGTTGCTCCATCAATGTGGGAGTAGTGGAAAGCACATTTTTCTTAAGTTGTGATTTTAGCCCTGTTATAAGATGTATTCGAAATCCATTCTGTGAGCTCTGCTTGAAATCATAATCACCATGTCTTCATTTGGAATCAATATTTTTTTGATTAGCAAATTGGTGAGCAGATCATGGCTGTTATCGGTTATACCTGGGTAAAGTCCAGCACCTGGTAGCAATCCAGCACCTCCTGGTACTCCTCCAGCTGAACCCTGTGGCACATACACCCCTGAAACAGAAAAACACCAGTTGTCAGGGTCTGTCTTTTATGTTTCCCTGACATCCAAGAAGAAAAAATCAGGTGAAAGCCGTGTGTGTGAGGGAACAGAAAGGGATTCTGAAAATGCTGAAGGCCTTGAAAAGCATTTCTCTGGACGTTTTGCTGATGTCAGTTACTCACGGGAGTTCAGAAATCATACGGCCTTCGAGTGAAGTCAAAAATGTGGTTGCAGTCAGATTCGAATGAACTCATTTTCATTGCATGTGTCTTTCTCTGTTTCTTTTCCTGGCAAACAGGACTAAGCACTAATACAACAGAAGGAAGAGGAAAGTGTGGACATTACGGGTGTAATTGATGCTTGTGCGGCTATAGAGGATGATGGGAAATCTAGTCGTTGCACAAAAAGCCTCATAAACCAGCTAATTGAGTGGTATTTTCTCACAAACTCTATCATTATGGTTCATCAACAGTATACAAAATGTGTACAAACTGCTATACACAGTCAGCTTAATGACAAACTCATTATGAGAAAAAATAAATGACTAAAATCTAAAAACTACATCTGACCTTTAACCTTTTTCAGGGTGTCGTCATTTTTAACCGACTTTGTCCTGTTACGGCCAATTATTTTTGGCAAATTGTCTGAAACTTCAAACACATTTAAGTGCATTCTCACTTTCTGAAAAAACTTTCAGGTCACAGCACCAATGTAACCCCCCACCCAGGTCCTACTCGTACCGCTCTGTGTGGTCCTCGAACCCGGGTCTCTGCAGTGGGTGTCAGACACTCTAACAAGGAGGCTAAAGCTTACAACCGCTAGTGTAAGTCGTCAGAGTGTCTCTTAAGGCCAGAGGCGTGACGTTTACTCACACAGCGACTACTAACTTGCTGCCGTTACACTCACCCTCTTAAACCTCACTCCCATCGAGAAAACAGAAACAATATGACCCCTCACACCTCGCTCTGTGCAGGCCTCGAACCCGGGTCTCTGCCGTGGGTGTCAGACACTCTAACAAGGAGGTTAAAGGTTACAATCGCTAGTATCAGTAGTCAGAGTGTCTCTTAAGACCAGAGGTGTGAGGGTTACTCACACAGCGACAACTAGCTGGCCTCCGTTAAACCTCACTCCCATCCAGGTCACGGCACCAATGTAACCCCTTACCCAGGTCCTACTTGTACCGCTCTATATCTCTGCCGTGGGTGTCGGATGCTCTAACAAGAAGGCTAAAGGCTGCAACCTCTAGCAACCGTCAGCCACTAAAGCGTTTCTTGAGATACATTAGTGTTTCAAAATAACCATTAAAAAGCTTTATTGACATTACATTTCATCTTGTGCTACTATATTTCATTTGGAACTCTCATGTGAAAAAATGTCAAAAACTTAACACAAATTCAGATTCAACTTTCGGGAAAGTAGTGAAACCACGTCTTAGTGTTTCAAAAAGCATTTAAAAATCATTGTTTCTTTCTTGGAAGTCCAAATCAATGATTGCACCACAAGTGAAAATCAACAAGACTCTTCTTTTTCATTGCAGCCCACACCTTCAACACGCAACTCGATCATGACCAGTTTAGTCATCATTTTGGGAGCATCCCTATTTGACAGTGTAGTGAAGCCAATAGGCAGTGGCATCTTTCCTAACCTCCGGTTGAAGTATGGCTCACATCTTCCAACTGGCATACGATAATGTTTTCAAAGGCATGACTTCCACAACAATCTATGACTTATATTCCTCATCTCTGCCATCACCCTCACTGCTTCTATCCTCCTTGATCCTCAACTACTATGACCTTATTTTCTGATGCACTGCCATCATCAGTACTTTCTGGAAAGGGACAGCTTTTCCTCTCTGTCTTCTATAAAACTTACTAACATCAACTGAAAACACAGCCAAAAAAACTATTTGACTGCCAGGCTGTAATGTCAGTAATGAACAATAGTGCACTGAAAATATGTATCCCCTTATCATTTAAGCATGACACACAGATTTTTTTGTTCTTTGAGTTATTGTTGCAGTTAAAAAAGTATATATATAACTGTCTAAAATGAACTCACTATGGAGCCTTGACAACATGTGACCTAATGTCTAATGTCTCCTTCATTTCCTTGTTGCCAAAAATGTCAAGCACATGGCACATAGATTGGCTGAAGGGGATGTCATATGATATTATTATTTTGGGTGAACATTAATAAAATTGCATTTAAAATACAATAACACAATCATTTATAAATGTCGATGTCCCATAGAGGATTAAATTCTGAAATAAATGTGGGATCATAAACCCCTAGAGGATTACGACGGAGCTGCACCCCTGTCAAAATATCTTAACAGTGGGGGGAAAACTTGGCCTGTAAGTACATGCCTGTCATGATAACTCTAGGAGTGTTTGGGATGGTAATGGATATGGGTATTGTTATGAATTCGGTCCGTTGTTGTCTGTGCACTTGCCACCAGATGTCGCCCTCTTAATCTATGGACTCTGTCACACGAACTACATTTCCCACAAGCCCCTCACCCAGTCACTGATCACCCCAGCCAGGGGCGTAGCACATTATCTTGATTTAATTGCATCCGCATCCCATCACTATATAAGCACTACTCTCAATTGCATTCTCTGCGAAGTATTGTTAATCCCTGTATTTCAATTCTGAGCATTATTTCCTTGTTTTGTCTGCCCGTTTCCTGATGCTGCCTGTTTTCGCATTTTGTTGGTTTTCTGCCTGCCTTTTGACCATTCGCCTGGATTGTCACTACGAGCCTGCCTGTTCTTTGCCACTACTGTTTGCTGTTTGAGTTGACCATTGCCTGTCTGACTACGTTTATAAATAAAGCTGCATTTGGATTTCTACCCGCTGACTCGTCATTACAGGTATCTGCTATGCTGCTGCAGAGCAAGTACAGGACTTGCTACTGACAATACATACACACCACCCTGCTGTGAGCAATTAAACATGTTGCTGCTGTACAATATAGCAAACATGAAATCCCCGGAACAGATCTATACAGGTGGAGCTGGGGAAGGAGGAGGGTTACTGAAAGCAACTGCTTAGGCAAACACTGACCAAGTATTTTCAGTAACCAAAAAGGTCACGTTTATAGTATTATAGTATAGTACTATAGTATTATCATGTATTCTTTGATACAATATGTAAATATCAGTATCATGATATATATCAATGCACTATAGTAGTATCAATAGAGAACATTACTTGTAGTCTCAGGGAGTGGGCTACTTCAAGTAAATAAATCCCTGAGCTTGGGAAAGCGTAATTTTGGGTGGCCAAAATGCTACATGACTACTTCCCAGGAGGTCTTGTTAGCTCAGGCATTAATTATGAAGTAACATTTCGATGCCAGACCCGGTTTGCTACACAAAATCATGATGGGGAATAAGAACAGATTCTCCGATGACAGAGATTTTTAATAGGTTTTGTATGTTTCTCGAAGGCCATTTAATCAAATCCATATATCCCAGCTTCTTTTGTGTTTATTAGCAGCAATGCAGTAAGCATGGGATTTTATTATGGAGTTGCACGAAGAGCCGGTCATTATTCAGTAAAGGATTATACATGCTTTATTTTTATTATTATTATTTAAAGAACACCCACTCAAGGCCACAGCTGTCATGTGAAAGAAAAAGCCACACATGGGAAGAATCATTCACAGTTGGCAGATCAGGTGCAGAGATTAAAACTACAAAAGCAAGCTGTGAATTGCCCTGGCATTGACTTACAGATGAGGCAGTGAAGAAATGGAACAAAGATCTTTATTAAGCCAGTGGAAAGTTTACATATACTGTCATCATGCCCTCTGAACGAGAGCAAACCTTCACATGCTTTGCAAGGACAGAACATTATCTCATAGCTTCAAAACATGATTAGAGGTGACAAAATGTTTAGTCTGAAGCAGGCTACATTTTTGCTTTCGGGAAAAAAAAAAAAAAGCTTCATCTCGCACGATAATTCCAACTGGGTTTTCTTTTACTTTCACAGCAGTGCAAGTTTACTTGACGTGTTTGGAAAAACAGAAGGAAAAAAAAAGGTCTATTCTCAGGAAGTGGTGAATTTGTGTGCTCTATGTGCTCTCATGCTGCTGATTTAGTTAACTTTATTGCAAAAAAGAAAGACTTTAAGGTGTCTTGACATAATTATTTTACATAATTTAATTTACAGAATTTCCCTGTATTCTCTGATTACAGTAAATAACTGTAGGGTCAATTTACAGCAATATTCTGTAAATTTGAGTCAAACCCCAGAATGCATTGCAGTTTACAGCAAAATGCTGTATTATTAAAAAACAGCCAGCGGCTGTAAAATAATGCTGTAATTTTTACAGCCATTCATGACAGTGTTGATCTTTTGACATAAGAGGTCTTTGTATCGTTAAAGCATAAGTTCATGACTTAAAATGTCCTCCTCATTATAGACAAAGCATTTATTTAATCTAAAAATGCCTTGTATGGATATTGTGGGGTCTGTGATTTGCATATGACTGCCTCAAGAGCAAGACATCGACCAATCATCGCACCGTAGCAGATTATTTTTCAAACGAGGCACAGTGTAATGTAGAGTTTGCAAAGAAACTTTGGTTGACAGATGAAGAGGTTAACTGTACTGGATCTAAAACAAACCGTAAGTAAATGATTTCATAATCTTTGTCTGTAAATGACGGTTTTATGTGGATAATGCTTTCAAAACACTTACTTGCGCGCAAAAGCGAGTGGACGTTGATACTGTTTCCTATGTAATGATGTTAGCCAATCATAACAGTGGATGTTTACTGACAAGCCACGCCTTAAAAATGGATCATTTCAGAGGGTCAGAATGAAGATTGAAAATATTAATTTTTCCACTTATATAAATAATAAACAACTTTATTAACATTATAAGAAAACCTAACCATGTGCTGATTAGCATCTTTGAGCTAGCCTCAAAAGTATCTAAAATTGTCACGACCGAAACAACATCATTGTTTTTTGGGGGTTATTTGAACTGTTCAGAACTGTGCTAGCTAACCATGTGCTGATTAGCATCTTTGAGCTAGCCTCAAAAGTATCTAAAATTCTCACGACCGAAACAACATCATTGTTTTTTGGGGGTTATTTGAACTGTTCAGAACTGTGCTAGCTAACCATGTGCTGATTAGCATCTTTGAGCTAGCCTCAAAACTATCTAAAATTCTCACGACCGAAACAACATCATTTGTTTTTTGGGGGTTATTTGAACTGTTCAGAACTGTGCAAGCTAACCATGTGCTGATTAGCATCTTTGAGCTAGCCTCAAAACTATCTAAAATCGTCACGACTGAAACAACATCATTTGTTTTTTGGGGGTTATTTGAGCTGTTCAGAACTGTGCAAGCTAACCATGTGCTGATTAGCATCTTTGAGCTAGCCTCAAAACTATCTAAAATCGTCACGACCGAAACAACATCATTGTTTTTTGGGGGTTATTTGAGCTGTTCAGAACTGTGCTTGCTAGCATAAGCTGATTAGCATCTAATTTCTCATATTGTCAGTACCAAAACAGTCACGAAAGAAACCTGTCACATTGTTTTAGTAGTGAAAAAGGGAACACATAATCATTTATTTGGAAGAAATGAACAACATTTTAGTACAGTTATGCAAATCATTATTATTTTAATATGTTTTAGTATGTGATTTAAAATGCTGTAAATGTGTCGTCACGACCGAAACGTGTGATGTATATTGAATGATCAACTATAATCTTTGGTTCAGTGTTTATTCAAACTAACTTTGAAATCAGTATGATAAACTTTATGCCTTTTAAATTGGATTCAAAATACAGCAAATCTCATAAATTGCAGTTTAAATATTGTTAAAATTAAATATATTTCTAATTTATATGTGAACAAAATCTTAATAGGTCATTGTGACCCTTCTTATTAAATTATTTATTATTGTGTCAAAATTACTATTATCCATTCGTATAAGTATATGAATTACAAATTTACTGTGCTGGTATGAAATCATCCACGGATTTAGGGACAGTAAATAAATATGGGTTCTTTGCAGTTATGCTAATTTTCCTGAGATTTTCAGGAATTTTTCAGGACCATTTCCTTAAAATGACTCAAAATAAGTGGATTGGAAGGGATTGAATTTCCCCACCAAAGCAGGCAGTTATTCTTTATTATACTTTTTTGTAACTATTCTCACCAGACAGTGTTTAACAATGCTTTATTTATTCATTTATTCACGAATTATGAATGTTATAACATAAAATGCTCACTCGGTTAAATATTCGAGAAAGAAAGCGCTGACTCTTGTCACACAATGGCCAGTGTTTGAGTTCAGCGGAACATTCGAGGGAATGGACAGTATGATTCTGATATGATTTCACTGATTGGTGAGCTCAGACAGAAGCTCCGCCCTCTAAACACACCCCATAGCGGGACAGGAAGTGACCGATCGCCATGGCAATCATGTCACAGGCTCGTATCAGCATCAAACAGAGGATTTCCTGTCTCCGTTTGAGTGGCGAGAGCCGAGTTTATACCTGACGGCAACATGCACGGACTTGGCCGTCCTCGATGACCTTTAGAGCCACTGTAATTTATTATTGTAGTTCCTTGTTTTAAGTCAGTCATGCTGAATCTCGTTTTCTTTCCCTTTTCCGTTAGGTAATGAATTTAGCCCGGTGTTTTCATGCAGTTAAACAAAAAGCTATTATGAACGCTTGCATAGGTGCAAATACAAGAAGCCAGGATATCTAGAAGTTGGCACCAGGACTTAAAACAGACATTTATGATTTTGAGAAATCTAAATTATATCAGTAACGCAATTCACAAAGTCATAAATGAATAAATGGTATAAAGCTTTAGAAGGTCATTTCATTGACGCACAGGGAATCATTAAGGCTGTTTTGGTGACTTGTTTGGCGAATAAATGACTGGTATTAAATTTACACATTCTCTACGTGGGACGAGTTGATTCGTATCCAGGTCACGGATAATTAACACATTAATGAAGGCATGACTCAGAGCCCCTCGCTCCATTGCAAATGACTGACAGGTTCAACTACGGCGTTATTTGGAACGTGTTAGTTTGTTTTCTGGGTTAATACTTTCTTTCTTAACGCTTAAAATACAGTACGTCTTAAAATAATACCAATTAAAAGAGTCGTTACGTTTGTTAAAGGAATTTGGCAACGCCACTGCAGTTGTGCATGTAATAAATCATGAAATAATACACCGTTATTAATTTCCTAATTAACGAATGCATTTATTTTAACTCTTGTGTTGTGTTCCGGATCAATTTGACCCGTTTAGATTTTCAAGTTGTTGGAAATACTGGTTAAACTATTGATATTTTGTGACTTTTTCTCATTTATCATCATGCAAAGTTTCAACATGCTGGTGTTTTTTGACACATACAAACAAAATCACTGTTACGTTCGTGACGTTCGCCTGGTCAACTGTACTGACCCAAAATAATAACATTTCTTGGTTATATTTTGTTATTTTATTTTTTACTACCGTATGAAGCTAAAAAATGAGGTTTTCCGCACTTATTTCAACACAGAAAAATGTGTGTGAAGTTCATATCCAGAAAACACACACTTGCTCATCATGTCAGAAGAAACTTCTTGACTTTATGAAATGAGTTTACAAAACAACTTAGGAAAAGTACATATTTTCATTATTCAGCTACATTTAATTGTTCAGTAATGATGTTCTAAAAAAAAAAAATGTATTTATTGTATTTAAAAATCCACTGTTTATTTTCAAATTGTCAAAACAAATCAGTTTTTTTTAAAAAAAATTCATTAAATCATATCTTCAGATATATATTTTTTGGAATATTTGACAAATGTTGATATTAAAAGTTTACAGTTTGTACCTGAATCTTGAAACATGATACAGCATCGTGAGGAAATGCAGATTTTAAATGATTATAAATCAGTCAAAAGTTTGTAAACAGCTACTCATTATTACTCTTTCAGCATTTAGGAATAAAGTTATCATGATTATGAAATAACACAAATTGAAGCTCTTATTTTCGACCTTCTTCTTATTCTAGATTGCAGCAGTGACTCTGAACAATGAGGTGCATCTTGGGATTGCAGCATTGAATGATGTTTTCTGGACACTGGCTGTTGTTGGCCGCTTCTCCTTCACCATCCACTTATCAATTCACCAAACAACATTCATCCGCGTCAAAACGGTATTAGCTGCAACTCTGCAGATGAGCACGAGTGAGCCTGACTTCCGGAAAGAATTTTGCTCATGAGGATTGAATTAGAATGATTTTCTAGCTTTGTTTTCATATACATCCATGCTTTTAAACTTGAGGACTGCAGGCTTAGCTGAGCATGTGGTAGGTAAGCCTACGTTTTGTCACATCTTGACACTAGATTCCTATCTTGAAGAAAATAAAAAGGAGGATGATGAACGGCTGAAGGATGAGAGCCTGAGAATTAGAAGAGTAAATCTCTGTGATGGGAAACACCCTTCCCTGCTTTCCTTCTCCTGGACGCGGGCCGAGCTGCGGCGTCTCACGACCGCGGCGCAGAGAGAGCGTTAACTTTGAGGAATGCAAAGGGAAATAAACATATGATACACAGACTGTCCTACATTTTTCAAATGGTTTGAAAGTCGAGGCTGATTTGCGTCTTGGCTGAGAAGGTCTCACCTAACCTGACAAACGATACAGACACAGATAACCGCTCATTTTTTTCCCCCCTTATATCAGTGCAAGACTCCTCCAGAAAGATCACATCCAGCAAGATTAGAATTTTGTAAACATCGTGAGCAATGCGTTTCTCAACCCTGCTCCTGAAGGACCCCCAACACATTTCCTTTGTCTCGCTAATCAAACACATCTGAGTCAACTCATCAGCTCATTGGTAGAAACTCTGACTTGAAATGGGTGTGTCAGAAAGAGGAGACTTTCCTCCAGGAACAGGGTTGAGAAAACACTGAGGCTACAGCGATCTCCACAAACCGACGGAAGCACACGTCGGTCGGTTTACCGTAAGAGGAATGGATTTGCCATTAGACATGCTTTGGAGATTTTATATGGAAGAGAAACACAAAAAAATATTTCCGTTTTATGTAATTTAATTACATAGCAATTTTCCATCCATTTGGATGACATAGTTTTAACATAAACAAACTAATCAACTTAATGTGATTCATATTTGTCAGTCATACGTAAATGAAAAATGCCCAGGTCAATGAACACTGTTTAGTGGTCATGTGTGTGCGCACTACTGAGTTAAAGTAGCGTTGAAGCAGAGTCAGAGTTAATGAGATCATTCGGTGATGATTAATGATGAACGCCTGCTGTTAACAAGCAGAATCACTGAAGGACAGAGAAACACAAGAACTACAACTGAAGATAAAAGACACTATTCATAAACTCAACTATTACATAAATCTTACCTATTTCATTTACATATGACTGACAAATATGAATCACATTAAGTTTATTAGTTTGTTTATGTTAAAACTATGTCATCCAAATGGATGGAAAATCGCTATGTAATTAAATGACATAAAACTTATGTTTAGACTGAAATATTTTTTTGAGTGCAGGTTCCACATAGCTTAAGCAAATGTTTCGCTGATTGCTCCGAAGTTTCCAATCAAAAGAAAACTTTGAAAATGAGGATACCGTTTATGCCAAAACCGTGTTTAATGAACAGCTTGCGGACATCTTTAGAAACATCATGCCATACTGTACCCTAAAACCCAAACTTCTTCCATAATCGGAACATATGATGTCAGCGCAAATGATACGCAACTTCAAATAATTCGAAAATGGTTTTCCAGGCTCGGTCAGCGGCATTCTTCCTTATGACTGAAAGAAGACCAGGGAGGAGGAAGATCATATCAGATCAAACCTCATGACCAAGCACATTCCAGTCAGGAATCATGTCCTGGACAGAGTCCCGTCTCAGACATCGGCTGGTATGAAAGCTATTTGGGCTGGTTTCGGAACAAATGATTTTGGTTTAAGTGCAGGTCTTTGTTTAAATCTTGGCTCCGTCTCCTCTTGATGGAAGTGGACGGGACACTCGCTTTGACATTTACCCTCACTGGAATTCCAATGTTCTATCCGGGAGCTACAGTTGCGAATTGGTTCCACAATTTTTGGACATATTAAGAAGTGAGCAGCTTCATCAGACAAAATTCCTCTTATTGTAAATAAGACCATTGAAGCTGTCGTTAACCCGCTTGAATTGCTGTTAACACCACTGTGGACGAAGATAAACATGCTGTCTACCCTAAGCACTTCCCTTTAGACGTGTACACAAAACCTGGTCCGTATTCAAGAGCACTCCTAAGAGCCAGGCTCATTCTAAAACTCAAATGACACACAGTCCACACCGCCTTACATTAAGCAGAACGGCTTCGATATCTGATGATTTCCCAGCAATGCCATCCTGTGATGGACCGGTGACCGTTGGGTATATGAGAGTGTGGCAAGTGAGCTGTGTTTCAAAATGCCAAAGATATGGTAGATAAACTGTCAGATCTGTTAACAGCCTCAGACTGTGAATGAGGGGGAGGTATAAATTAATGTAGCTAAATGAAGTCGCTTATCTTTGCTAACATTCCTGCAGAGCTGCTGCCAACACTGCAGGAGCCCAATAGAGCGTGGCGTTGAGAGCTGAGGTCACGATATAACACTCGACAGAGGCCTTCTCTTTGCAGGCCTGCGCTATTCTGTCTATACAAGGCCACTTAGAGCATATCACATCAGTCAACAAGTACATATGCTGGATTGCGAGCTGAAGAGCAGGAAACACGGGAGGTATTTCAGGCTGAGCAAGAGGGAAGGGAATGATTCTCATCCCTGCTGAAAAATCCAGCATTACCAGAGGTATGTTTTGCATGTTGGTCCCCAAATTGGATTGCTAGTGGACCAGCATATGTTGTCTTTTGAGTGCTGACGTGATTCCAGCGAGACCACGACAAAATTTGCTTATGTGTCAAAAGCTGAAGTCAGATAGAGTTTCATTGATTTTGGTTGAATTAATTCTCTTTCAGCAATTGTTGGAAGTACACATTTCATTTACATTTACATACATATTGCACACTTTTCGAGATCAGTGATTCACTGCTGGATTTTGACATAGGAGTTCCCAAATGACCATTAAAGTCTTTAAATAGCACCTTTCAATTATCAATAGCTCTTTCTTAACAAGTCATCTTCTCATAATCCCTGTTATTGAACAAACTGCTCATGATTATGCTGTTATTTGGCATTTTTCTTTGTTTTCAGTTTGTTTTTGTTTTGCATTGTGCACAAGCTCTTTTTTTACTGATTTGTGTATAGATCTTTTGAAACTGGAGACGAACCCTTTCATACGTTTCACGTTTAAAACTTCAGATGACATTGATTAACAATATAATCATTGCTAAAACGATTAAAAAATTTCAGTTCTACTGTCAACAGAGGGATATTGCAAAGTATCTATTTCAGTAAATCATATGTTTTAATCATATTGTTTTTCCTTACATAATTAATACAATACTTGCATTCACCAGCTCCGTTTTGCTTAAAAACAGCACCAACCATCATAAACTAACTTGGATCAGAATGGAATGATGCTGGATTTTTCAGCAGGGATGTTCGCAGACTGGCTCAGTTATCATTTGTATTCAGGGCTGGGTGGGTTACTTTTAAAATGTATTTCACTACAGATTACAAAATACATGCTTTAAAAAGTCATTTGTAACGTATTTCGTTACATTACTCAAGTTTAGTAACTTAATCTAAATGCTTTAGAATACTTTGGAATACTAATAAGTGTGGAACAAACACAAAAAAGGTCATTGTGAGTTTTTATCTCACTCTTTTCCCGTGATATAAAGTTGCAATTGTGAGTTATAAAGTCAGAATTATGAGATATAAACTCGCAATATTGAGAAAAGTCAAAAATATGAGATATAAACTCACGTACTAAATTCACAATTGCAAGAGAAAAAGTTAGTATTGCAAGTTTATATCTCCCAATTCGGACTTTATAATTTGCAATTGTGAGTTTAAATCTCACAATTCTGAGAAAAAGAAGTCAGAATTGTGAAATGCAAACTCACAATTGTGAGAAGAAAAAAACAATTGTGAGGAAAAAGTTGAAGTATCGAGTGAATTATAAAATGACTCACAAAACATGAAAACAGTCGTGGATCATCAGGTCATGACAGGACAGTTCAGTTGATACTTGGGCAATTTTTTTAATAAATTCAGTCATTTTGTCTTGTTCAGGACAGAACTAAATAAAAATAACAACAATTTTATGATCCTCTTAAAAGTATTAAAATGTTGATGAAACTGAACTCGTCTTTTTCAGACGGTCAGAGTCAGAGAATCACCAATCGCTGTTTAAATGACATTAAAACTCAAAGTAATCACTTTGGTAATCTAAAACACTTTTCAGATGTAACTGTAATCTGATTACCACCCATTTCAAATGAAACACACTTACTCAAATTTTGTATTTTAAATACGTAACTAAGTTACTTGTATTTCGTGACTCCCCAACCCTGTTTGTAGAGTGCTTAATCTGTTCAAAAACCTCCCTATATAGCCAGTTTCCAGCATAAGTTGTGCTTTAGACGCTGGTTTCCTCAGAACTACCTTAACAAGCATAGTTTTTCTGGTGAGACAAGCACCAAACATAAACTGGCTTTAGTGCATGAAAAGCATTGTATGCATTGTCCATCATAGGCATTACAGTGTTAACAGACTGCATGGCAAACGCGCCGTTCAAATCCATCAACACGCCACTAGACATACCACGAGACATTAATTCCTTTCAGGCGAGTCCAGCCAGCACTGGAAAACAAGATCTCCAGGATGGAGTCCAGAAAGGCGCTCCCAGCACACATTTGCCATAAAGCACCTCTGGAGGAGTCGCTAATCAGATTGGGAATTCGCGGAGGGGGAGGGGGAGGGGGAGGGGAGCGATTCATCACAACCCCTTCTGACAGCAGAGGTGTGCCATCTGATCTGGCGGTGATTTCATACACCTTCAAGCGCAGCCAGCCGAGTGTCAATGAGGAGGAGACCTAATGGATTGAACTCCTCTGATGTTCTGAGCCAGAGACTTACGCCAAGTGGTGCCTTTTAAAACGCGCTCAGCCTTTTCTGTGCGAAAGGAGGGCTTCTTAATTCTTACAAGACTAGAAGGAAGCGAGACCTTGCTTTGCTTTCTTTTCATCATCGCCTGCGTGTCATTTATAGTGGTTGACATAAAATAGCCTAATTATTTTGGCGGTGGCAGAGAGACCTGGTGCCGGTCTGAGGCGCCGCGCTACACTGGAAGCATCTGCGTTAATAGCCGACCAGTTTGAAGTAACGGCCGTTACCCGATACAGCGCCCAAAATCATTGCTTGTCACGTGTCACATGTATGACAGACTTCTGAGTGATAAATTACCAGGGGGAAACTCGGCACATCATAATCGGTTCTTCTACTCATGGCTCTCTGTTGCGTATGATGTGGCTGCCAACCGCTTAGGTATGCTTACACAATCGATCAAAAGTTTAGATACACTAGACATAATTGCCAGCTCCAATAAAGCAAACAGACTCTGTGATCCCGCAAGATCATTATTTAACAACAACAGTTATTGCATACTTTGTAACACTATATGTTTTAACACAGAGTCTCACGGTGGCTGCTCTTGTGCCCTCGGATAAAGCTTTCGTCGGGTCAAAGAGAGTCTTTTGGCTCCAAAATGACATTCCTTCAGCTATGACAGAGGCCGTTCCGTGTGTCAAGATAATCACCATTTAGCAAGAAGAGAGATATTTAGGTTTGGTTTAACCCATTGCAGGAACAGTAACGTGTCTGGTGACATAGTAACTTCCCCAGGCCCTGAAATTCCCACCTGCGCCATAACTCACGCACACCAGGAGAGAAAACATTCCACCTGCTCGAGCCTTCCAAACAGACTCGGAGAACTTTGAAATTCAGATGAAGTTTTTGGTAACTGTCCAGTACAGAGGTCACTTGATAATAAACTGAACAGCACTGAATAAACTCGCCGTGGGGGTCGATATCAGGCTCATCCTACCTTTATCTTCGAGTTGGTCTTCTAGAATCAGTTTGGCTCATTTCTAGGCGTTGATCACAATATCACTACAGATTTGGGTTACACTTTATTTCAGTGATCCACTTTTGACATTCTACTAAGTACATTTTACATTTATTCACACAGCGACTTACAAGGAGAGCAATTATGGGTTAGGTGTCTCAAGGGCACTTTCGTCATGGTATCGAAGGTGGAGAGAGTGCTGTTCATTCACAATCCCCACCTTCAATTCCTGCCGGCGTGGGAATCGAACCAACAACCTTCAGGTTACAAGCCCGACTCCCTCACCATTAGGCCACGACTACCCCGTGTCCCAGTCAGTCCTAGGCTTGTGTGGATGTTGGTGTTTGGTACCCTGTGGTTCTGGTAGGCAGTGACTGCGATGAAGCTGAAAGTGCAGAAGTTGCTGGCTGTTTGCGAAGGGTCAATTCTGACTTGACATTTTTCTCAGAAGTGACATAAACAAATTTACATTTTTCATCATTTAGCAACGCTTTTATACAAAGCAACTTACAAGGGGAGCAATTAGGGGTTAAGTGTCTTGCTCAAGGGCACTTTAGTCATGGTATTGAAGGTGGAGAGAGTGCTGTTCATTCACAATCCCCACCTTCAATTCCTGTCGGCGTGGGAATCGAACCAACAACCTTCAGGTTACAAGCCCGACTCCCTCACCACTAGACCACGACTAAGTAACTATGCGACTGCCCGTCAACTCACTCTCATCCGAGTATCATTTATTGATGACAGTTAGTTGGCACGTAGTTACTCACAGTTAGTAGAATGTCTAAAGTGCACCATCGAAATAAAGTTTTACTGAGAAGACACATGGAGGAAATAGCTGAGCTGTTTTATGACTTCAGATTCATTCATTAAAATGAACGTAGCAGACTGCTGAAATTAAGATGCGGACCTGATGGCTTTTATGGAAAACATATCACAATTGCAATTCCTCACAGGCAACAAGAGCAGTATTTCTCCGCAATAAATTCATCCGGCATCAGCGAGGCTGTGTTGAGAGAGCTCTCTTTTAGGAACAGCCTGGAAACACATACATCAGCAAGTGCCGAAGAAAGTATTTTTGTGAAAATAAATAAATCATTGTGAAATACTCTGGCTTTGTTTGGAAACTGGGAACAGACCCCCACATCCTTTCCAATCACGACTAAACATTGCACAGACGCACATCCAAGAACATCAAAACAACTGCAATTTAATGACGGGGCCAAAACGGAGTTGGAAATTTTTTGATTTCCCCCTCTTATATTGCATCGCTCTATACTTGCAAAGTGAGTGGACCGCGACAGCACAAGCATACGCCGTTGGTGACCGGAGCCAAAGACGCTGACCTAATAGGCACTTGTGCGGCTCACTGGACGTCGATGTCCGCCGGGAAGGTTTTTTCTTTGTCAGGTCTACACAAGCTGACAGAAAGAGTCCAGCTGGAGTCTTCAGAAATGCGGTACACATGAGCTGTGTTTTCGATTAACAAATTCATCACAACCCTCCCCGTCAGCTAAGCAAAACGCTCTCCGATCGAGGCAACGGCCTTCAAGAGAAACAACACTCACCACACTCATATTCCCTGTCGAGCATTCTGGCACATGACGCATGAGAACCGTCGCTAACATCTGTAGCTGAGATAATGTTTATGACATTTTGCTGTAAAATATCTGCAGCCTGCATTTGGTGGTTTGTACTACAGAATTTACTCAGCTTAATTGTGTAAACCACTTACAATCATTTCTACGCCTCTGTGATGTGAATGTGCATGAATCAGCTAGCCTCTGTGCAATATCTTAATTTACTCACAGAAGTTATTTTCTTCCATCTTTTGGGTTGAAAACGACCTAGATCTTATTAGGCAAAAGCAAAACTTGTTTAAATATGGATCATGTGATTGCATTCATAAGATTCCTCAGTAAACAGGTATGGTGATAATGCTCAAGCATTTTTATTGTTTTTTTTGTTTGTTTTTTTTCTTGGCTATGTATTGTAGACTCTGGAAGATGTCATCAGTTTTGGAATATTGTCGCTGAAATGCAATAAAAGTCATTACTCATTATTATTAGTATGCTCTCACCTCTAAGTGAAAAGGCATGACTGAAATGGTGAGTAAACATGACCACTTTCTGCACACTTCTGGTTTATAGCAGGTAAAATCACCACGGGCTCTCTTCAATGCCAGTAATGTTTCTCAAGATATCCTATATGAGCCATCAAAGTTCACACCACCTACCTCCTTGTAGCGAAGGACTCAGTTGTATGGTGAGGAAGAATCCGAGAAGGAGCAGCGCAGCCCTCCTGTTAGCCATCTCGCTCCAAAATGCACTGGCCCTCCCCAAATCAGCTGGTTTTATTCTCCAAGAGCTAATTACCACTTCAAAAATGCCTGAAAAAAAAAATGAAAAGGGGAGGAAAAAAGAAAATGATACTGGACACGACGTAATTAAGAAAGGGCAAAGCCTTTGGTTCGATGGATCATTGCACTTTTTTCTCTTCTGTGTCTGGTGTTGCTGTTTTTATTCTGGTCACTCCTGCCAAAAAAGCTGAGTGCTGCCAGAGAAAGAGAGAGAGAGAGAGAGAGAAATAGAAAGAGACATGCAGGGAGGAAAGACAGGAGAGAGGGGAGGGAAGGACGAGAGAGAACAGGAGAGACAGGGAGAGCGAGAGACCCTGCTTTCCCACTCTGTCGTCCAAGAGGAATTTCACTGTCTTGCCAGACATTTGCATGGACTTTAAGAGGACTACACATTTTTTTAATGCGAGCAGAGGAATAAAACAAAATCAGTACTTGGATAACGAATTTCACCCCATCCCTGGGATTCATCCTTACAAGCACTCACACACATCGATCCTCGAGTGGTTGCAACGGTTCCCATTCCTGTAAAATGACGGCCGCTCAGTAAAGGGAAACTCGCCCAATGTTTGTCTACGAGACTTGGGGGAAATGAAACCCATTGTTCTGCGAAGGGCATGTCGAACACTTTCGAATGCATCTGTTACACCTGCCAGGAATAACTGCAGTGATACTCATCTGCTTGCATGTTGTCTGTAATGAAAAACCTCCATGAAGCATTCCAGAAACGCACATAAACGTTGCAAGCTGAAAACAAAATTAAGAGAAATGGCAGGCTATATATTAGTGGGTCAGGTTAAAAAAAAGAAAAAGAAAGAAAGAAGAGCAACTCTTGCTCGAAAGGGAAACAATCTGAACAGTTACAAGAAAGCAGACATGCTCATAAACATGTGCTTGGGATGAGTGGATGAGAGTCAATAGATAGAAAGGACTAATGTATTCATCCCCACTCTAGTCCTGAGCTAATTCCCAACCCTAAATTCTCAGCGAGGATTCAGCCATGGCCAGAGGCCTGTGTATGTGCGCTGTACTTGCTACCTAGAGGATAAAGACACTTGACCATACAACCAGGACTCCCATCGGATTGAGAAAATGAAAACCTCTTGATTAAAGCTGTATTAAAGGATGCGCCATGTGGCACGTGCATGCATTTAGTGTATTCAGGGTTGGGTCGGTTACTTTTAAAATGTATTTCACTACAGATTACAAAATACATGCTTTAAAAAGTCATTTGTAACGTATTTCGTTACATTACTCAAGTTTAGTGACTTAATCGAAATACTTTAGAATACTTTGGAATACTAATAAGTGAGAAACAAACACAAAAAAGCTCATTGTGAGTTTTTATCTCACAATTCTGACTTTTTACCTCAGAATTGAGTGATATAAAGTTGCAGTTGTGAGTTATAAAGTCAGAATTATGAGATATAAACTGACAATATTGAGAAAAGTCAGAATTATGAGATATAAACTCACAATTTTGAGAAAAGTCAGAATTATGAGATATAAACTCGGAATATTGAGAAAAGTCAGAATTATGAGATTTAAACTCACAATATTGAGAAAAGTCAGAATTATGAGATGTAAACTCACATACTAAATTCACAATTGCAAGAAAAAGTTAGTATTGCAAGTTTATATCTCCCAATTCTGACTTTATAACTTGCAATTGTGAGTTTAAATCTCGCAATTCTGAGAAAAAGTCAGAATTGTGAAATACAAACTCACAATTGTGAGGGAAAAAAAACAAATTGTGAGAAAAAGTCACAGTGACGAGTGAATTATAAAATGACTCCCAAAACATGAAAACAGTGGAAAACATGAAACTGAACTCGTCTTTTTCAGACGGTCAGAGTCAGAGAATCACCAATCGCTGTTTAAATGACATTAAAACTCAAAGTAATCACTTTGGTAATCTAAAACACTTTTCAGATGGAACTGTAATCTGATTACCAGCCATTTAAAATGAAATACACTTACTCACATTTTGTATTTTAAACACGTAACTAAGTTACTTGTATTTCGTGACTCCCCAACCCTGAGTGTATTTATTCTTATAAACTAAGATCATTATTTATTTGACTCTAACAATCAAGGCTGTTGGTCAAATGCAAAGAGAGGAAGAGTCCAAGACACAAAATTTCCATTGAATAAGTGTAAAAAAAAATCCTCCATGGCCTAGAGTCCAAGTTGTGTTTGTTTTTTAATCTTGTTCAGCCCTTCGAGGCATGGTGAAGATGTTTTCCTCTAGGAAGCTTTGTCTCCACAGATGTGTATGGCTCCAGTGTAATTTTTCCCAGGAATGATGTAATAGGGAAAGAAGGGGGTCACTTTGAAATCCTCACAGCTAATGAAACAGATAGAAAAAGACAGACAGGCACACGGAGAGAAAGCAGTTCTGAGTTTTTAATCAACAAGCCCAGTGACCTGAAAGATCATTATTTTTCCAATAGAGCTTTATTGGAAGGATTAGTTCACTTTAATCCCATGATTTACTCACCCTCAAGCCATCCTAGGTGTATATGACTTTCTTCTTTCTGAAGAACACAATCTGAGTTATATTAATAAATATCTTTATTTTTTTCGTAAGTTGAATACTGGCGGAAGCTAGACATTTTTCTATATAACTTATTAAATGTGGATGTTTTTCTTACACAAACGCGTCACTTTGCTTCAGAAGGCTTTTATTAACCCCTGGAGCCGTGTGGAGTACGTTTATGATGGATGGATGCACTTTTTTGAGCTTCATTCTCATTGGTCCCTTTCAAAGCAGGATATTTCTTAATATATCTCAGATTGTGTTCATCAGAAAGAAGAAAGTCATATACACCTAGGATGGCTTGAGGGTGAAGAAATCTTGGGGTAATTGTCATTTCAAAGTGGACTAATCCTTTAACTTAACACCATTCCTGGACATTGATTAATATCTACAGTAGATTAATCTTCTGATATATGATGCAATCTTTGTTGACAAGCCTTTTCAACAATTCCTTTCACCCAAAATTCTCTGTCCACTTCACATGTCTTTGACCATTTAGTAATAATTCCCCAAAATACGATTAAGATTTTAAATATAATGACATAAAATATATAAAGACATATATCATGGCAGATACATCACATTGGAAGATTTTTTTTCTTCATCATTTTTTTGAATAAGGAAATATGTCTATAAAATGTATACAGTATACCATCGTCTCACATCCAAAACATTATGAACCCTTTTTATGAACCGTTTTCCGCATCCTGCACAACCACATCAGTCCTATGTTTAGCTTAAAGACAATAACTTTTGCTTAATGAGCCAGTGTTAAGACACTGAGTGCATTTTTTGGAAGTCAAACGCCTTTTTTCTCCTTTTTTGTCGGCTTTTCTATTTTAGCTCATGTCTGGTGCGTGTCCTTTCAGCATCTTGGAGATGCCAAAAGACTCCGCTTGTTTATGGATCCAAGGAGTATGTGAATATTATCCAGACCTGCATTTGTCAAATAGTTAAGTTGTTAAAACATTCAACACTTCATTCTAAAAATCTGGACATATCTTGGAATTTTTGTGGTTGTATCCAAGAAATTATAAGGCAAGTTTAATTCACTCTTTGTATTATACACAATGGTTATATTTGTAGCAGAATTCCTTTTAAATATCGCACCTTGTGTTTTATAAAGAAGAGGGTAGTGGTTAGTACTAGTACTGCTGTGTATTGCTGTGTAAATTGGCTGTACATTGCATGTGAAAAGATGATGTTGTGCTCTTCGCTTACTACAATTTAAATCAGACTATGAAGAGAGATAGTTCACATAGATGCTATGAGTTCTAACAAGCTGTCAGTAAGCCTACAGTAACAGTGATTGAACAGTGCCTTCAGAAACGAGCTCGTCTCACAGTGCCCCGTTTAAAGAATAATACTTTGCTTGGGCTTTAGGCTTCATTTTCTTTGGCCTGTGGTATTTTTAAACATGATTTAGTAATTCCTTTTTATGAACATGACAGTTTTTTATTTCCAAATCTAGAGTGAACACTTCACCTAATATAACATTGTATAGAACTTGATAAACTAGTCACATACGTCACCCCCTAAAAACATGAACCCAAGATCTACTGACACAGGATACATGCTTTCCATAATATGGCACATGTCCTTAACAGTCCAGGAAGTCTGAAAACATGACTAATGAAGAACTCTGGCAGATGGTAACTTGGGCAGAAACAAAGTGCGAAGCTTTGTCTACAATAGTAAGAATAGTGGTGTCACCACGTTTTGATCTGGGGCATCGCTCTGTTTCCTGATATATAATGTTTAAATCGATGGTCTCAAAGTCAATTCCACAGCTTTGCAGAGTTTTTCTCCAACACTCATCAAACACACTTGATTCAGCTAATCAAAGTCTTCAGGATTACTAGAAACTTCCAAGCAGGTGTGATTTGGAGCTGGTTGGAGCTAAGCTGTGGCCCTCCAGGAATTGACTTTGAGAACACTGGATTAAGTAAATGTGACTCGGAGGCCTGGCCACAAACCTGCTGCATCTGCCGTCACTCATCCCACCACAATTACCAAACTGATTTTTATTTTTTTTTCATTTTTTCATCATTTAGCAGACGCTTTTATCCAAAGCGACTTACAAGGGGAGCAATTATGGGTCTTGCTCAAGGGCACTTTAGTCATGGTATTGAAGGTGGAGAGAGTGCTGTTCATTCACAATCCCCACTTTCAATTCCTGCCGGTGTGGGAATCAAACCTGCAACCTTCTGATTACAAGCCCGACTCCCTCACCACTAGACCACGACTACTCCATGTGATCCTCTCACATCTCAAACATGTCCACACACCACACACTCAAAATATACTATGATCAGCATGGCAGAGGGAGCAGCTCACATGATCACATGCAGAAGTGGATAAAAACAAAACGCAAATTGTCTGATATTTAACTGACAATTTGAATGTTAGCTTATTGTGCTAACAGCTTTCTACACTCACCCGGTACGTTCATGATATGAGTCAGCGGAGTGGGGATCCAAATGCGGGCTTTATTTACAGACGTAGTCAAACAGGCAATGGTCAACACATGGCAGACAGGAATGGCAGACGATAAACAAACTTGTAGTCATGAACAGGCCAGGCAGCAAACAAACAAAGTCCAAGGAACAGGCAGGGGTAAAGCATGGAAATCACAACCACAGAGAAAAAAACGCTTGGAAATGAATACAACAGCAAAACAAGACCTAGAAATGTGTGCAAGGCTGAATGTCGCGTAAGTAGTCCGGATAATGAGCTGCAGTTGGTTGAGGTGATCAGTGACTAAGTAGGCTTCTGGGAAATGTAGTGTGCATGTGTGTGAGTGAGTGTGTGATGCATTGTGGGAAACGGAGTCCGATGGTGAGGCAATAGTTTGAAGTGGAGTGCCCTTTGGTGTCTGTTAACAGCCACTCCAGCGGATAATCGTGACAGTTTAAAACAATTTCTCTCCAGCTCTTCTCTTTGTCTATACGGTTGTGGTATGTTTTCAAAAACATGTTACACAGGCAGTTGTGGTGTTGTCACACTTACACAAGTCATTCCTCAATCTCTGCTGTCTAACAGACCCAAAGTTCTCCCATTCACCTGTGTCTTATAGTAGACTTGTCTCTCACTGGCTACTGTGATGAACACTGACGTAATCACAGTCATAATCATCCAGGTTTAAAATCATAAATATCAAACATGTTTGATTTTATCGGGGTGGCCCTGAAGTGTCTGTGAGCAGATCATTGGGTTTAAGATGTTGATCTGTAAACTCCTCAAATTACCAGATCATTTGTGTTGAACATCGGAACCGACCAAGGTCCTGGACACAATTTTTTCTCAGATTGTCGGGAAGGGTAAATAGGAGATAAATGGGACTAAAACTCCTGTTGTCTGACTTAAGGTGAATCAATTATGAATGCACAGATGTATCGGCCAATAATCAAAATTGGCAGATGAGAGCAATTATTGTCATTTTGGCCACTGGCTGATTGTTTAGAAACAGCCAATGATCAGGGATGATTATAGGCCTATCCTGTCAATCAAAAGAGGGTAGAAAAGCATGTCAGATTGCTATTCATACCTGTGATGAATTTAGGTCTGTCAAAATTAATGCTGCAATTTATCCATTCCTGGTGAACATCCTAGAAGCATGTTAACATAGCTTTGCCTACGATATCTCCTCCAGACTTATTGTACTGGTGGTTGTGACAAATAACAAGGAGGATACAAAACTCAGCTTTGAGTTCTTAGACTGGTGAGCCAAAATGACCTCCCTTTCTATGGGCGTGATGCTTTGTTCCCCTACTTCTTGTAGTGCATACTTGGTCAGAAGGTGTTGGGGGGGCTGAAGGACCCTGGACACGGAGCGGGATAAACCTTTTAAATGCCACAGATTGAACCCTCGCCTCTTTGAGCATCTCGACTACCATATCTATGGCAGTATCAAAGAGGCCAGAGGGTTAGACTGGGGCAAAAGATTCTCTTCTATGCCTGATAAATCCAACCACAGATGCCTTTCCATTCCAATCATCACAGACATAGAACGGCCGATGGCACAAGCAGTCTTCTTGGTGGCATGTAGGGCAAGATCTGTGGCTCCAGATCAGGTAGAAGGTTGGCCTGGTAGGTCTACAACATTGCCATAGTGTCCAGGGCTCCACTGGCTTGACGCACCATCGCATTGGTCTTGAGGTCATTGGTTCCTCAATTGGTCCATCAGCCTAGATGGCATTTGGCAAAGCCTTAGAAGGAAAGACAGGAACCTTCAGAGAAGATGCCACACCAGGGAAGCCCACAAGCACCTCTTCACATAATCCCTCCACATTCGAATAATTTGACACAGTGGACTATGTGAGCCGAATATGGTTTCCCTCGGAAACGGAAGGTTCATTTGGGGGAGCATTGATGGAACTACTCATTAAACGAGTGAAGGCAGAGAAATTGGAAATAGCCGCCTTGAATCCCTCCACTAACTCCATCTGCAATCCCCATGATTGAAGCTTGGCAGCTGGACCCAAACCACATAACATCAACACCATGACACAGCTTCGAGTTCCATCAAATTGGAATCATACAAGCAAGATGCAAGGAGGATGATGTAGTTTCAGTCCTGAAGGCAGAGGTAGAGATGTCCCTTAAGAAGCACTGTTCAGAGGAGAAGGTCAATAGTACATACATAGGCAGAGAGGTCACTCTGGACTTAAAACAGCCATAATGTCCAATCATTTTGGTGGCACTGCAGAAAGATTTGGAAACTCCTTCATGGATGAGGTGGGGGGAAACTATAGCCAGCAGGAGAGATAGTATGGTCTCCAGGAGTTCATGTTGTCATGTGGAATGGAAGTCCACATTGGAATTATGTTAAAGTAGATAAGGGTGAGCGTGCACAACAGGTCTCTGGGGGATTCTTCATGATGCGCTTTTACTGGGCATGAGGCAACATATTGCCTGGATTGGGCACAGTACAGGGAAGGGCTGTGGAGATTCTTATCTGATTCTCTGCTTGTGACTGAAAACCCAGATCAGCCTGCATGGTTTTGGTATTGACTCCAGTAATATGCCGGACCTGCAGCCAAAAAAATTGCTCTTTACTGAAAAAGCTATTTTGACAGATGTCGTCAATAGTGTTATAGTCTCTTAGCTAAACATAAAGTCTGATCTATATTTCAGGGTTGTTTTTTTTAGGAGGGGGCGGCCCACTCAGACAGGAAGGGGCCATATAACTGACATGCTAACCGCAGTTTGCTTTAGAGGTGGATACATCTGAAATCCGATACCTCAAATCAAATATAAGAGCAAAGCAGAATCTATGCGCTCAAAAAAGATCAAATTTACTAAAATACGTTTCAAAGATTTTTACCATGTGTGTGTGTATATATATTATATAACATTATATAATGTAATATATAATAATCTATTTTAAATATGTCAAAGTTTCATTCAAAAAAAAATTTGTTTGCAGTTTTCCTGGGTGTCCACATTTTTGTTTTCTTTTTTCGACTGATTTCTGGTAGGACCGTCCCATTGTAATTTCTTCATAGTTTTCCTGCTTTGTCCATTGTCCAGGAAGAAAATATGTCTCCAGTCTAAATGCAGATTTGCAGAACTAGATGACTAAGACATGTTTTCCTAAGAGATTTGTCCATATTTGACTTCTGGTTGCACTTGATGGCAACACGTTTTCCAGTTCCTTCAGCTGAAATGTTACCCCAGAGCAGGACTGCCATCACCATGCTTGAATGCAGAGATGGTGTTACGCCATGCACGTGCCATGCATTGGCTTGTGCCAAACATAATGCTTTGCATTCAGGCCAGCTCATCAGACCATATTTTTCTATCGCCAGAAGGTTTCAGGTTTTGGGTTCAGGGTTCAAAGCAAACCACCAGCATGACTTAATGTTGGCCTTTCTCAGAAGTGGCTTCCTTCAAACAACTTTACCAAAGAGGCCAACTCCATTAAGTGCTGAAGAGTTTGTTGATGTCTGGACAGCTTCTGCCATTTTAGCCAAATAGCTCTGCAACTCTGTCAGTGTTCTAGACAGTGGGCCATCTTGTATGGTTGCTCAATTCAGATGGCCTAATCTTAGTATTGGTCTGGGTTTATGCCACGATTCTTTTCCATTTTGTAACGATAGAGGTTTTACACTATAATCACTTTCTCTATCTTTTTTGAATGTATCTGTAAAATGCAGGGTTGGGGAGTAACGAAATACAAGTAACTTAGTTACGTATTTAAAATACAAAATTTGAGTAAGTGTATTTCATTACAGTTACATTTTAAATGGGTGATAATCAGATTACAGTTACATCTGAAAAGTGTTTTAGATTACCAAAGTGATTACTTTGAGTTTTAATGTCATTTAAACAGCGATTGGTGATTCTCTGACTCTGACCGTCTGAAAAAGAGGAGTTCAGTTTCATCAACATTTTAATACTTTTAAGAGGGATCATAAAATTGTTGTTAATTTTATTTAGTTCTGTCCTGAACAAGACAAAATGACTGAATTTATAAAAAAAAATTGCCTAAGTATCAGCTTAACTGTCCTGTCATGACCTGATGATCCACAACTGTTTTCATGTTTTGCGAGTCATTTTATAATTCACTCGTCACTGCGACTTTTTCTCACTATGAGTTTTTTCCCTCAAAATTGTGAGTTTTGCATTTGAATTTGGAGATAAAAACTTGCAATACTGACTTTTTGTCTTGCAACTGTGAATTTAGTATGAGTTTATATCTCATAATTCTGACTTTTCTCAATATTGTCAGTTTATATCTCATAATTCTGACTTCTCAATATTGTCAGTTTATATCTCATAATTCTGACTTTTCTCAATATTGTGAGTTTATATCTCATAATTCTGACTTTTCTCAATATTGTCAGTTTATATCTCATAATTCTGACTTTTCTCAATATTATGAGTTTATATCTCATAATTCTGACTTTTCTCAATATTGTGAGTTTATATCTCAAAATTCTGACTTTTCTCAATATTATGAGTTTATATCTCATAATTCTGACTTTTCTCAATATTGTCAGTTTATATCTCATAATTCTGACTTTTCTCAATATTTTCAGTTTATATCTCATAATTCTGCCTTTATAACTCACAACTGCAACTTTATATCACTCAATTCTGAGGTAAAAAGTCAGAATTGTGAGATAAAAACTCACAATGACCTTTTTTGTGTTTGTTTCACACTTATTAGTATTCCAAAGTATTCTAAAGTATTTAGATTAAGTTACTAAACTTGAGTAAAGTAACGAAATACGTTACAAATGACTTTTTAAATCGTGTATTTTGTAATCTGTAGTGAAATACATTTTAAAAGTGACCTACCCAGCCCTGGTAAAATGTACTCCCAATTAATTATTAATTAAAGCATACATCCTAAATAATAATTTTTGTGTGTTCAGTTGTTAAGTTTAATTAATTAAAAAGAGATAAAGCAACACAATTTTTTAAGCAAAACTTAATTCCATGATGTTAAACCCACCAAAATTTGTAAAAGGGTTTATGTGCAGCAGTTGTATGTGGAAGAGACAATGAGCCCTAAATCAAAAAGGTCAACGAAACCCATCAAAATGTAAAGGTTAGTCTCTGTGGTTTTGTGATACGACCTGATGAACGAAAAGTTATGCGTTCCTGCTGTGGAGAAGTCCTGGAAATCAAATGCCCATGTAAATACAGGGAATGGCCTAAAGGTTGTCACAGTCACTGAAGATTTATGCCCTGACCAAACATTCCAAATTAAGAAGACACTACCACCAGGTTCAACTCTGTCTGAAATGTCCAGAACTGTGATTTTGTGGTGTGGGCAACTCAGGAGCTGGTTGTAAATCACATCCCAAGAGCTCTTACAGAAGGATTAACCTAAAAAAAAAAAAAAAGAGCAATGTATTGTATTTTTTATTCTGCCAGAATGTCTAACCCGCAGCCAAGATCCTGCCCCTCAAACAACGTTAGTTTGCACATGTGAAAATCCAGACTTTGGAAAAATATTGAGTGTATGATGTGCAAACACGTCTTTCATTATAGTTGTGCACAAGTTAAGAGGAGGCTACGGAATTGGCACTGTAGATGAATACACCTGACTCACCTCATCTTAACAGTCATCCATTAAGATTTATATACTGTATTTTTCTATTTGAGCAGGCAATAAGAACTATTTGTACAGCTATTTGTGAGCTGGGCCAAACATTGAATGTGATTGCTAAGATAATATTTGAAGATGTATGTATGTACAATTTTAAAGTAAGATGTGAATATTTTCTAGAAATAAAAATTCCAGACGTTGCAAATTCCTTTTTTGAACTCTCTGCATTTGATTATTCTTTCTTTCAAGTTGTTCTTAAAAATTCTAGTCACAATCAATCGCAACAATGTATATCCCAGATGATTCACAATTGATCGCAATAGTTTAGGATAAAACAACATTCAATTCTCAAAGTGAACAGAGTGAAAAGTATAGAAATTGTCAGTTGTTAGTTTCACACACATAATTTTGTATGAAAAAAAAAAAAACATTGTACAATGCATAAAACATCATTTGAATTTTGTTAATTAGGTTATGGTACACTTACCATGGCAAAGAGCCTCTTGCTCCACGCTCAGACTTTCCCTTTTCCTTTTACAGGACAAAACAGAGACACGTTAGTGGAGAAGAGTGCACACACAAATTACGGCCTAAGGTAGCACAACTCACTTTCATACACCTCTCCAGTTTTCCACAGCCTTTCACTCTGCCATTTATAAGAGTCTCGGCTGTATTTATCCATAGTAGCCTCTCCTACAGAATAATATGTAACTAAAGCTGATGTCAGCCTAGCTTACTACCTACCTAGCTAGCTATCCTTTTGTTTTGGTAGTGACGTTAGCAAATGCAGCTACATGAACAGACACCTGACACATAAAATGGACCTTCTCACTGTTCTTCCTCCCTTTCTACTCCCAGTCAACTAAAAAGGGAGATGACACAAACATTTTCTTTTACGTTTAGTCTTGTTAGCTAGCAAAAAAGAACTGCAGCATATTGAAGTAAACTGCAGTAAAACTGCAGTACCAAGTAGTTTAACTGCAGTTTAATTGAGCACAACCATAGATTTGCCGTATAATGAAGTATAGTCACAGTACAACTGCAGTAAAACTGTAGTACCTATAAGTACAGCTGCAGTAAAATGAAGTACAACTGAAAGTTATACAATATAATGAAGTATAAAAACAGTATAACTGCAGTTCAGTGAGACTGAAATGCCTGTATAAACCTTCCACTAATGCTACATTACTCCAGCTGTGGTACAGTAGTACTGTGCAGAAAGTAAAAGCTGTGGACCACAACCATGGAAGATTAACCCATATGTTAGTTTTTTTTTTTTTTTAAGTTGTCTTAATCTAAATGGCATGAGATTTGGTGACTCAATTAAATTTGTCAAATAAAATCACTAAATCAGCCACAACACAGTACACAAAAATGAAGTGGTAATAATAAAACCATTTACATGGTTTGCATTTACATGGAGTTCTTACAATTCATAGAGGGCAAGCATACACAATGACATTTGACTAAATTTGTACAAAAGATTCAACCATAAAAATTACTTTCCCGGAGCATTCATTTTCTCCTCCTCACATATTACACTGAGATGAGCTTACAATAAATCAGATCTAATTCATATGTATTTGGTAATGGCAAAATGACAAGCCCATGTGAGTCAAACTGATCAGTGTCCCATCACAAACAAATCTCTGAAAGTTTGCGTCTTGATTTTGTTCTATGTGCATTCCAGAATTCTATGCCAAGTTACGATGAGAGTGGTCGCTTTTTCACTTTATATATGTATTGCAGTTGTATTTTACTAGTACTTTAGATGTATTGCAGTATAGTTGTACTCCAGTAAAACTACAGACATTTTAGGTTATACTGCAATACTGCAGTTTTTTTGTGTCCAAAAAACTGCATTTTTCTATATGTAACAAAAACTGTAGTATTACTTCTAAAAAACTGCAGTAATCTTTTGTAAGGGTATGACTCAAAAGTCAGCTAATTTATGAGAAATCACTTAACTTGCTCATTTTTTTCTGACAGTGGCAGCAAGTATGCAAGACAATTTCAAATTGGAGCCTGTACTTGATTTTTGCAACCAACAACACGAGAAGATGACATTTTAAACTCCTAATGTAACCTATTCTTCAGCTTTCCCTTTGTTTTGCCTCCAGCTACGCTGTGACAAAATTGTGACTTTGGTACTAAAAGGGTCTATTCGCCTCTCTCACTATGGCCTCCTGGGGCCTATCTAGCCTGTTCCGCTACTCATTGCATCTCAGACCAATTTGGCTGTCCCCTGTGAGCAGTGTCTGGGTGGCTTCACGGTAGGGCTGCGACTAACGATTATGATAATCGATTAGTTGGCCGATAATTTTTTCGATTAATCGATTAATCGGATAAAAATCCTACTTTTTAAAAAAATTATTTCATGGACAAATAACACATTATTGCACATCCTGCCCAATGTTCTTCAAACAAATGTGCCAAATGAATGCTATGAACACGTACAGTGCTTAATGTCTTCGACTACCCGTCAGAGAAAGGAAAACACAAATATTTAGGGATCTGACAAAAAGTCATTATTAACACAATGTCCAAACAAACTTTATATTTTGTTTGGCCTCCTCTGGCTTTGATAACAGCTTACATTCTTGCTGGCATTGTTTTCATGTGCTTTTCCACAGTCTCTGTTATTGACTGTAATTGGGCGTCTGAAAAAACATGCCCAATTTTCTGTCTTTCTTGTGAATTTGAAAATTCATGATGACAATATTTATATTTTAGCATTAGAAATACTACTGTGACTAAACAGCTCACACATACCGGTGTATTAACCATTACAGAAAAATAAAAATGATTTTGGTCATCACCAATACCGTTAGTTTAGGTGGCGGTGGTCTAATAAATTTAAGCACTGTATATAGTGAAAATAGTTTAAATTTCTACATTGAAAAATAAGATAATAAAGAAAACAGCAGTCAAGAGAAATGTTCAGCAGGAACACACACATAACCTCTGATATTTAAACCTAAACGAAATTGTCAACAGATATTGAACATTAATTTTCTCACTCTCTAGCGCATTCCGTCAGTCTGACGCGGGTGCGCGCGCCGGCGTTCATTCAGTAATGTAAAGTTTGAAGTTTAATGCAGATTGTCAGGAAACTTTTATGCAAAACGGAAATCCTCGCGTGAATTTGAAACGTACTGATAAGGATATCGCCGTAGAATGAATGTTTTGCACTGAGGATGCGCGCGCATCTGTCAAGCGCCTGACAGGGCAAGCCATGCTAAACGCGGAGCTAATGCATTAGCTTGAAGCTTCAAATAAAGAGTTCTCATGTCTTGGGCGGTTTGGATCACGCACCTTTCCCGCAGCAGCTCACTCTGTTTCCTCCACTGTTTTTAAATGCATTTTCTTCCATAGAAATGCGTTATTCAGTGCTGTAATTTGGGCAGACCCGACTAATCGATAATGACAATCGTTGGCGATGATTTTCATTAACAATTATTATCGATTTTATCGATTAGTTGTTGCAGCCCTACTTCACGGTCTTTAGCCTTCAGAGCTCTAGAAATAGTCCTAGGGTAGTGTGTATATGACCGTTTACAATGGCGTCCAGAGCCCCCGTGGTTGTGGTTGGGCCTTGTATTCCCAATCGGGTAGTCTAAAATTGTCCTGTTCAAGAGAAAGATTTTGAAGCCACTCACATCTTACGAAACCCTCTTTGGAAGGGAAAGTTCTTTCCGGGTCCACAAAACCTTGTCGACCGGCATGTGCTTCCTGTTTCCTCAGGCGGCAACATCTCTCTTTGGTCAATGTGCTCTAGCGTCTGTGCCGCCGAGTGAGGGAGTTGTTTGGTGTCGTGTCGACGTCCGTTTCCTGCATCAGCATGGGTTAACCATCCAGTTTTGGTGAGGGCTGCCAAGTTTCAGGGTAGTTCTCCCCTCGATGGTGCTCTCTAGGGAAGCCCTGGTGTTTAGGCAGGATATTCATAGGCACAGGAAGTTCCTCAAGTTCACTTTTGGGGGCAAAGCTTATCAGTTTCGGGACGAGCGCTGACTCCTCAGACTTTTACAAAATGTATGGACGTGGCTTATATTGGCCCAATCGCAGGAGTTAGCAGTTGGTCATTGGCCATCTGAGTGTGCTGACACAGAGGAAGCAGACATCTTTTGTGGGTGAGGATCTGCAGATTTGCGAGGAGGTTTGTCTCCTGCACGTGTTCAGTCACTTCGACCTTGTCTGAGACAGTTCAGGCCGGTTCATGGTGGCAGCGTCCCCAGTATCATGTGAGACTGTTTTAGTGGTGGATTGGCAAGATCGAGGTTACGCACAGAGGCTTTCGTATCTTGCTTCCTCGGACAAGGCCTCAAATTCAGGTTTTGTCTTCTTGAACAGAAGGGTTTTCAGTGGTTTGCAGTCTGTGTGATTTCGTGGATGATAAACCAGGAGACATAGACATTTGGTGTTGTGGTATAATGTTCCCATAGCGTTAGCTATTGACACAGTGTCTAGAGAAAAGGAACTTCTCATTTACATATGTAACCTTGGTTCCCTGAGTAGGAAACTGCATAGATTGCCATTCTTCTCATCAGCTTGCTTCCTTCATTGGAAATCTGAGTGAAATGTGAAATTATCAGCCAACGATTGGGATTTATGAAGGGTTCCGACAATCGTCACACCTGACAGAATTCCCATAGCATCAGATACTGACACAGCGTCTCATTCTCTACTCTATAAGGTTATATACCTAACTGAGAAGTTATCCAGCTGTTTGAGGCACTTATCAATTTTTTGTTCCTTTTTGAAACTTGTTCCCATCAGTCAAAAGCTTTGTGTTAGACGCTGATTTCAACAGAAAGCAGTCGCACCGAGGGGGCCCATGATGAAAGTTTTGAACCAAAAACAGCTGTCTGTAATATACAGTGGTGTGAAAAAGTGTTTGCCCCCTTCCTGATTTCTCTTTTTTTGTATATTATTTTTTAAATATTTCGGATCATCAAACAAATTTAAATATCACTCAAAGATAACACAAGTAAACACAAAATGCAGTTTTTAAAAGAAGGTTGTTATTATTAAGGGAAAACAAAATACAAACCTACATGGCCCTGTGTGAAAAAGTGATTGCCCCTAAACCTAAGAACTGGTTGTTCCACCCTGAGCTGCAACAACTGCAGTCAAGCGTTTGCGATACCCTGCAGTGAGTCTTTTACAGCGCTGTGGACGAATTCTGGCCCTCTCATCTTTGCAGAATTGTTGTAATTCAGTCACAATGGAGGGTTTTCGTCTTTTTAAGGTCATGCCACAGCATCTCAATTGGATTCAGGTCAGAAATTCTTCATTTTGTTTTTCTTCAGCCATTCAGAGGTGGACTGGCTGGTGTGTTTTGGATCATTGTCCTGCTGCAGAACCCAAGTTCGCTTCAGCTTGAGGTCATGAACAGATGGACGGACATTCTCCCTCAGGATTTTTTGGTAGACAGCAGAATTCATGGTTCCATTTATCACAGCAAGTCCTCCAGGTCCTGAAGCAGCAAAACATCCCCAGACCATCACACTACCACCACCATATTTTACTGTTGGTATGATGTTCATTTTCTGACACACACCTTTCAAAAAGTTCAACTTTTGTCTCGTCAGTCTACAGAGTATTTTCCCCAATTCTTGGGGATCATCAAGATGTTTTCTGCAGTGGTTTTTGTCTTGAACTCTGTCATGCAGGCCATTTTTGCCCATTCTCTTTCTTATGGTGGAGTCATGAACTCTGACCTTAACTGTTGCAAAAAAAGGCCTGCCATTCTTTGGATGTTGTTGTGGGTCTTTTGTGACCTCTTGGATGAGTCGTCGCTGCACTCATGGGGTAATTCTGGTCGGCTGGCCCCTCCTGTGAAGGTTCACCACTGATCCATGTTTTTCTCCATTTGTGGATAATGGCTCTCACTGCGGTTCGCTGGAGTCTCAAAGCTTTAGCAATGGCTTTATAACCTTTTCCAGACAGATAGATGATTACTTTCTCATTTGTTCCTGAATTTCTTTGGATTTCGGCATGATGTCTAGCTTTTGAAGATCTTTTGGTCTACTTCACTTTGTCAGGCAAGTCCTATTAAAGGGATTTCTTGTTTGAGAACAGGTGTGGCTAGAGAAATTGAACTCAGGTGTGTTAAACCACAGTTATGTTTTAACAGGTGGGGCAAACACTTTTTCACACAGGTTTGGCTTGGGTTTGGATTTTCTTTTCCCTTAATAATAACATTAACATTTAAAAACTGCATTTTGTGTTAACTTGTGTTATCTTTGAGTACTGTTTGAATTTGTTTGATGATCTGAAACATTTAAGTGTGATAAACATGCAAAAATAATAAGAAATCAGGAAGGGGGCAAACACTTTTTCACACCACTGTACATTGACACCTCTTATGAAACAAAATTACATTATTACATGTGAAAACATAAAAAAAACATGAGAATGAACCTCATTGGTTATGCAGCAAGTTTGAGTTTCTGGAGGAGGTTTGTTCTCGTGCATTATTCATGTTCGGTTGAGCTTCTGCTTATGTTTGCAGTTTATGTTCTTTAACTACAAACACACACTATGGTGATATGTAACACATACGCTAGTTTTGTTGTGGTCTTGCTGGGATCATGTCACAATGTTTCATCCAAACAAGCAATAATCCAATACAGGGCAGAGAAACCCACCAAACATAAATGTGACCGAACAGAGAATGAATGAACTTTAGTTGGAACACAAACAAGACTAATGAATCAAACACAGCTGAAACCAATATAAACAAACGAGAAGCGGGAAAACTGGACAAAGGAAACAGGAAAAACATACGAAAAGTAACTAATGAAATAACTATGACAGTTATGCTTGTCCACCGGAACATCAGCATCCCATTGATGGTCCCAGCATGCAAAACATACCTTATGCTGGTGACTAGCAATGCTGGATTTTTCAGCAGGATTCTCAGACGTAATCGAACCAATGAACTAATTAATAGTTGAAAGCATCAAGCTTTAACCCAAAAGGGATAATTAGCTATAGACACACCGATTTAAGAGTTGTTGCTCTTCCCAATGTTGTGTGAAACAACACAGCACTGAGAGAGAAGTATTTCAGAATTATTTTCTTTCATTTTTTGTACATTCTTTGCATCAAATACATTCAATGTAAAAAGAAAAATGTTTTTGATTGTATGTTAATAATAATCGTGAGTGTTCTCACGACGATATCCGATCCAGTGTTGATTGATACTGCTGTGAGGAAATCAGCCGATTGTGGAGATTTCAGATGATAGGAACTTTGGATCGACAAGCAAAACTTAAAAATATTATCCTAATATTGGTTATGGAGGGAATTTGTCACAAAACAGAGCATTGCATCCTGCTGCGTAGACACAGACGGGTCAGAGTGTCCACGATGATGCCTACCATGGGCAAATGAGGGTCAGAACTGGACCTTGGAGCCATTGAAGAAGGTCTTCTGGTATGATGATTCCCTTTTTCTTTCAAATCATGTGGATGGTGTGTACGTGTGTGCGCCATTTACCTGAGAAGAGGATGGCATGCACCGTGGGAAGATGACAGCTGGAATTGGTTTCTGCTGGAAATGGAATGAGAGTTTGAATATATTGTGTGAAACTTGAATAAATGGAAGGAAAATCTGAACATATGAAATGAAAGTCTACATATATGGAATGAAAGTTTGATTATATGTAATGAAACAAATTTATAATTGAAAGACACTATATGTAGAATGAAAGTTTGATTATATGAAATGAAATTGATATGGAATTATGGTAATTTTACGGCAATTTATCAGGCTTACTGTGCGAAATGTATGAGATGACAGGATGTAGACTCCAAACTGTTTGAGTTGTTTGGAATATGATCAGCTTTTGCCTAAATTTTTCTAGTTCAGCAAAGTATTGTAAAATTTCGGGAAATGCTATTTTTAAATTTATGCAGTTCAGAAGACAGTTCCTGTTTCTATGTCCGACAAGTCATGCGCTCTCACGCCACACATCATGTTCTCACACAGTGAAAAATACATCGTGGAGCAAAGAGGACACTGACAACATATGAAACAGTTTCATATTTAAAATACTGTAATTTTTTAAAGAAATTTAAGCAATAAATAGCGTCTAGTGTGTGTTTAATGTGTCGCTGTAGCTCCTCGATCATCTCTTCATACTAGTTCATTTATAGCATCAAATAAACATGAATGAACATCAGAAGGAATGTTGTTTCAAGACGTGATTCAAGTTCACCAACGTTCATCTACTAACTCCCCTGACCGCTTTGATGGGCAAAATGGCGGATTCAGGGTTACGATTGGTCAGATCGCCTGTCAGTCAAACTGTTTGCGAAGGGTCAATTGCTCTGATAACACGAGTAAAATTAGCTATACATTATTAACAGGGTTGGAATGTAACAAAATACATGTACCTTATTTACGTAATTAAAATACTAAAATTTGAGTAACTGTATTTCATTACATTTTAAATGGATGATGATCAAATTACAGTTACATCCAAAAAGTATTTTAGATTACTTAAGTATGTATTAATTTAAACATTAATGTAAACTGTGACGGGCAATTAATGTAATCAGCAATTGGTGATTCTCCGACTCTGACAGTCTGAAAAAGCATCAAAATATCTAACACATTAATTATATTAATGAATTAATCTAACTATTTTTATCTAGTACTTGTTATGTGTGTTTCTATCCAGGACTGTTTTGTTGTCATGTTTCACATGTGCTCTTTGTTTTGTTTTTTTCCGGCCACTCGTTAGTAATCATCATCATCATCAGCTGTGCCTTGTTAATTACCTCGTTTGTCCCGGTGTTTGCACTTGTATATAATCCCTGTGTTTTCCCTCAGTGCTTGTCCGTTCTCGTTTGTGTTTAGACGTGTTTAATGTTCTGTTCCCTGCGTCTTCATTAAAAGACGTTGTTGTTGTTGTTGTTGTTGTTGTTGTTGTTACTACATCGACTTTGTGCTTCCCTGGCTGCACGTCACATAACTGTACTGTCCTGAATCAACTATTTCACATAACAGATGTTTACATATACTGTACAAGACAAAATGACTGGATTTATAAAAAAAAAAATTGCCCTATTAAAAATATACCTATTGAATCTCTACCTGTCATTATGGATGATCCACAACTGTTTTCATGTTTTGTGATAGTTTTCAGACTTTTTTTTTTCTCAGAATTGTGGATTTAAACTCAAAATTGCATTTTATAAAATCAGAACTGGGAGACATAAACTCAGAATTGCTAGTTGTAAACGCAGAATTACGAGATAAAAACAATTGAAAATTGTGAGTTTATCATTTTGGACTTTCATTTCAAATATTGCAATTTTTGTGCCATATATTCAGACTTTCCTTTTGTTCAAACGTTCATTCCTTATACAACCTTTCCATATATTCAAGTTATTTATTCCATATAGTTTTAAAGCAGATGCTCTGTTCTTTCATTTGATGTATTGTATGTTGAGATATTCATTAAACAAATATTCTGGGGGCCATGAAACCGTTGTGTGAATTATCAAAAATGCTGGAGAAAAAAAGAGTTAAAGAACATGCCAAAGAATTCAAGGTGTTTCTCCGGCCTCCACATTCCCCAGGTCCTGAGGAATGTTCTGGACTTTTGTAGAGTCCACGCCTTGGTGGGTCGGAGTTGCTTTGGTGGCATTTGGAGGACCAACAGCTTATTAGGCAGGTGGCCATAATGTTTTGGCTCATTTATGTTTTATGTAACCAGATCATTAAGCCTATTAAGAAGCCTGGTCGGGATAATAGCAAACTAACATACCATAATGAGAGCCAGCACCCAAAGCACAACATATGCTGGTCAGCCAATGACCTCACATTTCCTCCTAATAACCCTCATATTTCAAGTATAAAGCTTCACTGCAATTTTGTTCTTGACGAGACAACCAACTGGACACTTCTTGAGTAAAACAACCCTTAATAGTTTAATATGCGGGCAGATCAAAGTGTATTTCTACAAATGACCTGAAGCTTGGAGAACAAATGATCTAGACCGTCACAGATAAGATGAAGACTGGTAATAAAAAGAGAGTGTTGACTTGTGTCCACCCTACCATTTTCCTTGAGCGTTTGTCTAAACCTTTAAACCCTGTCTGCCTATGAACCCCATGTCTTTCTTCACCAGCTTCCACCCACCCTTGACTGATTTTCCCCACCCAAATTCTCACAGAACTCTTACACTTGCATAATAAATACACGCACAAACGCTTGTCATGCGCAATGATGACCTTACGACTACAATGCTTGGCAAAGCTGAGCCATGACATCAGAGTCATAATAATAATATCAGAATGTTATTGGAATGCAGAGAGACTCGGCAGCCACTTTTCTCAGAGTTCTTCAAATGCACAAGGCATGTCAGACCATAGAAACTGAGAACAGGATCTTGGCAACCTCAGTTTTGTTTAAAAGCAGTGAAGAAAAGGCCTTCGCTTATCTCTGCATGTCTGCAGCTGATTAGGAGAACTGTGCTGGAGTTTTGCTAGTGGAAGGGCTGTTCCTTGAGGGTGTTAGTAAAGAGGTCATTCTTTAACTCCTCGAAATGACATTGAAGTTTTCCATGAAAGGGATAGAAAAATTGCTCGCTCTGTACATTCGTAGAACACAAAGAGAATTTTTGAAGAATCTTTACTCCACACATTAGTTAATGGTCACTATGGTTATGCTGTAGCTGTCATGGCTATGTTTCATTGTGTTGCCCCTGTGACTCAGTTTCTCAGTGTGTTTGATTATTGATTACATTCACCTGTTCACAGTTAATTCTTATCAGTTTTTGTTATTCAAGCCTGGTGTTTCCTGTCTTCTTTGTCTGGTGTTGTCTTTGTTATGTGGATGCCTTTGCCTGTGTTTCCTTTGCTTGTCCTGTGTGGAAGCAGCTGATTTTTGGAAGTCATATCCTCGCCTGTAGTGAGTAGATAACTCGTGAACTGTTGTTAATGCCCTCAGATCAATGAGTGCAATATTGGGGTTAAACCTTACCTCATGTTAACGCAATACTTCAATCAGATGAATGCAATTAAGCTCTTAATCATAATCACATTAAACTAGGTGGTGTACAATTGACCCTTCGCCAGCAGTTTGATTGACAGGCGATCTGACCGATCATTATGTAATGAAGGTCGAGTCAACGGGATGGGATCCAAATGCAGCTTTATTGGAATACAGAATGGTCGTAACAGGCAGGATCAAACAGGAATATCGGTGGTAAGCAGGTTCGTAGTCAGTAAACAGGCGAGGGGTCGGTATAGGCAGCAGGCAAATAACCGTCCAGTAATCCAAAGCAGTGAGTCAAACAGGGTAGGCAGCAAACAATCAAAAACCGGGACAGACAGGCAGGAAACAGAACCAGGAAAACAAGACACAGGAAATAACGCTCAGAACTCACAGGGAACCTAGTCAAGACTTTGTGGTAGTGTAGTGTGAGAATGGTGCTTATATGTGGTGTGGGTGATGAGGTGCAGCTGGTGCAATAATCAGTCACTGGGTACAGGACTTCTGGGAAATGAAGTATGTGTGAGTGAGAGAGAGAGTGTGAGTGTATAGTCCAAAGTGAAGTGCCCTCTAGAAGTCATCCCAGGCACTTCAGCAGAAGATCGTTAAACATAACCCCGAATCTGCCATTTTGTCAAGTTAAGTCACCTTTACTTATGTAGCGCTTTTTACGATGCAAATTGCAGCAAAGCAGCTTTACCGAAATAATTGGTATATCCTCGCCTGTAGTGAGTAATCAATGAGTGCAAAATTGCGATTAAACCTTACCTCATGCAAATGCAATTCTTCAAAGAAATGCGATTAAGCTCTTAATCGTAGTAACCATAAATCCAATAGGTGGTGAACAGCAATTTTAATTGCAATAAGTCACATTATTTTCACTCTGACCGCAGTGTGCATGTGCTGGGACGTACACGGATGCCGTGTGTCATTCAAACAACTTCGTGAATGAAATCTGTGACATTATTCTGAAGTTTTCTCTTCTCCAAATCGCTAAACTCGCAGCATCTTCATCCAGATGGCGCGAAGAATGTGACGGCAAAGCATAGGCAAACCCGCCGTTACAATCTTCATCAATAATATCCTGAATATCCCCAAAAAATATTTTAAATTTGATGTGAGTAGATTAAAACAACTGCTGGTCTCATGAATACTGTGTGCATATCTGAGTGTGGTATATGCGTAATGAAAGTTGCATGTAAACTGGAGTGAAGAGTTACTGCGATTTAGACCTTACTCTGATTATGAGAAATAATCGCATTATTGGTGCACATGTAAATGTAGTCAGTGAATCATTTTGGAAAGCCAACTCTTTTCAATAAACGTTTGAAACTCCTTTTGGTTCGAGAGCTGAAGATGTCAAATTATGTCTGAAAATTGTTTTCAGACACGTCCTATTGAAAAACCTCCACTATTGAGCACTCAAGTCCTTGACCTACTTCTCAGGCATCTAAATGAACTCTCATTTCTGATAGGGTCCACACACTCGCTGGCCAATGGCCAGATCAGCCCTCCACTCCCCCACTGAATCATTCTCACATTACTTGTGCCAAGTCAGGGTGGGTCCCCCTTCACAGTGCACGACTGCCAGCAAGCTGCCTCCTAGAACAATTGAGTCAGATTGGCCATGTTCACCTTGGGAACCAATTAAGTGTCAAATCAATCACTATGAAATGCAGCACTTGGCTAGAATCTGCAGAATTCAGCCATCGTCTCAGCTTAATCCGCAGGGACTGGCACTGCACCGGGATAATGGAGGAAATGTACTGTACAATGCCCACTCAATGGAAACATGAGGCGTTATTTAGAAAGGAACAGTGCTTCCTCTCCCTCAGAAGAGGAAAACGAATGCAAATCGGATCAATGGTGGAACATGTTGTGTCTACTTTGGGTGAAAATTAGTGTGAAGGTCTGGGGTGAGAGGTCAATTGAAGTACGTCTGAACGACTAGAATAACAAAGCAAATAACGCTATCCTGAAAAATTAAGGCTTTTAAATTACACAGTTATAATTACATAAGGACTGGTGAAACTTTCCCATGTTAGTTCATAATAACATCATGAGGAATGAGACACATGTTCCATGTTGTAAAAAAGACATTGTCACAAATTTTATAGCCATTTTTCTTTCTACGGATTCAAATTGGAAAACAATCTTTACAAGGCATTTCAGACAAACGCCAAGACCATATGATTAGTCAAACTATACAGGCTGGTGCCATACCTCTGGAAATCCAACATATTTATGGCTGTCAGAAATGACATGGCAGTGATGTACTAACATACAGGCCTTAATCAAGACAAGGTTGTTCTTGGCATCTGCACAGGCATGCAGTCTTGGACATGTGAACTATGAAGCATGAAATTATTTAAAGTTGTAGATAAGTTGCAGAGGTCAGTTATGAAGTAAATTCCCAAACAGGCTGTAGTTAATTCACCAGAGACTGTCATTACACAAAAGACATGTAAGTGGCCAATTTTGTGGCACTGTAAAAAGATTACTCGAATAATGTTGTCCTTGGAGCTGGGGCCCATGTTTTACAACTAAAAACATAATGGTGTAATGTTAGCAGGGGACAAACAGAGCCAAAGAACGCATATTCACAACAAACACATTGAATTCATACATTATTCATGGGAACGGGGCTTAAATAAGAAAGGATTGACAAACATTAAAAAAAAATTCATGCAGGAATTTCTGAGTATACACCTTTGCTTGCACTGGCCCACCCTTGCCATAACTCTGTCTCAATGACGAGCCAAGTGGGAGTTAAAATGTGTGTTGTGAGCAGTAATGTAAGGCATTTGTTGTTTATGAGCACATATAATACCAGCAGTTGTTTTTAAGGGAAGTAGATTTGTCTGAACAATCAATCTTTGATCTGTAACCATCTAGATGTCATGCTACTATCATGTAAATGATGCTCTGTCCTTGAGTCCTCCGATCTCCGTCAAAACCATTCATTTTATGCAATTTCCTTTAGTCACTGACATATATTGTTGTGACGAGCAGGGCGGCCGTAACAATGATATTTATTAACAATCAGCAAGCAAAATGGGGTAAGATAAAGATTTTTGGCATAGGCCCCTGTCCGTAGCTTACATCCTGAGGATTGCGGACTCTGCATTTCCTGCCTAAAGTTGAAGGCAGGGGCGTACCCGACCCCCTGGAGGTATGGACAGGGACCATCCTAGTGGTGGTGGGGAGGATGGAGGTAAAGATTGGCGTCAGCATCTGTGAACTCAGACATGTATAAGTACCAATCTTACATACTCCAAGTGTTAGATAATGATTGGTTAGATCTAAACTAATAGTGACGTAATGTTTGAGTCTTCTCAGCAGAACTTGCGCTAGAGCAATCATTTATGACATTTACAAGGAGAGGCTGAAATTGATGCTCACCACCATTTGTTGGTTTTGCACACTGGTACAAGCTTGGGACTAGTGATGTCTAATGAGTGAGTTGAGGAAAGCATGTAAGCCTGAAGCACGTATTGGAAATATGCTTATTATGACTACTGTTATTAAATAACGTTTCATTAAATCCTTTTTGTAGAGAGATGTAAATACATTTTACTATAGTTTATTGTACATGCAGATGTTAAGTTGTTAAGTGAAATTGAGTTTCTTTCTGTACTTTAGGTGTGCATTAGTGCGTCAAATGTGAGCTGCAGTTGCGAATCTTATCCAAGATGTAGGCTAATCAATATTGATCAGTCGTATCCGTATCTTAAAGGATCAGCAATCCAACAAAACTGTGACCATTGTGAATGAAACTTTTTATTTTAATGTTTCTATGCGGTCACAAATGACTTTTGAATATTTCATTGATATAACATGGCACTGAGTTGTTAGAAAAGAAATGCATAATAACCTATGAATCGGCTTTTTGAACCGGTTCATTGAGCTGAACTGTCCGAAAAAAAAAAAAAAACCAGTTTGTGGAAATGAATCAGACTTTGCATCACTACTTGGGATGTTGGTTATCGGTTAGCTGATGTAACAAAACTGCTCCGAGACACAATTGTTGAGGATCCAAACGCGGTATTTATTAGAAGGATAAACCACGATCGTAACCCAAAAACCCAGGCAAAGGTCAAACAGTCCTAACAAAGATAAAGTCCAGGGCACAGGAAAAAATGCAAACAAACTAAGGCATGGGAGAAACAAAATACTAAAGCTTAGTGATGCCGTAACAATCCGAGTGAGGAGAGACTGTGTGAACTAGGATTATACAAGGTGGTCTAATGAGGCTAATGAGATTCAGGTGAAAACAATGAGTGCTGATGAGTCCGGGCAATGGATTATGGGGGATGTAGTCTTTGATGAAAATGGCAATAAACAGGGGAGTGCCCTCTGGTGGCTTTTATCGTGGGAATTCCCAATACTAAACTGACTTCACCACTGACAAGTCGTAGAGTACCAATACAGAACTACAGTACCTTCAAGGTCATTCCCATCCCGAATATAATATAATGCAATACTACAATACCAATACAGTGCTACTGTACCTTCGTGGTAATTCCCATCCCAAATATAATTCACTATAATACTACAGTATCTCGAGGTTATTCCCTTCTCTAATACTTCTAATACATTTCCAATTTCAAGTTTATTGGGAAGGCTGCGATAAAATGTCACAATGACAAAATTACAGTGAATATTGCTAAGTTCAAATGTTACAAATAAGTTACAGAATTTATGTTTTATACACTCACCTAAAGGATTATTAGGAACACCATACTAATACTGTGTGTGACCCGCTTTCGCCTTCAGAACTGCCTTATTTCTACGTGGCATTGATTCAACTAGGTGCTGAAAGCATTCTTTAGAAATGTTGGCCCATATTGATAGGAGAGCATCTTGCAGTTGATGGAGATTTGTGGGACGCACATCCAGGGCACGAAGCTCCCGTTCCACCACATTCCAAAGATGCTCTATTGGGTTGAGATCATTCTTGTCATGTTCAAGAAACCAATTTGAAATGATTCGAGCTTTGTGACATGGTGCATTATCCTGCTGGAAGAAGCCATCAGAGGATGGGTACATGGTGGTCATGAAGGGATGGACATGGTCAGAAACAATGCTCAGGTAGGCCGTGACATTAAAACGATGCCCAATTGGCACTAATGACATTAAAACGATGCCCAGTTGGCACTAAGGGGCCTGAAGTGTGCCAAGAAAACATCCCCCACACCATTACACCACCACCACAAGCCTGCACAGTGGAAACAAGGCATGATGGATCCATGTTCTCATTCTGTATACGCCAAATTCTGACTCTACCATCTGTCTTTTGTCTCAGTTTTCCTTATACAACAGGGTTTTTGTGTATAATAGTAACCCTAAAATGTGATGAAACAGACTTTCGAATGTGTTAATAGCTGGGCTGATATGGGCAATATGCAAATTTTCAGTGTCATCCCACCAGTCACAATTGTGACCGACCATTAAACAAATTTTTACACACTTTGCCATTATAATAATTTTTGATCATTTCAAGGAGTTACTAATGACACATCATTTGGATATGTTCACGTCTGGGACAAATTTGGGATTAAATGGGTCAATCCTGGTTTATGCTGAGATTTTTAGCAGGGTGGGCCATGCTATCCGGCCAAACTTTGACCCTTTGGTTTTGACTGAGTTGTAATTTTATACAGTTGACTTTTCACCGCAACCAACTGTGACAAGATTTTGACTTCACTTGTAATTTTTCCTGTTCCCCACTGCCAGATGTGTTCTCTGTAAGCCAGAGACCTCGTGAAATCGAACCGTGGATACATGCATAACACCTAAGCATGCAAACTGAGAGACTAAACAATATGCAATCAACACTTCACGTCTTTCTTGTCACACAAAGAACAATCCATTTGGTGTAGCCAAAAATGTGTCGTAAGTTATGTTATGGTGTCATGACTTTACAGTTTGTGACCATCTGATGAATATTCTATCTCTGCTTTTTTTCTCTTTCTTCTCGTTTTCTGTATACTCAGTCAATGAGATCACCACTACTTTTAGGAGAGAAAACATGCAGTCTTCGGCACGGCGAACTGTTCCCAGAAATCTGCAGGGGCTAATATGTTTCTGATTCTGCAGCCAAATAAATGTCACACCACTCTATTGATTAGCCTGAGAGAGAGGCCACAGCTGATGCTTGGCACAATTCATTTTCTCTTTACCCTTTGCTCTGTTCAAACTATATGTTCGTGTGATGCATCTCCCCTTGAAGTGTTTTTTTGATTTTTCAAAATTGTCAAAAAGAAAAAAAAAAAAAATTGATCGCGAACTTACGCAATATCTGTATGCCGTAAAAGTAGTAATGAAAATTAGTTGCGAAAATCGGTTGTCCAATGTGAGTATAAGTGCTTTTAAAAAAGTCTAATGTGAGCTTAACATTTTTCGATTTTAAATGTCTGTCATTTAGGCAACGATTTTAAGAAGTATATGTTATTGCTTTATTTTAAATAAGTAATTAACAGTTTTATCATAAATCCACATAGCTGAAGTCTATTGCCATTTTCATAAAGTTACCATGTGACTTTCAACAGTTATCAGGACAAAACATGTTCAGTTCACTCAGTGTTGTGGTCATGACATATTGTGGAAATTGTGGAAATGTGATCATTTCACATGGCCACAAGATCATTCTGTTGAGGTAACGATGGGAAGTTTTGTGCAATGCAAAGTTGTGGCCTCAAGATCCTATTATATTATATTATATACAACAGTTCTTTCTGATTCTTGAATCTGATTGGCTGAGAGTACTTTCAAGCCATGCGATATTCTACCAATATCAGAACTGGAACCGTTTCACCGTTTGTATCACTCCGCTTGAAGCGACTGTCATGGCGGCAGATCAAATCCACTGTATTTTTTTTTTTTACAAATACTACACTTGTTGTAACACGAACTGTAGTTTTAAAAGTTTTTTAGGCGAGAATGTGCTGTTTAGACCTGAAATATATGACTCATATTTAATCATATTTTACAAATTATTTTACAAATTGTTTGTTTTCGGAAATTCGAGCTCCAGACCATCAGCAGCCGTTCAGGGCTTGTGTACCCGCCGAGAACAGCTTCATCTCGGCCAGTGTTTATACAGTTGACTTTTCACCGCAACCAACTGTGACAAGATTTTGACTTCACTTGTAATTTTTCCTTTTAATTTTACAAATTATTTTACAAATTGTTTGTTTTCGGAAATGCGAGCTCCAGACCGCCAGCAGCCGTTTAGGGCCCGTGTACCCGCCGAGAACAGCTTCATCTCGGCAAGTGTTTCAGTGTTTCGAGGATTTGCTAGTGTGTCTTATTGTGATTAAACATGAGATATAATTCATTTTGGGTACATAAAACAGGCGATCTTATTAATCTATAACATGTTCCTGAGCAAATCGAATTGAGCTATGTCGAATATTAAGGCTATATTTAACTTGCATCCTGTAGAGCACTGCTTTTGTACGTTTAGCTGAATAGTTTAATCTGAATTGTTCAAATATTTTTGTTCAATAAATATTAGTTTATTTAAAATAATGTGTTGCATTTATTATTGAGAAAGGGTCCATTAGTGTGTAATATGGATTGAGTTACATGAATACGCCTTTAGATGGCAGCAAACTTAATGAGTGAATGAGTCGGTCGCAAGAGATTTTTGAACTGAAAAGCACTTTTGTAAACAAAGGACGGTGTTTATCGCTGTCGAAAATCCTTCAACTGTAAAAAGGACAAATATAAAGATCACTTTCCTTAGCGGACATTGAAACATAATGGATATAATATTATGCAAATCAACCTGAAGAATGAATGTTATCAGACACAGGTGATGTTTGCTCAGACTTTCTCTCTCTCTCTCAATAATACTGTACATAAGAGTTTCAGTGAAGTGACTCAACATTCATTACTAGTTCTAAAGTGACATTTTATAATTAGTAACGGCGGCTTGGTCAAACTGTCAACTCGATATTTGAATCCATGGCAGAAGGAATTAGTTCTGCACAAAAAGAGGGTTTTAAAGACACTCCGTTGTTACTTCTTATTTATTTCCACACTCGTGCTGTCGAACTATTGTATAAACGCAATATCACACTCGTAGCCGTCCGATATGGCTGTATATCAGCACTCTGTAATTACCCACGGACATATCGTACTGCTACGAGTGTGATATTTCTCATATATTGCATGTAAAGTATAGTAGTCTCCATGACAGTAATGTATTATGTGCTAAAAATTCGCTGCAAAAACAGCGAATAATATAGGCCTAAAACATTTTTATTCATATTCATGCCATCCCAAAATCTTTTACATCCATTCACTGACACAATACCAGATACCAGAACAATATCAGACCCAAGCTGGATGAAAAGGAGGAACTACACAAGGTGACTGAACTCAAATGATGAGCAGGTGATGATTCGTTAATCAGAAAGCATAGAAAAAAACGAGCAGGAAACTAGAACAAAGGAAAACAGGTAATTGATAGAAACAAAAGAAAACAAAACCAAAACCGGCCGTTCTTGACAGCTGGTGATCATAAATAAAAGCATTGTGACAGAGTGTAACGATCGTCAGCTGAAGTGCCCGTGAGGACCACTAGAGGGCACTTCAACTTGGACTCTCACACATACACACACACATGCACATTCACTCCCGGACTTCACTTTCTGTAACGAGATGACAGCAGGATAAGATCCAAATGCAGCTTTATTAAGATCAGACTAGTCAAACAGGCAATGGTCAATGAATGTCAGAGAGTAGGCAGAGTCGTATCCATATAAACAGGCAAATTGGATCGAGACAGGCAGCAAGAAAACAACAGTCCAATAATACAGACAGTAAATCCAAAGGACGGGCAGAGAACGATCAGAAAACAGGAATAAATGCTCAGAACTGATTACCAAAAGTAGATCAAGACCTCGCAGTGTTTGTGTGTGAGAGTGGTGCCTAAGTAGTCCAGATAATGGGCTGCAGCGGGTGTAGCAATCAGTGCCAAGGTACGGGGCTTATAGGAAATGTAGTCTGCCTGAAATGAGTGAGTGGGTGTGTAGTGCATTGTGGGAAGTGAAGTCCACGGAGTTGAAGTTAGAGGACTACACAATCAGCAGAGGTTCACTTGCACACTAGAAATTTCCGCTCAAGTATTCTATGTGAAACAGACATTATGCAACAGCATGCTATTATTGTATCACAAAAAAAGGAAATACAGGGAGGCAAACATAATTATCACACCTCCAGGCTCACCACCTCCTTCCATTTTTTTTTAAATTATGTGCGAGTGTACTTCTTTTTCACTAGGGACCACACTCCTTTCACAGGTTTTACACTCACAATCAGAAATTATTAATTAAATATAGATGTGTATTACCATGCAGGGTGCAAGGATGAAGGTGTAATGTTTCGTTGCTGTGTTGAAAGTGCTCAAAACAGGATGCAAAAAGGACAAATATCTCCTTTTAGAAATGGCATTTTTAGAGGAATGGCCCATGGCCACAATCTTGTTTCAGCAACCACTGAAGAGCTTCTAAGAGAGAAGGAGAAGTCCTGGACATGGATGAATGAAAAGCATTGAATTAAGGAGATGAAAGCATCTGTGATCCACATAAGCTGACCACACAGAAGAGCACAACACCCAGTCGCATTTATCAAGTACATCCTGTTAGTACGCAAACTGAGCCAAACATGTTTTGTGAGAGGAAACTGTTCACAGAACAATGCAATACATCACAACAAAAAGCCGCAGCTAAATGTCAACGAGCTAGCGTCTGCGGAAACAATCCTTTAACCTGTCAAGTGAACTAATTCTAATCACTTTGTGTAACAAATGTTGCAGCTCCACCTCTGCCTTTTTATTACCAAATGAATGTGGTTTGTTAACAAAATGGCCAAAACACACAATGAGCATACCCTGCACAGACCCTTGTTTTCTCTACGATACAGATTTCAAAGGAAGTGGAAATGAATGGACGTTTGCCTTGCGTAATATGGACCAGAGATCATCAAAAACCAGAGATGACAGATAAAAGGCCCGAGACAGAGAACACTGAGCCAGAGCCAGAGGGAAGTACATTAGCGTCAAGTGTGAAAAAAAAAAAGTGCAATGATTCAGTTCGGCATCTCCCCGACCAGGGCCTGTTTACCAAGCCTGGCTCACCTCCCGTTGTTTGTCCCGGGAACGGCACTTTAGTGTGTGCACAGAGCCTCTTCTACACCTTCACATTCTAGGAGGGGAGAAAATTCCCTTGGCACTTGCGAAAAGTCGCACGCCAGGTCGGATGTTTGCTTAAACCAAGATCACATTGGATAAAAGGCTGGCCGCACTGGTTCTGCTTTCTCAGATATCACTCTCACGTCCCCTCTTCCCTTTGAGCAGGAGAGAGTTGTTTTTTCCTAACCAAGACTCTCCAAGGACACTATTAACATGAGGGAGCGACTTCAATCAAAATTCCAAAGGTGCAGTCAGTGACCCCTGGCTCTCTTGACCCTAGCCTGCCCCCTGACAGCTCAGAGTTCCCATAGTTGTCTTTTAGCTTTGTAACACACAGCATGGTGTGAATAATTAATTTGACGCGAATGTCCACATTTTTTGCAGGGGGACATTCCTCTCGCTGACCTTAAAATGGAGGGTTACTCAAAGACATTTTGGGAAACATATTACAGATCTATTTGTTTCCCTGTAGAGTTTCTCTCATACTGATGTAGTTTCCAGACACAAGTGTTCGGAGTAACCTACCTCTGAGCAATGTTCCACAAACCAGCCAACACAAACCAAGCTTCAACATCTCAGAATACAGGCCACAGAGCTCGGAGCGAAAGGTATTGAATTTGACTAATGCAACACAGGAACAATCCTCGGGACCGCTGCGTCACATTACATTTGGAGCCAACTATAACGAGATCGAGGTTTGTTGTTTTAACAAGTGTTTGGCTTTAAACAAACAGCACAAATTATTTTCCTTTTTTTTTGTACGACTGCCTGTGTGAAAAGTGCTCGGAACACCAACAAGACCTGTGTCATGTCTTCATAGATTTCAAAAAGGCTTTTGACAGAGTCTGGCATGATGAAGAAGTACAACATGGGACAAAAGATAACCAACACCAGCAGACAGCTGTATGATAAGGCCAGCAGTGCAATAGTCACCCAGGGATAAATGGGACAGTGGTTCCTCACAACAGAAGGCGTACGTCAAGGTTGCCTTCTGTCGCCCACGCTCTTCAACGTGTAGAGCGCACCATGAGCGAGGCCCTAGAGAACCACAGTCAGCATTGGAGGGAGAAACATCACCAATCTCCGATTTGCAGACGACATTGATGGACTGAAGCTGAGCTGGCCACCTAGTGAAAAACCTGGATGAAACATCTTGTTTGTTTGGCATGGAGATAAGCGCTGAAAAGGCAAAGTTGATGACAAATAATGACAAGCAGATCACTAGCAAGATTGAAGTCAGAGGACAAGAATATGTGGGCTCTAAAACGCATCTCTTTAACCTGGCATACACAACAAATTATCAATTTATGTTTTCATATCTGTTAAAGCATTGTTAGGCTGCATAGATCAGGTCAGCTGGAACCGGGAACGCTTCCTATAACACCGGATGACATCAGAAGAAGAATGGAGTTGACGCTAATTTTCGCCTCTCTGCTTCTCCTGAGGTTTACCGTAATTATACGAGCCGTATCCAGGTCAGATGGAGAACCTGCGCCTATACGCGACAGCAACGCAGCGGAGACTGTGTCAACTAGATTATCCCTTGTGAAGGCCTTACAGAGACGACAGGCAGTGGCACAGATCCCCAACAAACCGTCCCATACCGGCGTGATGAATATGATCTTCAACTGGATTAAATATTTTGACTGTTGCGACTCCAAATCGGTTTAATGACCTGTAACTCTGCCTGAGTATCGGTCAAGTGTTCACTGTTGGCCAGAGGAGAACTGACCACCGACTAAGCCTGGTTTCTCCCAATGTTTTTTTCTCCATTTTTGTTACCTGTTGTAGTTTTGGTTCTTGCCGCTGTTACCTTTGGCTTGCTTAAGTTGGGGACACTTTTTTGATATTCAGCAGTGTTTTTGATATGCCTGCATTGACGCCATTGTATGTGAACTGAGCTGAGCCGGACGATTATGTCACTGTTGTCTCAAGCGCTGATATACAGATAAATTAACTAAATTAAGATGCAGACTTCTGCGTGTACTTGTCCACTCAGTCTTCTTATATGTCTGTGAGTCCTGGACCCTCACAGCAGAGTTACAACAAAGAATCCAGGCACTCAAAATGAGATGCTGTAGAACCATCCTTGGCTTCTCTTACAGCAACCAGATTTACATTTAATCTTTTATGCAAAGCGACTTGCTCGGGGAGCAATTAGGGGTTTCGTGCCTTGCTCAAGGGAAAGTCATGGTATCAAAGGTGGAGAGAGTGCTTTTCATTCACAATCCCCACCTTCAATTCCTGCCGGCGTGGGAATCGAACCAGCAACCTTCAGGTTACAAGCCCATCTCCCTCACCATTAGGCCACGACTATCCCAAAGAAACCACTTCTAAATGAGACTAGGAGAAATCTTGATCCACTTCTTCATGCTTGACTTTACATCCTTTTTTTCATTGCCCAAGCCCGACTCCCTCACCATTAGGCCACGACCATATCACAAATGAAGCAGTGAGAAACAGCATCAGGTGCGAAGCAGGTCAGTATGAAGACCTCCTCACTGCAGTTAGAAAGAAAAAGCTGAAATGCTACAGGCATGTCATCAGAGCCAAAAACCTGTCCACAACAATCCTCCAAGGTAGTGTCCCATCACTCAAAAAAATATTTCAGTCTAAACATAAGTTTTATGTAATTTAATTACATAGCAATCCATTTGGATTACATAGTTTTAACATAAACAAACTAATAAACTTAATGTGATTCATATTTGTCAGTCATATGTAATTGAAATAGGTCAGATTTATGTATGTATGGGTCCTGATCCCATTATCACCATCTCTATTTCAATTCCCTGTCCATTGTGAATCTCACAAAACCAGCAAAGATTATGTTTGAAAGAAATAAGAAATTATTCATCCATCTTCTAAAACGCTTGTCCTATGTAGGGTCACAGGGATGCCGGAGCCTTTCCCAGCATTTCGAGAAACACCCTGCATGGATGACCCAGTCCATTGTGGAAATCATATTTTACATAAAAACGGCCGATTTTAGGGTTATTAAAGGGAGTTCACACAACAAATTGATGTCATTTACTAACCGTCATGCTGAATGACATCTATATGATTAACAAGAATAATCTTAGACAGAATGTTTTTTATGCTGCTTTTAGAAATTACTGTATTAAAAAAAAGTAAAAAAAAATTTGCTGTATTTTTTTAAAATTAAATAAGTCACTTACCACAGTTGTAGACCACTCTCTCTCTCTCTCTTGCTGCTACCAGAATCTCAACCGTTGAAAATCCTACAATGCCTCTTTATGCTTGAAATTTACAGCAATATCCTGTAATTTTGAGTCAAACCGCCCCGCCCCCCCAGAAAGCATTGCAGTTTACAGTAATATGCTGTATTATTAAGAATACAGCCATCTGCTGTAAAATATTGCTGTCATTTTTACAGCAATTCATTACAGTGTAGGAAAAAATCTGTTATTAAGTCTTCCTTAATATTTGAGAGCAACAGCTGGGTCTCACACAAAGCTATTGTATCACTTGTGAACAATATTAAACTTAACTTAACTTTCATGATAAATATGATGCTCTTTTTATGATTGTGATTATTATCGAAGGTTAGCATTTGAAATCACCTGTGCAAGCAAGAACATTGCTCCCAATACTTCTTTTGCGTTTCCCCAAAAAGAAAGTAAAATCTCTTTAGAAGGTGTGCTTTGCAGGTACGTAGAGATCTCAGTTATCTCTTTCATGAGCTTTTGTTTTACGCTGCATCTTGTTAAAATCAAAACAGATAAAATCTCACTGAAATGTCTAAACTTGCATTGTTAGACAAGAGTGCACAATAAGTGCTAGCGAAAGGTTAGAGCAGTTGTAGGCCATTCAGTCAGTGACATATCTTTTAAGGCACCCTGTGAGATGACTTGCTACTTTAAGCTTTTCATCTGGTCATGTTGTAGAGTACTTTCCGCATGCATTTTTATGTGGTGTAGCACGTGTAGTCTGTCAAAAATGTGTCATATAAATAAACATTGCTTAACATTTCTCAAAATAGACACTATATGCTTTAGGCAAAAATTCTTCCTTCACAAAAAAAGAGCACACCCCTACAATGAAACTGAATGTTGCTTTTCAATCAGACTAACAATTCGTTTCTCTCTCAGGAATTTTGAATGCCCCAGATCTTCCCTGGTTTTACCTATAATGGTTTCAATCCCACATTTGCATGCCTTCTAGCTTCAGGGCATTGCAGTGGAAATGCAAGCAGGTTTGTCCTGCACCTGGGAGCTCTCAGAGACCATTTTGCAAGATGATGTCATTTTGTGTAGCCTGAGGGAGTCAGTCCTTCAGCAGGTAATGAGTGAGAACAATGACTACTGTGCTTATGCATGCCAACCTCCGAAACCCCTGCAAGCAACGTGCCAACACCTCCTAGAGCGCAGGCCTCTTTCTGTGAGACCCCTCTGTGTGACAGCCAAACACCTGCGTGAGAAATTTCAAGGATTTTAACGATATTGCTGGGAAGAAAAGCGACTTGAGTTGTTGCTTTGGAAGCATACGACATCCTTCAAAAGAGTTTAACCTCTTGTTTTTATTCTGCAAGATCAAGCCTGTTCAATATTAAGGCAAAGTATAGTGTGTTAGGTGTGTTAGGCTGGAAGACAAAGAGATCAGGATCAATACTATTCCAAGTAGGGATGGCTGAAGCGAAACTAACACAGTGTCGAGATCCCGAAGCGTAGATGTTTCGAAACACCGCTCCGAACTGCGATTCGAAACACCCATGTCACGTGACTACGGCTGAACGAAGCTTCTGCGCGTTTCGACAGGAGGCGTGCTCGTCTGCGTTTGATTGACAGGGGAGGGAACAAATCACACAATCGCACATCGGTCTCAACTCCCACAGAGTTTAAAAGAGGAGTTAACGCACCTTCACCTCGTGGGTTTTTGTGTGAGGAGATAGCGTTTACGATATAGTGACATTTATAAAAAAAAATCTGTAAAAAACAAAACAAAAATGAGACCATTGTGGATTGATGTGTTTTAGTACTTTTCATTTTTCATGACCAAAATAATCTATATATATTATAGCTGAGGATGTTAAAAAGTCACCACATTAACAAAAACACAACATTTTTATTTTTTTAAATGGCTCGTTGTCAAAGTTGTTTCAGATGGCATGTGCAATTGACCACTAGGTGTTACCGTGGAGACGGGTGTTGCTATAGTTTCGAAGCCTCGACACAGTACGGCACTGTTTCAGTGTTTCATGAAGCCTCGCTCTGCCCACCACTACACAACAGTGACCGGACGAGGACTGAGTGAACAGGAGGAAATTGAGTAGCAAACAGAGACGATGATAATTAATTGAACACAGCTGATACAAATGAACTAATAATGCGTTTCACAGAACAAAGGAACTCATGACAAACTAAGAGTCCATGATAATGAAACTAAACAGAACATAACTGTGACAGCTACAAGTACTATAAAACAAGACACCAACGTAACTAAAACCAAAGTAGGGTTGCTTCTGTGGCAGAAGGCATGCTACGATGGATTTTTCTTCCCAAGTCCTTGCGAAGTTCTCTCAAAGAAAATCTAGATGCTCTCAAGCGTCTGAATGCTTGAATGTTACTTTTCCCAATAAATCATCCTCTTACAGACACGGGACGTGGAGGTGTGGATACAAATGAGGCGTGGATACGTTCATACAAAATCGAACTTAAGTGAATCCCAATAAATAATTTAAAAGAGCAATCAAGCTATTTAGCAATAAAATGCTGGGAATGGCAGACAAGAGAAAGCAAATGACGCAAATAGTCTTCAACTTATATATCGGCAAGGCCGATATTGTGCATTTTATTATTATTGGATAAGTATGTCGTTTTGGTCGACGTGTCCGAAGCGGGATATTTATTTTGATGGCTCTGAGAATACCAGTGCTGCCTGCTTGTATAATGCCACAGCTTGTTGGAAAGTAAGTCAACTAGCATGGCGATACGCCTATGTGCGAACTGATATTAGGCTAATGTTGTTGATTTACTGTCGTGTTGGGTTTTACTCAGTGTGACGTTAAGTTGCAGATCAGTGGCCTTGCTGCAGTTTAATATCTAAGTAAGAGACGTCCTCTGTCCTAGAAGAAACTTAAATAATATGGAGGACACAAGATAATTGATACATATTTAAAAAACTATCGCTTTGTGTTGTTGGCCAGATAAAATAGTCGTGGCCTAGTGATGAGGGAGTCGGCTTGTAATCAGAAGGTTGCTGGTTCGATTCCCACGCCGGCAGGAATTGAAAGTGGGGATTGTGAATAAACAGCACCCTTGCCACCTTCAATACCATGACTAAAGTGCCCTTGAGCAAGACACCAACCCCTAATTGCTCCCCTTGTAAGTCACTTTGGATAAAAGCGTCTGCTAAATGATGAAAAAGAAAATGAAAGAGAAAAGGAAAAAAATAGACATTATTTTTTTTCCAGTGCACCAAAATACCAAGTAATCATAAAAAGTCCTCATGTTAAGGCAATTTGGCTTTAATTAAGTGAAATATTTTTATAAGAATGCATGCTTATGGAAATACTAACGTCACAGGCAAAGGAGACAGGAGGTGTTGAGAGACAGGGAGACCAGGGAAAGTCAAGTGTAGAGTCCCAGGTAAGTATGTTGAGCTTTTGTTAATATTTTTTGGAGGTGTGGCTGTTCAGCACATGAGCACTCCTGGCTCACCAATTTGCAGAATGATCAGCCAATTGAACAAATATTATTTAGAACTCTTTATTAAGGGTGCGTTCACACTTGTAGTTCGTTTGGTCCGGACCAAAAAACAAAAACAAAACATCTAGTCCTGCTCCACTTACCGTTCACACTGGCATTTTTAACAGCGATCCTAAAGTTACCGAACCAAAGGCGTAGGGATACGGTCACAACCTGATTGGTCGGCTTTTTTGACGTATATTTCTCGATGGAGCTCGCTTACCGAACATTCAAAACAACGCTGTGTTCTGGATTAAACGCCATCATTTTATGCTTTATTTTTCCCAGCTGAGAACTCATGAAGAGCTCATAAAATGTTCAAAACATTCAAAACAGCAGCAGGATTTCCTCCGTCATACACAGAAACAGAAACTTCACCTCCTCGTTGCTCCACGTTTGCCCTCGGCTCATTTTGGATACACCGATCTTCCCGCGTCGTCAAATCAGCTGACTTGTTGCGTCGCATCTTGTGACATCACGTGCTGTTTTTGGTTCGTTTACACGTCTTTGGTCCGTGTTGTGTTCATATATCAATCGAACTGCACTAGAGTTCCGAGTTCCGCACTTAAAGCGGACCGAGACCCATCTTTTTAGCGGTCTCTTGTTTGGTGCGAACCAGGGTTTGGATGGCAGCATTCACATATGAACCGCACTAACTAAGCAATCGCACCAGGGTTTGTTTTCATCTAACCAAACATGACAAGTGTGAACGCAGCCTAAGTCTTGTTATCTGGTTGGATGAGGTAGTTATCATGAGTCTGTTCTGAGACAGTGGGAGTAGAGGAAGGGTCAGAACCAGGGAGAGAGCCAGAGATAGCAGCACAAGGAGAGGATATTGCCTGCACAGAGGACAGGAGCACAGTGTTTAGTTCAGATCTCACAAAGCCATACCAACCACATCCCCACCGTATCGAAAAACAAATACTTTCAAACAAGCCAAGCCAAAACAACTTTTCATGGCTACATTACAGTCCATCTTACTACAGCTAAGGTGTTTGAAACCATTCCTCTTTAGGTCCTAGACCTGATTCTGCTTTCATTGGTACAGGCTTTAGAAATTGCAAGTACCTGCTCATACTGCTCTCGCACAGCTATTATAGCAGAATTGCACACAGTCCACCTGGTTAAACGTGAAGTTATTCAACGTAATTTGTAAAGCCATTGAAAAATGTACTGCCCACCAGACCTCCCAAGCCCGCCGACATTACGTGACTGTGAGTGCACATCAGTCAAGTGCCTAGTTATTCAGAGCGTGGGGTAAACAGTAGGGGGTGGCAAGACATTTCTTGAGGAAAATGGTTAGCTCTGTACAGCATGTAGCAAGGCAGGGACAATCTTTAAGGGGCTGTACTAATAAAAGTGGGAATCTGTATCAGCTCCTGGAATTTAGGGCAGAAGAGGATGATCCCATTTTATTGAAATGGTTAACAGATTGCACCTTTGCATAAACAAACCCTAAATCCCAGAATGAAATCCCGAACATTATGGCCAATACAACAATCCAAGGCATTGCAAGTGAGATTAAGTATCCAGCCCTTGTTCAGTTTTCTGTAATAGTTGATGATACCCAGGATATTTCAGGTGTTGAGCAGGAAAGTGTCTGTCTGTGCTATATGGACCATGAGACATAAGGAGTTCATTGGGTTATACAGTTTATCAGAGACAACAGGCATTGCCAAGATGGTCTGCTTTACGATGGTGCGTCAAACATGGCAGGAAAGTACAGCGGTGCACTATAGTGAGGGAGCAGCCATTAGCCTTCTATATGCATTGTTCCACACACTGTGTCAGTCTAATACATTTATATTTACATTTATTCATTTGGCAGACGCTTTTATCCAAAGTGACTTGCAATTAGGGGTTAGGTGTCTTGCTCAAGGGCACCTTAGTCATGGTATTGAAGGTGGAAAGAGTGCCGTTCGTTCACAATCCCCACCTTCAATTCCTGCCTTCGTGGGAATCGAACCAGCAACCTTACCCTCCCTACCCTACCCTACCTTACCCCCTACCCTACCCTACCCTACCCTACCCAACTCCCTACCCTACCCTACCCAACTCCCTACCCTACCCTACCCTACCCTACCCGACCCAACTCCCTACCCTACCCTACCATACCCTACCCTACCCTACCCAACTCCCTACCCTACCCTACCCTACCCAACTCCCTACCCTACCCTACCCTACCCATCTCCCTACCCTACCCTAATCACACAGGATGGCTGCTCATCCTTCCTGATGATCCAGGACTGCCTTTCTTGGGTCTATCAGTTAGGCATATTTTTTAGTCAAATTTAAGAGAATGTTTGAAAACATTGTTATCTATGAAAATGTATTCATCACCACACTGAAACCCCAGTGTTCACCGAGGTGGACTGCATGCAATTCTGCTATAATAGCTGTGCAAGAGCAGTATGAGCTGGTACTTGGCAGCCAAGAGAAGATGGCAAAAAGTATATTTAGGACAGCTTCAACTGCCAGTGATTTATTTGAGCACTTCAGCAAAGGTAAGACTGTGTTGGGCCTAACACTTGTTTCTGCTGTTGATGGAGAGCTTGAGTGCTTAAACTGCAGAAGAAGACCGAGACTGTCTCTGGTATGCAGGCTGCAGTAGATTGTGTCCGATCCTCTCTGTACTGTAAGAGAAATAACAAGAGACATCTTGATCTTGAAAGCTGCAGCATTGGTCAACTCCACTGAATCAGTTGACTCTATTGAGACAGCAAATCATTACAGGACATAGTTCTTTAAAGTATTGAATTGGGATGAGGTTCAGTTTGGTCTCAACCAGGAGAGTCTAAAGACTGCAAAACTTAGAGAGTGTTCTTCTGACAGGGGTGTTAGGTGATTCAATAGTTGAGAACCCTGAATGGCATAGAGTACAACAGTACAGTTGCCCCTCTTTTGCCAATTATACCCCTTTAATGGAGGGGCAGCAGAGGTCCTAAGAGGAAAGCCAGTGAAGTTGTTTGACCAAGATGAGGTCCTTGTCAGAATTTTGTTTGTGGTGGAACTTTTTACATTTAGTCATTTAGCAGACACTTTTATCCAAAGCAACTGACAAGTGGAGCAATTAGGGGTTAGATGCCTTGCTCAAGGGCACCTTAGTCATGGTATCGAAGGTGGAGAGAGTGCTGTTCATTCACAATCCCCACTTTCAATTCCTACCGGCGTGGGAATCAAACCAGCAACCTTCAGGTTAACAGCCCAACTCCCTCACCATTAGGCCACGACTACCCCACTGGAACTGGAACTGGAACTGGAATTGTCCTCATGTGAAGCTGAGAGGAGCTTCAAAGCACTGCAGGGACTGGAAACATGGCTAAGGGCTTCTATGGGCCAAAAGTCTGTTAGTCCGCAATGTGCACTAGTGAGGGGGGCTGGATGATGGAGGATTGTTGGCAGAGGTTACAGAGGACCTCATCAATGGCAGGAGAGAAGTAGTTAAGATGGTGGTGATGCTCAATCAACATGGCTGTTTGAGACAAAAACGTAGATTGGGCTGCTGGATCTATTAGTGGCAAATTCTTCTGTAACACTGAAGATTTGAGAGACTCTGTGTCGAGAGACTCAAAGCAAACAAAAGCAGAGCCAAAAACAGGTCAGATACACAGAGGGTAATATCCCGATAAGGAACATCCAGAATTGCCAACAACAGGGATGAACAAGACTGCAATATATACACAGTATGTAATTAAGCAATATCTACACAATGACTAATGATGAATGCGGAACAGATGTTGAGGGAACTGGATGCTGGAATTCTGGTGATGGTTTCCGGATGTGGTGGGAGGAGGCGTAGTGGTAGGCCTATATATATAACAGTTTCAACACTGAAAAAAAAACTGATTTTACACGATTGTGTATATTGAAACAAACAATTTGTTCACGTCACATTCAAATCATGGAATGAAGTGACCCAATAGTGATTATCCGACAGAATTCATGTACTAATTTCATATACAAACTATTAGCTAGAAATAGCATATAGAGTAAAGCAGCAAAAAACATTCTCTTCATTTTTAAATAATATAAATCCATACAGCTTATCTTCTGCAAACTCTACCCAGAAAGGCCTCTTGGCTCAGCCAGGACTTGAATCAGGGTTTTTTCTTGTTGTCATGTGTTATAGATCAAAGGAAACACTGATGTTTCTTTGCACATAACACATTTATTTTGCGAGATCTGTAAGAAGGATTAATATAGAAAAGAAAGACTGTTTGCGGAGTCTCCCGTTTCACTTATAGTCTCTGCTCGCTCATCGGCACTTCTTACTCATTAAACATTGTCAATAGCAATAACAGAAAAATCTCATCATCCAGAACACAAATGCTGTTTTCATGAACCCCTGTATCCCTTTTAACTGTAATAATTTGACTTTTTAACTGTAGTGCATGAATTCGAAAAATGAACATAAAATAACCTTGTAACAAGCATGAACAATTACATTTGTTCCTTAATATTTCATACATCAGAATTATTACAATCCACCAGTGGATTTCAATTCAATTCAATGCCATTTACCATTTTACCACAATAATACCATCACATTTATTCAGAACATTTTTGTCTTAGCTGTAAGGATTAATACAGTAAAGAAAGAGCTTCTTATTTCACTTATCGACTGCATCCGAAATCGCATACTTCGCTAGTATGCGTAAAACAGTATGTGACAAAAGAAATATGACCGAATTCGCAGTAATCAATTAAACTTCTGGGGCTTCATGAGGCCATGGGAGAGGATTTGTGAATGGGATGACACAACTGACATGGGTTAGTCACATAATAATTACATTCAGGGTTGGGGAGTAGCGAAATACAAGTAACTTAGTTGCGTATTTAAAATACAAAATTTGAGTAAGTGTATTTCATTTTAAATGGCTGGTAATCAGATTACAGTTCCATCTGAAAAGTGTTTTAGATTACCAAAGTGATTACTTTGAGTTTTAATGTCATTTAAACAGCGATTGGTGATTCTCTGACTCTGACCGTCTGAAGTTCAGTTTCATCAACATTTTAATACTTTTAAGAGGATCATTAAAATGTTGTTATTTTTATTTAGTTCTGTCCTGAACAAGACAAAATGACTGAATTTATAAAAAAAATTGCGGAACTGTCAACTGAACTGTCCTGTCATGACCTGATGATCCACGACTGTTTTCATGTTTTGTGAGTCATTTTATAATTCACTCGACACTGTGACTTTTTCTCACTATTTGTTTTTTCCACAATTCTCCAATTCTTTTTCTCAGAATTGCGAGATTTAAACTCACAATTGCAAGTTATGAAGTCAGAATTGGGAGATATAAGCTTGCAATACTAACTTTTTCCTTGCAATTGTGAATTTAGTATGTGAGTTTATATCTCATAATTCTGACTTTTCTCAATATAGTGAGTTTATATCTCATAATTCTGACTTTTCTCAATATAGCGAGTTTATATCTCATAATTCTGACTTTTCTCAATATTGCGAGTTTATATCTCATAATTCTGACTTTTCTCAATATTGCGAGTTTATATCTCATATTTTTGACTTTTCTCAATATTGCGATTTTATATCTCATAATTCTGAGGGAAAAAGTCAGAATTGTGAGATTAAAAACTCACAATGACCTTTTTTGTGTTTGTTCCACACTTATTAGTATTCCAAAGTATTCTAAAGTATTTCGATTAAGTTACTAAACTTGAGTAATGTAACGAAATACATTACAAATGACTTTTTAAAGCATGTATTTTGTAATCTGTAGTGAAATACATTTTAAAAGTAACCTACCCAGCCCTGGACATTCATACCACATGCATTAATACTATTTAGAACATTATTTTTATTGGATGTGAAGTACCTACTTAAGGGAATATGCGATTACAGACGCAGTCATCGTCTCTGCTGACTACTGCTTCGCCTCTTGTCATGAGTGGATCTCGGAGCACTTTAGCACAAGGGCTCCCCCTAGAGGTTCGGTTCCTCCTGCGGCGTACATAATACCATCTGAAATATTTTATCCCTTTTTTTCTGTTAAATCAGAACTGAATATTATGAAAATATGCTCTGTTCAAAAATGAAATGGGGGGCAAAAGTTTCTACACTGACTATACAATTCGAGCACCACGCGCAGTAATGTTCGAGTGCATGATTGGTTCACGCTCACCATGCCTAATCTAGCAGATTGCACATTTTAGAGAATGCTTTGAGTTGGTCTTAGCCTTGATTAGTGGCTTCCATATTTGTTCTGTGAATGAGAACTTGCCCTAAAAAAAACGAGTGGCTATCTATAATAGACAGAATCTCTCAGTCTTGTTCTTTTCATTCTAAAGGCTCATTACGCACAGATGTCTTCACGGTGGAGGCTGCATGCATCCAGATATAAGAGTGCCTTGTTCAGGATCAGAAGATTTGTAATTGCTGGCCCTTGTTCCTGGCTCAAGGTGGGTTAAATGATGCGGATCTACTACGTAATGTCTGTAATATCCTCAGTGAACCCCTTCTTTTGGCCATCATTGTTTTATGTTTAGAACCAAATGAAGTTTGGAGATACCCGCTTGGACACTTTCAAGGCAGGTCCCACGTGCGGGAAAAAACTGAACATTTATTTTCAATCTAGTCGTCCTCCAGAACTCCCCATCCCGGCAGCTGTACAAGGTTTGGGGAAGGTGGCAAATGGGAAATGTGACCGACTTCAACTATGTGTAAAGCCGGCCTATAATGGTTTTACTTTGTAAACATTTGAAACTCTTTACCACCCCATATGCCTTCCCACACGCTCTGGTTGTCATTAGTGGGTAGGTGTTGGAGAAAACGTAATACCATGGCTTCAGAGCACCATATGTTTTCATTTCACTTCTCATTTCGTCCTATTTATTTCTGATCGGCGACAGATCAATGTCAGTATCAGCGGTGTGAGGTGGTGTTTAAAAATGAGACTAAGCCCTCGATCCGCAATAATATATATATATATATATTAGATAAACTCACATACTAAATTCACAACTGCAAAAGAAAAAAGTCAGTATTACAAGTTCATATCTCCCAGTTCTGAGAAAAAGAAGTCAGAATTGTGAAACACAAACTCACAATTGTGAGGGGAAAAAACAAATTGTGAGAAAAAGTCGCAGTGACGAGTGAATTATAAAATGACTCACAAAACATGAAAACAGTCGTGGATCATCAGGTCATGACAGGACAGTTCAGTTGACAGTTGGGCAATTTTTTTTATAAATTCAGTCATTTTGTCTTGTTCAGGACAGAACTAAATAAAAATAACAACATTTTTATGATCCTCTTAAAAGTATTAAAACGTTGATGAAACTGAACTCGTCTTTTTCAGACGGTCAGAGTCAGAGAATCACCAATGGCTGTTTAAATGACATTAAAACTCAAAGTAATCACTTTGGTAATCTAAAACACTTTTCAGATGTAACTGTAATCTGATTACCACCCATTTCAAATGAAATACACTTACTCAAATTTTGTATTTTAAATACGTAACTAAGTTACTTGTATTTCGTTACTCCTCAACCCTATATATATATAATACATATATCAAATGTAAATGTATGTTCTGTTCTATTTATTAAAACCAAGTATAAATTCCATCAAGTTAGTGTTTTTACATTTATTCCAAAATAATAACTAAAATCTGTAACAATTTATATTATTTGTGAACTTTTTTTTTTTTTTTAATAGTCCTCTTATTTTCGGCAGTCATCAAGCTTGTATGAACTGGCCACAGACACGAAGATGTACCTTTAATTTATCAAAATTCATTTTATTAAAGCTGATTGCTCGCTAAAAACCCCTAGCCATCGTGTTTTCAGGTTTGATATTGATATATGTGATATATCTAAGCAGCTGAGTTGTTTACTTACTTTTTTCGTCTTCCCATTAACGGCATAATTTTTTTTCATTCAGGCCGATTTAAGAACGTGCATGTAAACACCAGGCAGGATTTATCACACGAAACCAATCATTTCCAGTATAACTGATCATATACAATCATAGCGTGATGGAGGCATTGCCTCCTCTCACGTGACTTTGACCCATTCATTCTCAATTACCCCCTACCAAACCCACTGCAAACTTTAGGGGGTCTGTTATAAGTCAATGGGTTCAGGGGAGGCAAGCCTTCACTGTAACTTTACCTGCAGGACACTGTTACTTTATAAAAGTTAGTGACTTTTACACATTTTTGTAATTTTAGTTCTATTTTCATGATGTTGATTATTTTCTCATCCAGTTATTTCGAGGTTGACACTTGCCTGCTTGGAGGAAACGCCCCTGGAGATATATGCATTATTATTTCAATCTTATGGGAGATCAAATATAACTACCAGCATTTTAAATGCTTCATCCTGTTATTTTAAATGTGCATCCCGAGCCCAGCTGTGGTCATACATCATTTCCTTATGTCTAAGCACGGTATGCTCAAGAGTGAATGTGTTTGCTCTAAATCTAAATTCGCTGTTTTATAGTTAATTTCTTTGACATTTTTGTTGGATTAGCCAGCAAGTACCCAATTAATTAAGTCATTGCTTGTTGTGGCTCTCTCTTGCATTGTAAACATTTTGTTGAATGAAATAATTCAGATAAAGAAAAAATGTCCTAATCACATTTTAACACCCTGCTTGATTAGCCGTGTGCATAAAACCACCTGTGACCCTTAAGGCTATTTAAATGAGAGATACAAATTGGTAACACACGAACAGCCTCGTAAAAATGATTTTACAAGGCTGCAAAGATATGGGCATGTAGATGGATTATTCAGACAACAAATGTTCAGCTGCTGAGAGGGGAGGGGGAACAGTCCGGAAGAGAGATGGGTACCAGAATGAATATGAACTCATAGAATTATAGACCCGTGGGGAAAATCTGAAAGCATTTCATTTGGCTTGTGAAACATAAGGCTACATTTCACAACCTATGCAAAGTTCACTGGTTAATATAATAATATTATATAGGGGAGAACGGGGCTAGTGGTCACAATCTCAGTAACTATACTATAAATATGTTTTTTTTTTTTTTTTTTGCTTTTTCAGTTGTTTTGTACGTTGGTTTCTAACACTTAGTTAATAACGAAAGTATATAGTTGAACTGAGGTGTATTTCTATTGTGTAATAACAGTGGAAATATTCAATAGTTCTTCACTTTTTAGTTAACTTTACTTAATGTCTTAACTTATTTGCAAAGCTCTAGTAATCTGTACTATTCACGTCCTATGCCTTTTTTACTCATAAACCCCAGTTTATGATTAATTGATCGGTTTGAGTACCATTTTGTCAAGCAAAAAAAGAAAAGAAATTTAAAGGCAGGGCGATTCTTAATAGACTTTTCCCTCATTTCTTCCACTTCTGCAGTTATCTTTTTCTATTTGCATTCACTGATTTGCCTAAAAAGTCTTAAATGTTTGTCAGTTCAACTGAAAAATGTGAGAATTGTCATGCTGGTGGTGTTATAGAAGGACACAACGAAGAAGGTAAAATAACAAGGAGTTTAATCCATTGGCTAAGTTACACCACATCAACATAAAGACAAGAACCAACAAACACTGAACTTAACAGGGAGAATATATGGAGCTAATGAGGGAGAACGCAATCAAGGGGAACAGAAACAGGTGCGGATAACTTCATAAATTCACGTTGATTTTCCATCTCACCATGATGGTGATTAGTGTTCTTTGCTTGGGCATTTCAACTTCATTTATATTATTGAAATTACAGTTCATATATAGATATATACATACATACATAACATAACTATTTCATCTCATGTCAAGTAATGATTTGGTTGCACTTTATTTTAAGGTGTCAGTATTACAGTGTAATAATACATTTAATTACTAAGTAATAATAATTAACTGCATGTACTTACTATAGGTTTAGGGTTAGGATGAGGGTTTGGTTTAGGGTTAATTGCATGCAATTATGCTTCATTTCTAGTTATTACTACAGTAACTGCATGTAACATGTGTAACAATGACACTGTAAAATAAAGTGTTACCAATGATTTTTCATAATGTTAATGTTACGTCATAAACAGTTTGTGAAACTTTTGATTGGGTTGATTCAGTCGGAAAAGGGTGGCTTGCCCTCTTCGGGTTGGTGGAGAGCTCGTGCCTCAAGTGGAGGAGTTCAAGTATCTTGGGGTTTTGTTCAGGAGTGAGGGAAGGAAGGAGCGTGAGGTGGACAGACGGATCGTAGTGATGCGGTCGATGTACCGGTCTGTCGTGGTGAAGGAGGAGCTGAGCTGCGAGGTGAAGCTCTCGATTTACCGGTCAATCTACGTTCCTACTCTCACCTATGGTCATGAGCTTTGGGTCATGACCGAAGAATGAGATCCCGGATACAGGCGGCTGAAATGAGCTTCCTCCGCAGGGTGGCTTGTCCTCTTCGGGTTGGTGGAGAGCTCGTGCCTCAAGTGGAGGAGTTCAAGTATCTTGGGTTTTGTTCAGGAGTGAGGGAAGGAAGGAGTGTGAGGTCGACAGACGGATCGGTGCAGCTTCTGCAGTAATGCGGTCGATGTACCGGTCTGTCGTGGTGAAGAAGGAGCTGAGCTGCGAGGTGAAGCTCTCGATTTACCGGTCAATCTACGTTCCTACTCTCACCTATGGTCGTGAGCTTTGGGTCATGACCGAAAGAATGAGATCCCGGATACAGGCGGCCGAAATGAGCTTCCTCCGCAGGGTGGCTTGTCCTCTTCGGGTTGGTGGAGAGCTCGTGCCTCAAGTGGAGGAGTTCAAGTATCTTGGGGTTTTGTTCAGGAGTGAGGGAAGGAAGGAGCGTGAGGTTGACAGACGGATCGGTGTGATGCGGTCGATGTACCGGTCTGTCGTGGTGAAGAAGGAGCTGAGCTGCGAGGTGACGCTCTCGATTTACCGGTCAATCTACGTTCCTACTCTCACCTATGGTCGTGAGCTTTGGGTCATGACCGAAAGAATGAGATCCCGGATACAGGCGGCCGAAATGAGCTTCCTCCGCAGGGTGGCTTGTCCTCTTCGGGTTGGTGGAGAGCTCGTGCCTCAAGTGGAGGAGTTCAAGTATCTTGGGGTTTTGTTCAGGAGAAAGGGAAGGAATGAGCGTGAGGTTGACAGACGGATCGTAGTGATGCGGTCGATGTACCGGTCTGTCGTGGTGAAGAAGGAGCTGAGCTGCAAGGCGAAGCTCTCGATTTACCGGTCAATCGACGTTCCTACTCTCACCTATGATCGTGAGCTTTGGGTCATGACCGAAAGAATGAGATCCCGGATACAGGCGGCCGAAATGAGCTTCCTCCGCAGGGTGGCAGGGCGCTCCCTCAGAGATAGGGTGAGGAGCTCGGTCACTCGGGAGGAGCTCGAAGTAGATCCGTTGCTCCTTCACTTCGAGAGGAGTCAGCTGAGGTGGATCTGTTTCGGATGTTTCGGTGTCCCGCCGGGAGAAGGCCCCAGAGAAGACCTAGGACACGCTGGAGAGACTATGTCTCTCGGCTAGCCTGGGAACGCCTCGATGTCCCTCCGGAAGAGCTGGAGGAAGTGTCTGGGGAGAGTAGACTGCTTAGACTGCTGCCCCCGCGACCTGACCCCGGATAAGCGGTAGAAAATGAATGAATGAATGATACAGTTCCTCTAAATTTGTGACAATCTTTTGCAATTGACCCTTCGCGGGCAGTTTGATTATGATTGACAGGCTAACTAATCATAATCCCGAATAATCATTATGTCCGTGACGGACATAAATAAGTAAAAGAAACGCGTCGATGGGTGCTGACGCCACATGCGCGCCAGCTCGTTGAAGAGAGAGATGTGAGCCACATGTGTGGCTATTATTAATCCTGCCCATCTTCTTCATTATTTCTCTAAATTGATGTCGGAACTGTTTTATTGAATTAGCAATTGGATGTTTGAGGAGATTGGACTGTCTCAACGTTCGGTGGTTGTGTTGGTGTCGCGCCGTGAGGGAGATTTGCACTACGGAGTAACTGACCCTTCGCAAAACCTGCCCACTGCTGCTATCACCGATAACCCAAGCGCTCTCACGCCACACATCATGTTCTCACGAGGTGAAGAATACATCAGAGCAAAGAGGACACTGACAATGTATGAAACAGTTTCATATTTAAAATATTGTAATTTTTTAAAGAAGTTTAATCGATAAATAGCGTCTAGTGTGTGTTTAATGTGTCGTGACAGATCGCTCGATCATCTCTTCATACTAGTTCATTTATAGCATCAAATAAACATGAATGAACATCAGAAGGAATGTTGTTTCAAGACGTGATTCAAGTTCACCAACGTTAATCTACTATAGGCTACTTCCTGACTGCTTTGTCGGACAAACTGTTTGCGAAGGGTCAATTGCGTCATCTTCGGACGTTTCTTCCTGAAGGCATTAACACATCCACACAAACTGAACTGAGACATTCATATTCCACTCAGATTTAAGTATACACATACAGATTATTATTATTATTATTATTTTTCTTTCTTTCTTTGATTGTTGTTGATGAACAATATCCTTTGTATTCAATTGGTGAATTGTGAAGGGCAGAGAATGTTCTTATGTGATGTATGCAGTGTTTACGTATAAATTGAAATCGAATTGAAGCAAAAGAGGAAGAGAAATAATTCAGAGAATACAGTTACAGTCCATTGAAACGAATGAATGCGTTTCATTCATTTATAATTCATTTTTACAATTAATTCTTATTTTATTTAGTTAGTATTGTACATAACTAAGTTATACAAGTGCAGACACACATATTTAAAAAGAGATGATCGGTTCACGAGGAGCTACAGCGATCTGTCACGACACATTAAACACACACTAGATGCTATTTATTGAATAAACTTCTTTAAAAAAATTACTATATATTAAATATGAAACTGTTTCATATGTTGTCAGTGTCCTTTTTGCTCCAGGATGTATTCTTCACTTCGTGAGAACATGATGTGTGGCGTGAGAGCGCATGACTTTTTGGACATTACAGAAACAGTAACTTAAGAGAGCGAAGTGTGACTATGCTTGAGTCACACAAACTTCAATATTCAGCATGCAAAACACAACACACTGTTAAAAAATTACTCTAAATTTCACAGTATAATACTGGCAGCAGGGTTGCCAGCCAGTTACTGTAAATTTTACAGTAGTGTTACTGTAATTTAATTGACAGAATTTCCCTGTATTCTCTGATTACAGTAAATAACTGTATTTTTTTAAAGGGTCAATTTACAGCAATATTCTGTAACTTTGAGTCAAACCAACACGTGATCTCAGAATGCATTGCAGTTTACAGCAATATGCTGTATTATTAAAAAACAGCCAGCGGCTGTAAAATAATGCTGTAATTTTTACAGCAATTCATTACAGTGCATTGACAATTACATTTTATTTAAAGTAAATTATCAAGTACACTCTTTGAGTTCACTAGAACTCATGTGTAAGTCAACATACTATTCCTATTTCACTTGTTTTTTTTTTAAGGCAATCAATTGATTTGCATTCTTTTTTTAAGGAAGTCTAACTAATTAGATTTTACAGTGTAGTAATCAATACTTAAATACATAAAATTGAGTTTTAAAAAAGGGGTCCCTTTTAAATTAGGTTTAAATTAATCATGTTTTCAAAGTATATTTTAAAAATACCTGCATGTAATCACAGCTGTAATTCATTTTTCACCCTTAAACTCACCCATACAATGAAACCTGTCTCCAACGTTAACCACATCCACCTCAATAGAAGCTAAAGTGTTCTGCAAAACAATATGAGCACAACAAGTACATTGTACTTATTTTTTGATGCAAGTGCATAGAAGTTAAAGACACGTAGTGTGACAAACTCTGTGTGGCTTTTCGACAGACCCGAGGGAGCCGTACCTTCTCATGTACTTTGTTAAAACATTCTTTCCACCTGTGCTAATGCATTCCCTTTAGCTAAAGCCAGAGCAAACCACCATTTGTTCACTTTATTTGTTTATAGAATTGTTTAATATCGGCCAATTGACTGGAGAGACTTTTAACATGCCTCTGTGGCTGATAAAGCCCGTTTTTGGACCATATCAGTGACTTGTAAATAGAAAACAACTGTTCTGTCCATTGGCTGCTCCTAGAGGTCACATCTCCGTGCCAGCTCCATCTGCCGAAAGTGCTTAAAGACTTCAGTGTTCAATCCCTGGAACAGATCTCTGTGGATTTCATTATCTGGGCAAGAAACTGTTGAAAGTTTCCAGTCTTGCTCAGAACTTGAGGACTACGACGAATCAAGATTGCACGATGATAAAGTCTCCCATTTGGCTGTACATTTGAATAGCATATTTGTTTGACTGTGTGAAACCTTCTTCGGGACAGAAATAAACCGGGGGAGAAAGCAGGAGGGATTAGAAACCAGATTATGTTCGTGTTCCAGAACGTAATTGTATAAATATTGAATTAGCATGCGGACCTTAAATGAACATTTCTCATGCCACCTCTGCAATGAGCCAGTTGTCGAAATTCCATCGCTGCTAGTGTCGAGAAATAAACACTGAGCAAAATGGAGAGTTAAATCCGCACAAACTTTATTGGTCACAAAGTCTCTGGTTGGAGAGTGATCCAGTTGTGCACACACCTCAGTTTGAGGTAGGATGGAGAGTGAACACACTTGAATCGCAGGTTAGTACGCTGGAGATCGCACACAGGCACGGAAGATCAAGATCAGAAATGCATCTGTGTTCCTTGTTCAAGGCCAGACTTGGGCTCTCACTTCCAGTAAAGAGAAATAAATGTTTTAGCATTTGGACAATGCTTTGCTACCAAATTTAGTTTGGGAAAGGCCTTGTCTATTCCAGCATGACCGTGCACATAGCAAAGTGCGTTAAAAAATGGTTGGATGAGTTCGCTGTGGGGAAGAACTTGATGGTCCTGAGCCCTGACCTCAACTTCGGGATGAACTGGAATCAGTGTCTGACCTCATAAATGCTCTACTGGATGACATTTTTATTCATTTGGCAGACGCTTTTATCCAAAGTGACTTACAAGGGGAGAAATTAGGGGTTGGTGTCTTGCTCAAGGGCACTTTAGTCATGGTATTGAAGGTGGAGAGAGTGCTGTTCATTCACAATCCCCACCTTCAATTCCTGCCGGCGTGGGAATCGAACCAACAACCTTCAGGTTACAAGCCCGACTCCCTCAACACTAGGCCACGAACTATCCCAAAGAAAATCCCCAAATCTTGTGGAAATCACTTCTAACGAGACTAGGAGAAATCTTGATCCACTTCGTCATGCTTGACTTTTCATCCATACTAATGTTTTTTCATTGCTGATCACGCCAGGCTCCACGTCACGCCCACGCTCTCTCACTGTCCCCTGAGTTCTAATCACCGGCACCTGTTCCACATCACTGCAGCACCAGTACAAAAGCACACACCTCTCAGTCACACACTGGCCTCTTTCCACTGTCAGGCGAGGGCTAACAGTGTGCTGGGTAGGGCCAATGGCCTCGCAACTCAAGCATCGAGGCCAAAATCAAGTTGCATTTCTACTGTCGGGCCTAAAACCCTTAACACGCCTCCACAGAACACCGTCACACACCTCACCATTTCACCGGCTGACTGAAAACTACAGTTAGTTAGCAAAATGAGCATGACAGAAGTGAACGTTTGGTCTTTACTTAAAGACTTAAGATTCCAACATCAATATTTGACCGGTGTTTTACAATGAAAAATGTTACAGTAACAGCAATTTACTGATTTGTGTCAGGAGTGCTCATCAATCAAACTGGTTTTTGCCATTTCACATGAACATCTACACATTGAGCTGCACCTGCTACCATTGCTTTATGACCACAAGAATGCACAAAACATCTCCATTAAGGCTTTTAAGGTTTACACATTTAGATAAATACTGAATACATTTCGAACTCCGTGGTTCCCTCCTCCGGCCATCAGAAGGTACCCTCACCAGAATACTGACACATCCAGACTCATACACGCACACACACACTCATTCACTACATTTCCCATAAGCCCCGTACCTTGGCACTGATTGCGGTCCCGGCTGTTTCCTATCAATGGCACTATTTAAGAGACTTCCGGCTACTTTGCGATGTCTTGTTGTTGCAATTCTGAGCGTTATTTCCTGCACCGTTAACAATTTTTCTCTGTATTTTTACAGCGCAGTACTAGCAGCACGGTTGCCAGCAAGTTACTGTATTTTTCATATACAGTAATCGTACTGTAATTTAATTTACAGTACACAAGAAGAGTGCTGTAATTGTACAAAACAGTATTTTACTGTATTTTTACAGCATTTTCTAATTTAACTGTGCTTCTGCTGTAATTGATAATACAGTATTGTACTGTATTATAAAATGCAGTATTGTGCCGTTGGTTTTTACAGTAATGTGCTGCTAAATCTACAGCGACATTTAACAGTGTGTTATTGTCTTCCTGTTTACTATTGCCTGGATTACCGTGTACGACTCTTCTGCTGCCCGCCCCTTTGTTTTGTTTGCCTGCCTTGGATTGGATGATCGCTTTCTGCCTGAATCTGCCTAGCCTCCGATATCCCTGTTTTGTCTGTTCGACTACTAAAAGCCTGCTTATTGATCCCAATTCGAGTGACGAATGTTTACGTCACATTTCTATTAATGTTCCATGAAATTATGCGATGATATTGATTTACGTTCCAGTTTCTGGTATTTCCATAAACGTGAGTACACTGTAGTGAATTGCTGGAAAAAATACAGCATTATTTTACAGCCGCTGGCTGTTTTTTAATAATACAGCATATTGCTGTAAACTGCAATGCATTCTGGGGTTTGACTCAAATTTACAGAATATTAATGTAAATTGACTCTTCATAATTTAAAAAAATGCAGTTATTTACCGTAATCAGAGAATACAGAGAAATTCTGTAAATTAAATTACAGCAACCCTGCTGCCAGTATTATACTGTAAAATTTACAGTAATTTTTTAACAGTGTATTTATTATCGCAATGATTAGCGTAAAGTAGCAATTAGCATCTCATATGAGCATATTTCTGCCTCGTACGGTGATAAGATTCACCATCGATCACAAAGAAGATATTTCAAACACTCGCTGGTGTCTGAAAGCGAGTTCACGGCTAACCCATGAGTGGAGCCATTATGGTGAAAAAGCTGAGATTGTAAATCCGCACAGCATGTGCCACCAGTTCTCAAGAATACCAGTTATTCCAATATAACTTCAGCACACAACAGTTAAACAATTCATCTATCATTAAATATGGTACCATCCGTTTTAACGAAGGACTGTATTGTTGTTAACTATCAAAACTGGCCCATAACAACGTAAATATGAGCTTCAGCTTGTAGAAGCCAAGTGAAGCAAGTTCATGTTTTTCAAGTTTCTGTTTGACCGTCCCTGTGGGACACTGACCGAGTGCGCACACACTGCATCTCATCAATATTTTGTACCTTAACTCAAAGACTTCAGTTTTCTTAGATTTGCAATGATCTTAGACCTAATTACATAATTGTCTAATTGCCTTAAATCACAGACATAATATGAAACAACAGTCTGTAAGAGACTGAGAGTTTATAACAGACTGTTACAAAGGAGTAATGGTTCATAAAACGTTGGCTGTTGATGTCATTTTTCTGCAGCAAGTTGTTGGTTTTCATCCAACTATTTTATCGTACATCCTGAATGGAAACTGAAATGGAAATGCGGATAAACTGATTGCATCTCTTTATTGTGTCTTTATTAAAACCCTTATGTGCCGTTCGGGATGTTCTCATCCATTATGGGGAATTTTTGAGTCTTAATTTGGCCATAACTTTCTCTGTGTTTCAGCAAATGGAATGATTTTTGGTGACAAATCTTATTTTGACACATATTTTGGGAAAATGCTTTGAAAATTTTCAAAAGTACTCTGTGGGCAAATTCACTACCCTTTCGTTTAAAATTGTATAAGATAAATATTTTTTTCAAATTCTTTTGCTTAAATCTATTAATCAACCTCAGTCCTGATCAAAACTACTCAAATTCAGGATTTTAACTCTTTAATTGCCAAATTCATAAACGACATCACTGATTTGGGAAAAAACACACACACAAAATGAGTTATTTTCAATATAAAATGTGATTTTGGATTGGATTTTTGACCTTTTATCACAGTCTTGGGCATGTCAAAGATTAGAAACAACATTGGCTTTGATGCATTTTTTGTGCAGCATCAGATTTGAACTTTTTCTCCCTCATTTACGGTTTGTGGCTGTTTTTGCCCCATTGACTTCCATTATAACCACATTTTCAAACACATTTTCGTGTTTTGACATGTCCAAGACTGTGATAAAAGGCAAAAAAAATATATAGTCCAGAATCACATTTTATGAAAATAAGTCATTTTGTGTGTTTTTTTTTCCAAAATCAGTGACGTCCTTTATGAATTTGGCAATTAAAGAGCTAAAATCCTGATTTAAAAAAAAAAAAATTGTAGTTTTGATCAGGACTGACGTTGATTAATAGATTCATGCAAAAAAAATGTGAAAAAAATATTTATCTGATACATTTTTTCAGCCACGAACATAACGAAAGGGTAGTGAATTTGAACAATGCACAAGGGTTAAAGTAAACAGTTTACTGGCATAAACAATAAGCTTGATGTGATGAAAAGGCCCAGCCATTACACATGATTTCACAAATGTAGCCCTAGTTAGATGAAAGTCCCTTCCCCAACTTGCTGTAAAACTGTTTTAAAGTGTAAAACGTAGGCTACGATATGTGTTTCCCCTGCTCATTTTTGTGCTAGCTTGGCCAGTTAGCTTATGAAATACAATATGAGGCATATGGGAAAGAATTTGTTGATCTCAGAGTGCCAAAAATCAATTCGGATGAGTCAAAGTTTATTGTACCTAACATCTCATTTTCAAATCTACCGTTTCCGACAGAATGACAAATTTAGCCAGCAATGTTATTTACATTTTATATTATCTTTGTAATTACATTCTGCAAGGTTATAAAAATGAGTGTGAATTGACTCAGAATCATAATATTTTCAATACTGAAATTTTTGGAAAATTTAATAAAGACTTCAATTCAATTCACATTTATTTGTACAGATATTGCATTATGTAAAACTTTAATGTATAGAGTTACCAAAAAAGATCTCAAATAAAAGAGCTTGGGACAATGTCCAAACTTGCCCACTTTCCCCCTGGCTCAAAGTTCAGTAAGAATTTCTACATGTATGTAATTTTCTGGTGATCCGTTTTTTCGCTGTTATACTGTAGGGGAACTATTACGCATTTTCTAAAAGAGCCTAATGTTACTGAATGAAAAGTCGACCAAGGCTTTGGGAGATGATGATTGGCTCGATCTACTCCATATTTCCTTGTGTGACCTAGTTTTATAGTGTATATATATATATATATATATATATATATATATATATATATGTGTATATATAAATATACTCCATGTTTTGCTCCGTGTTGTTAATATTAGATGTGGTTTTGTTTTCTCCAAAGGAATGTCTGAGAGAAACCTGCCAAAACTGGATGATTTTTCACGTAGGAGCTTAGACCTTCAAAGAAGAAAACTCTTTGGAAATGGAGCCGGGTGGTTGCAGGAAGGCAGATGAAGATAATAGTGCCAAAACGAAGGTTTAATGACAATTCCAATGGCAGGCAAACAGGTAGCAACACACACTTAACTTAGATGTGGCTGGACAGAGAATGAATGTGAGGGAACTTAAATAGGGGATGATTAAACACAGCTGACACATATAACACATACACTACCGCTCAAAAGTTTTAGAACGCCTCCATTTTTCCGTTTTTTATTGAAATTTACGCAGTTTAATGTCTCAATGTACTCTGAAATTAAAGCATAGAACAAATAAACAATTGGAGATAAAAAAGAAATCATGGAATCGTTTCGTTTAACAAAATTTAATCTAAATTTTTGACTCCTCAAAGTAGCCACCTTTTGCAGATATAACAGCCGAACACACTCGTGGCATTCTTTCTACAATGGAAATCAAATATTGTTCGGAAAGTTCTTCCCAACACTGTTGCAGAAGTTCCCACAAATGTGTTGCACTTGTAGGTTTGCTTTGCTTTCACCCTTCTGTCCAGTTCATCCCAAACCAGCTCGATGGGGTTTAAGTCTGGCCATTCCATGATTTGAAGTCTTGTTCTTTTCTTCTAAGGTAGTTCTGACATAACCTGGAGGTATGTTTTGGGTCATTATCTTGCTGTAGGATGAACCCCTGACCAACTAGGCGTATACCAGAGGGTATTGCATGGCACTGCAAAATACTGTGGTAGCAGTTTTGGTTCAGGGTGCCACTCACTCTGTGCAAGTCGCCGACTCTGGATCCAGCAAAAGAGCCCCAGACCATCACGCTTCCTCCTCCATGTTTGACAGTTTTATATATATATATATATATATATATATATATATATATATATATACAGGGTTGAGTAGGTTACTTTTAAAATGTATTTCACTACAGATTACAGATTATACATGCTTTAAGTAATTTGTAACGTATTTCGTTACATTACTCAAGTTTAGTAATTTAATCTAAATACTTTAGAATACTTTGGAAAACTAATAAGTGTGGAACAAACAAAAAAAGGCAATTGCAAGTTTTTATCTCACAATTCTGACTTTTTCCCTCAGAATTGCATGATATAAAGATGTAACTGTGAGTTATAAAGTCAGAATTATGAGATATAAACTCACAATATTGATAAAAGTCAGAATTATGAGATATAAACTCACATACTCAATTCACAATTGTAAGAAAAAAGTTAGTATTGCAAGTTTATAACTCCCAATTCTGACTTTATAACTTGCAATTGTGAGTTTAAATATCGCAGTTCTGAGAAAAAGTCAGAACTGTGAAATGCAAACTCACAATTGTGAGGAAAAAAACTAATTGTGAGGAAAAAGTCGCAGTGACGAGTGAATTATAAAATGACTCACAAAACATGAAAACAGTCGTGGATCACCAGGTCATGACAGGACAGTTCAGTTGACAGTTGGGCAATTATTTTTTTAATAAATTCAGTCATTTTGTCTTGTCCAGGACAGAACTAAATAAAAAATAACAACATTTTTATGATCCTCTTAAAAGTATTAAAATGTTGGTGAAACTGAACTCGTCTTTTTCAGACGGTCAGAGTCAGAGAATCACCAATCGCTGTTTAAATGACATTAAAACTCAAAGTAATCACTTTGGTAATCTAAAACACTTTTCAGATGGAACTGTAATCTGATTACCAGCCATTTAAAATGTAACTGAAATGAAATACACTTACTCACATTTTGCATTTTCAAGTTACTTGTATTTCGTTACTCCCCAACCCTGTATGTATATATGTATGTATATATATAAAACAATATAACAAAAACAATTTTATCAGCAATCTTCAACAGGTTGCTCTTGAGCACAATAGGCTTGGCTCTTGATCGACACCTGCTAAGGCTCCTGCAGTTCCACAACACCAAGAGAGTGTTGAACTCTTAAATGTTATGAAGTGTCTTGATGAAGAGCCAATTCATATGTCATTTAATACAGCAGCAGCACACCAACTGCATCAAGAGGATTCTATTATATACATGGTATTTCTCACCCACCTACTCCTTGCTTGCAGCTACCACTAGTGTGTAAACTCTCAGCACCATTTAACTCGCATTCTTTAATCGTCGTTCCAAACCCGTAACACTGTCGTTCATCTTCGGAACACAAAGTTAAGATAAATTAAGATATTTTTGTGGTTTAACACCAATTTTATGAAGAGACGCAAGTGCTTTGTTTGCGCAAAACAAAATATGCAGACATCGTGCATTGGAGATTAATATTTTGTTAACCACCTTATATAAGCATTTAAACAAAAGAGTGGAAATAAACTTCCTTAAAATGTGTTTATGCTTGTCCTATCAGCCCTCAAAGCTAAGACTCTTTCAGGATTCTTTGTTAAAGTTATCACGTTCCACTTCTCATCAGAAGACAAACATCTCAAACACAAGATGAATCAGCTCATGGGGGAAGTATGTTCTTTTTCCTGTTTCTCATAAAGCAGTGAAAGTCCTCATCTGTTATGTTCGCTTTATTTGGATTTTCATTACGGTTTGTATTGTTAGAGGATTTGGCCTGTTGTTAAAACACTACCACACTGAGCATTGGACGGCTTCTTATGAGACCAGATTTGGATATTGAACACCATCCACAAGTGTTCATTTTTCAGCTTAAGGTGCTGTTCTGCTGGAAAAGGGCTCGGTTGAGTGTTTAGTTCTCCAAGACAAAGACATGACAAATGAAGCATGAATTGTTGCACTCTGACACTGCGCTGTGAGTGATGTGGACGTTTGTTCCATTCAACAGTTCACAAAACATTCTTGTTTTTTTTTTTCCCCTCACTAAGCTACCCTTTATTGCATCCCTACACCATGCCAGGAATGACAGAATTGAACCATTTATCTATCAGATAATGTGGATTAGCTCATAAATACGTGGTAGAAAAGCGGTTGATGGAGTGCCATTGTGGAGACTGAGGCAGATAGGCTTTATTTTGTTTAACACTTTTTCTACATGTTATCATGTTTTCTTTCGATTGCGCCTGCAAGCGCGATTCATTCAGTGTTGATGGGGCCGTCACCCTCCCACATCACTCCATCAGCGTTTGCTTCATTTCCCTTCACTCAAAACCCGTTTTATCGAGACAGGACACAAGAAGAATAACGGCCGTCAGAGTTGTGCGCACGGCTTAAGCAATCGGTTGGAAAAACACAAACTCCAACCTGACCGATAGTCTTGTTTCATGGACTCAAATAAACGTTGCTGGTCTTGATTCAATTAATGCATAACCGGAACAGATGGATTGCAGCACCCAAACTTGGTGAGAAAGAAATCTCATGTATTTATGGAAACGTTTATAGATACCATTTGTAACATTATGATATAATCTGATCAACTTGATTGCCTTGAGCATGGAGGATGAATTTCAGATCAACAGGAATTATTTGCAGTTCGTATGATGCTTGATGAAAAAGTAAAATGCACAAGATCAGCTACACAAGAATTAATGCAACATTTCTCAAGTAGATTAATTGACCCTTCGCAAAGCCCCGCCCCCTTTAGTTACTGTTGCTATGTCCGCTCTCACGCCACACATCATGTTCTCACGCAGTGAAAAATACATCCTGGAGCAAAGAGGACACTGACGACGTATAAAACAGTTTCGTATTTAAAATATTGTGATTTTTTAAAGAAGTTTAATCAATAAGTAGTGTCTAGTGTGTGTTTAATGTGTCGCTGTAGCTCCTCGATCATCTCTTCATACTAGTTCATTTATTGCATCAAATAAACATGGATGAACATCAAGTTCAAGTGCGGAAAGACGTGATTCAAGTTCACCAACATTAATCTACTAACTCCCCTGACCGCTTTGTCGGACAAAATGGCAGATCCGGGGTTATGATTGGTCAGATCGCCTGTCAATCAAACTGTGTGCGAAGGGTCAATTGCGTCATCTACACACAAGTACGCACAATTTTTCAAGTTCAACTTCACCGACGTTAATCTACTAACTCCCCTGACCGCTTTGACGGACAAAACGGCGGATCCGGGGTTATGGTCGCCTGTCAAGTGAATATCAAAGGTCACGGTACTTGCTCATCAAACATCTCTGAGTCACTGGGCAGATGTTCTCACTTTGATTTTCTGTTATACACCACAACAAACTTTATTGAATCTGCCTTTACTTTGAATCCATCTATGACAGGTCATAATTCTGATGTTCAAAAAAGGCAAAGAATTAATATCTGCCCCCTCCTCCCATTTCATGTGATCACGAACATGAATCAATGGAGATCTCGTGTGACAGGTACAGCCAGCATTAGCTTCTTATCAGTACGCAGGTTTTGTCCGTTGACAGCTCATGTCGGTCCAGGATTCCCATGACATAAACAGAGCTCTGTCAGCGTTGCACTGTAAAACATAATTGAACTGGAGAGAAGGAAAGAATGCGTGCTGAAATCTTGACCTCGGCTTTGATGTGAAGCGTGCGTTCTGTACCTGGGCTCGAGGTCCAGACGCTTGTACCGGCCACGTGGCCAGACTTCTGCTGCTGATAAGCCTGGCTTTTGTGTAGTTGACATAATTCTCTTGGCTGGACACAACGCAGTCAATGCCTTCTCTCTTACTCACGCTGTTATCATGCGAGAGCAGCGGCTGTTTTCTGTCTGGCCAAATCGGACTTTTGTCTATTCCCGGGTGGGAGCATCAGTCTGAAGCACTAGGAGAGAACGAAAAAGGGCAGAAGGCACAAAAATGTATATATATATATTATATTTGATATATAGCCAGAATATGTATTTTACTTCATTACCCCAGTGTGAGCAGAGTAGGGTTGGGAATCGAAAATTGATTCCGGATACATGAAGGGTTGGTTCACCCCAAAATGTCAAACACAATAAGAGTTATATTAAAAATATTCTGTCTCTTCCAAGCGTTATAATGGGAGTGAATAGTAACAGATATATTGAAGCCCAAAAAAACCACATTTATCCATCATAATAATAGTCCATTCGCTCCAGGGGGTTAAAAGGAATAGTTCACCCAAAAGTGATTGTTCTGACTTCATTTACTCCCCCTCAAACCTTTCTTTGTTCTGCTGTACACAAAATAAGATATTTGGAAGAATGTTTGTTCTTTTTGGATGAACTATCCCTTTAATAAAGGCATTTATTAAACACTCGAGGCAGAAAATGCTTATTGGATCCTGCGTTCGGTCTTAAAGTGACAGCAGCCAAATAAACTTGACGCATTCTTGTCATTACTGATCTCGACTGAATACATTTTGTAACTTTAATAAGGATTCGTCTATATTTATGAGAAGAAAACTATGCAGTGTTATTTACAATTTCTCTACCTGAACTTTGTATTTATGTGTGCTATTGCTAATTTTATTACTGTTTACTAGTATGTTATAATGTTTGAAATTTATTTTAGTTAGCCCGTTTGCTTTTACTCTGCTACACTGTCATGAATTGCTGTAAAAATTACAGCATTATTTTACAGCCGCTGACTGTTTTTTAATAATACAGCATATTGCTGTAAAGTGCAATGCATTCTGGGGTTTGACTCAAATTTACAGAATATTGCTATAAATTGACCCTTCATGATTTAAAAAAAAAAATACAGTTATTTACTGTAATCAGAGAATACAGGGAAATTCTGTAAATTAAATAACAGTAACACTACTGTAAAATTTACAGTAACTGGCTGGCAACTCAGTATTATACTGTAAAATCTATAGTAATTTTTTAACAGTGTATTTTTGTTAAAACCACAGGAAAATGTTAGTGTTCTTTAGACGGCGGATTTTTGTTCGTAGTATTCAGCTGCAACAAAACAATGTCAAAAGACACTGAACATGTATGTTTGATAGAAAGGTTTTTACCTTTCTGGAATCGAAACGAATCGGAATCGATAAGCAGAATTGGAATCGGTGGTACAAAAAACATAATTATAAAACGTCTTCCTCCATTTTCCACAATGCCTGTGTTGATTTGTGCTTTAAATCATTCATTTGGAGCCTGGTTTTTTTTTTTTTTAAATATCCATTTGCATGCCTGTCGTTTACGGTTGTTTGATGCATTTTTCTGCTGTTCTTTGGCCATGTTCGTCTCTGTTTATTTTAGACTATTAGTTGTGCAGCGGTATTTTAATTTAATCTGACTCTCGTTGTCTCATGTTGTGACACTATGCAGTTTCTTGGGTATCAGTTGCTAGCGTGATCAAGACATTCATATGCAGTTCTAGGGTGTTCTTTATTATATTCTGGTCTCTCTTACTGTTAAAAATTACCTGTAAATTTTACAGTATAATACTGGCAGCAGGGTTGCCAGCCAGTTACTGTAATTTTTGCAGTACCATTACTACATTGCTGCTACCAGAATCTCAACCGTTGAAAATCCTACAATGCCTCTTTATGCTTGAAATTTACAGTAATATCCTGTAATTTTGAGTCAAATTGCCACGCCCCCCAGAATGCATTGCAGTTTACAGCAATATGCTGTATTATTAAGAATACAGCCATCAGCTGTAAAATATTACTGTAATTTTTACAGCAATTCAATACATTCAAAATCCAATGCATTCTGGGGTTTGACTCAAATTTACAGAATTTTGCTGTAAATTGACCCTTCATAATTTTAAAAAATACAGTTATTTACTGTAATCAGAGAATACAGGGAAATTCTGTAAATTAATTCACAGTAACTGGCTGGCAACCCTGCTGCCAGTATTATACTGTAAAATTTACAGTAATTTTTTAAACAGTGAAGCTTGAATCATTCATATCTGTAGCATATTCATATTCAATGCATATTCAAAATCAATTACATCACACTGAAAGGAATAAAAGGCTTTTCTGAATGATTATAGCCGTGTCTATGATAACGTTTCAGTTGGAGAAATGATATAATAACCCCAAAAAGCTGCACCAGCCAATAAGGACCACAGGAGGGCTCTACTTTACATTGTCTTCCTCTTACGAGGGTCACACAAGGACGGATATGCCATCGAACAGCAGAGATCTGCCCCACAGTTCCTCACTTCACACTGACCTTCACAGATCCTGAACTTTTTTGACAAACACGTCCAATCACGGTCTAATCCTGACAACTTGTGGTTTTAACGTCACAGATCATCTCTCTGTGGCACTCTGGGCTTTTCCTCCGAAAATGCACTTTTTTTTTCTTTTTTTTTTTTCAAGGAAACAGGCACAGAACCTCCTTGGATCGTTTATTCCACAGGCTGAGCCAGGAAAACAACATAAAGCCCATTCTGTGAAACAATCACATGGCACACGTAATCTTGAAGCTCAGACAGTAGAGATCAAACTGCTGGCACAGAGATGCAAGGCTGCTCTAAATATGCAGGGTTTAGGAGCATTTCTGACAAAGCGATCTCCCTCGTGTGCGATGGAGGCTGTATAATTTCTCTTATCATGTATATTAGAAGTGCTTTAAAATGACCACAATCTCAACCCATTACATGCAGGGATGCATTTAAAGGCACATTTAAAATGTGTAGGCCGGGCTAATACAGATGTTTGTTTTTAACCCTTATGCGCTGTTGGATTTCTGTGGACGCTCGTTATGGAGCAGGTCAAATTGACCCTAATTGGATCCAATACAATTCCTCAAAAATCACACGATGAAAAACAATGTACAAACTATAAACTTTTAATATCAACATTTGTCAAATATTCCAAAAAATATATATCTGAAGATATATTTTTAAAAACTGTTTTGTTTTGACAAAATGTGAAAATAAACAGTGGATTTTTAAATACTATAAATACATTTTGTAACTTTTTTTTTTCTTAGAACATCATAACTGAACAATTAAATGTAGCTTCCGAAGTTGGCTGTTTTGTAAACTCATTTCATAAAGTCAAGAGGTTTCTTCTGACATGATGAGCAAACGTCACGAATGTAACAGTAATTTTGTTTGTATATGTCAAAAAAAAACAGCATGTTGAAACTTTGCATGATGATAAATGAGAAAAATTCACAAAATATCAAGAAAAAAAACATAGTTTAACCAGTATTTCCAACAACTTGAAAATCTAAACGGGTCAAATTGACCCGGAACACAACACAAGGGTTAAACATCTTTCAAGGTACAAAAGCGATCACGTTTAAATTCATTTTCCAGCTTTCTGAGCATTTTGACAACAATAATCATTTGCATGTAAATATGATACTGCACTGATTGTTGAGGAACAGACCCAAATTTGACCGAAGAATGGGTCAAATCCTGCACTTTTTTTAGTTCACTTTAAAATGAAAATTACATAATTTACACTGTTAAAAATTACCTGTAAATTTTACAGTATAATACTGGCAGCAGGGTTGCCAGCCAGTTACTGTAATTTTTACAGTACCATTACTATAATTTAATCTACAGAATTTTACTGTATTCTTTTTAAATTTGCTGTATTTTTTTATTAAATAAGTCACTTACCACAGTTGTGGACCACTCTCTCTCTCTCTCTCTCTCTCTTGCTGCTACCAGAATCTCAACCGTTGAAAATCCTACAATGCCTCTTTATGCTTGAAATTTACAGTAATATCCTGTAATTTTGAGTCAAACCGCCACGCCCCCAGAATGCATTGCAGTTTACAGCAATATGCTGTATTATTAAGAATACAGCCATCTGCTGTAAAATATTGCTGTAATTTTTACAGCAATTCATTACAGTGTACTCACCATTCTGGTGTATATGACTTTCTTCTTTCTGATGAACACAACTGGAGCTGTATTAATAATCACTCTGATACCAAGCTTTATAATGGAAGTGAACGTAAACCACTCTTTGAAGCTCAAGAAAGTGCATCCATCCATCATAAACGTACTCCACATGGCTCCGCGGGTTAATAAAGGCCTGAAGTGAAGCGATAAAATGACTAGCTTCAGCCAGACCACCTTCTGTGTTCAACTTACGAAGAAAGAGTAACGCCTCTCGCAGTTCAGAACGCTTACAGTACGTCCTACGCTTTCAGTATTGAACTTACAAAACAACTTTTTACCTTTTTCAGCTTTTTTGAATACGGAAGGAAGCTAGTTATTTTACTTTATAACATATTAAATATGAATTTTTTTGTGGAGTACGTTTATGATGGATGGATGCACTTTCTTGAGCTTTCTTGGTTTCCGTGCACTGCCATTATAAAGCTTTGGAGCATCAGGGTGATCATTAATATAACTGAAATTGTGTCCATCAGAAAGAAGAAAGTCATATACACCTAAGATGGCTTGAGGGTGAGTAAAGCTTGGGGTAATTTTCATTTTAAAGTGAACTGATCCTTTAATGTCAAAGGGCATCAACAGCAATCTGCTTCCCAGCAGTGCCACTAAACCAATGTGATCTTTAAATTTCTTGCTTGACAGAGACATGTTGTTATTCTTCAGTTGATTTCTGCTCTGTCAAGCGAAGATTAAGGCTGAAATACACAACATGACTTTTTAATTAACTGTATGGATTATTTTTCACGATGGATGCATTTATTTTGGGCTTCAAAACACGCCTCCCATTTACTACGGTTATCAATCTTTGGAGAGCCAGGATATTTTTTTAATATATCTCCGATTGTGTTCGTCTGAAAGAAGATAGTCATGAACATCTAGGATGGCTTGAGGGCGAGTAAAGCTTGGGATCATTTTTGGGTGAACTATCCCTTTAAGATGTCATGGCTAAGTTTAAAGTTGGTCAATTTATAATCAGGGTTGGGGAGTAACGAAATACAAGTAACTTAGTTGCGTATTTAAAATACAAAATTTGAGTAAGTGTATTTCATTTGAAATGGGTGGTAATCAGATTACAGTTCCATCTGAAAAGTGTTTTAGATTACCAAAGTGATTACTTTGAGTTTTAATGTGAGTTTATATCTCATAATTCTGACTTTTCTCAATATTGTGAGTTTATATCTCATAATTCTGACTTTTCTCAATATTTTTAGTTTATATCTCATAATTATGACTTTTCTCAATATTGTCAGTTTATATGTCATATTTATGACTTTTCTCAATATTTTCAGTTTATATCCCATAATTCTGACTTTTCTCAATATTGCGAGTTTATATCCCATAATTCTGACTTTTCTCAATATTGTGAGTTTATATCTCATAATTCTGACTTTTCTCAATATTTTCAGTTTTATCTCATAATTCTGACTTTTCTCAATATTGTGAGTTTATATCTCATAATTCTGACTTTTCTCAATATTGTCAGTTTATATCTCATAATTCTGACTTTTCTCAATATTGTGAGTTTATATCTCATAATTCTGACTTTTCTCAATATTTTCAGTTTTATCTCATAATTCTGACTTTTCTCAATATTTTCAGTTTTATCTCATAATTCTGACTTTTCTCAATATTGTCAGTTTATATCCCATAATTCTGACTTTTCTCAATATTGTCAGTTTATATCTCATAATTCTGACTTTTCTCAATATTGAGAGTTTATATCCCATAATTCTGACTTTTCTCAATATTGTGAGTTTATATCTCATAATTCTGACTTTTCTCAATATTTTCAGTTTTATCTCATAATTCTGACTTTTCTCAATATTGTCAGTTTATATCCCATAATTCTGACTTTTCTCAATATTTTCAGTTTATATCTCATAATTCTGACTTTTCTCAATATTGTCAGTTTATATCTCATAATTCTGACTTTTCTCAATATTTTCAGTTTATATCTCATAATTATGACTTTTCTCAATATTTTCAGTTTATATCTCATAATTCTGACTTTTCTCAATATTGTGAGTTTATATCTCATAATTCTGACTTTTCTCAATATTTTCAGTTTTATCTCATAATTCTGACTTTTCTCAATATTGTCAGTTTATATCCCATAATTCTGACTTTTCTCAATATTTTCAGTTTATATCTCATAATTCTGACTTTTCTCAATATTGTCAGTTTATATCTCATAATTCTGACTTTTCTCAATATTGTCAGTTTATATCTCATAATTCTGACTTTTCTCAATATTTTCAGTTTATATCTCATAATTATGACTTTTCTCAATATTGTCAGTTTATATCTCATAATTCTGACTTTTCTCAATATTTTCAGTTTTATCTCATAATTCTGACTTTTCTCAATATTGTCAGTTTATATCCCATAATTCTGACTTTTCTCAATATTTTCAGTTTATATCTCATAATTCTGACTTTTCTCAATATTGTCAGTTTATATCTCATAATTCTGACTTTTCTCAATATTGAGAGTTTATATCCCATAATTCTGACTTTTCTCAATATTGCGAGTTTATATCCCATAATTCTGACTTTTCTCAATATTGTGAGTTTATATCTCATAATTCTGACTTTTCTCAATATTTTCAGTTTTATCTCATAATTCTGACTTTTCTCAATATTGTCAGTTTATATCCCATAATTCTGACTTTTCTCAATATTTTCAGTTTATATCTCATAATTCTGACTTTTCTCAATATTGTCAGTTTATATCTCATAATTCTGACTTTTCTCAATATTTTCAGTTTATATCTCATAATTATGACTTTTCTCAATATTTTCAGTTTATATCTCATAATTCTGACTTTTCTCAATATTGTGAGTTTATATCTCATAATTCTGACTTTTCTCAATATTTTCAGTTTTATCTCATAATTCTGACTTTTCTCAATATTGTCAGTTTATATCCCATAATTCTGACTTTTCTCAATATTTTCAGTTTATATCTCATAATTCTGACTTTTCTCAATATTGTCAGTTTATATCTCATAATTCTGACTTTTCTCAATATTGTCAGTTTATATCTCATAATTCTGACTTTTCTCAATATTTTCAGTTTATATCTCATAATTATGACTTTTCTCAATATTGTCAGTTTATATCTCATAATTCTGACTTTTCTCAATATTTTCAGTTTTATCTCATAATTCTGACTTTTCTCAATATTGTCAGTTTATATCCCATAATTCTGACTTTTCTCAATATTTTCAGTTTATATCTCATAATTCTGACTTTTCTCAATATTGTCAGTTTATATCTCATAATTCTGACTTTTCTCAATATTGAGAGTTTATATCCCATAATTCTGACTTTTCTCAATATTGCGAGTTTATATCCCATAATTCTGACTTTTCTCAATATTGTGAGTTTATATCTCATAATTCTGACTTTTCTCAATATTTTCAGTTTTATCTCATAATTCTGACTTTTCTCAATATTGTCAGTTTATATCCCATAATTCTGACTTTTCTCAATATTTTCAGTTTATATCTCATAATTCTGACTTTTCTCAATATTGTCAGTTTACATCTCATAATTCTGACTTTTCTCAATATTTTCAGTTTATATCTCATAATTATGACTTTTCTCAATATTTTCAGTTTATATCTCATAATTCTGACTTTTCTCAATATTGTGAGTTTATATCTCATAATTCTGACTTTTCTCAATATTTTCAGTTTTATCTCATAATTCTGACTTTTCTCAATATTGTCAGTTTATATCCCATAATTCTGACTTTTCTCAATATTTTCAGTTTATATCTCATAATTCTGACTTTTCTCAATATTGTCAGTTTATATCTCATAATTCTGACTTTTCTCAATATTGAGAGTTTATATCCCATAATTCTGACTTTTCTCAATATTGCGAGTTTATATCCCATAATTCTGACTTTTCTCAATATTGTGAGTTTATATCTCATAATTCTGACTTTTCTCAATATTTTCAGTTTTATCTCATAATTCTGACTTTTCTCAATATTGTCAGTTTATATCCCATAATTCTGACTTTTCTCAATATTTTCAGTTTATATCTCATAATTCTGACTTTTCTCAATATTGTCAGTTTATATCTCATAATTCTGACTTTTCTCAATATTTTCAGTTTATATCTCATAATTATGACTTTTCTCAATATTTTCAGTTTATATCTCATAATTCTGACTTTTCTCAATATTGTGAGTTTATATCTCATAATTATGACTTTTCTCAATATTGTGAGTTTATATCTCATAATTCTGACGTTTCTCAATATTTTCAGTTTATATCTCATAATTCTGACTTTTCTCAATATTTTCAGTTTATATCTCATAATTATGACTTTTCTCAATATTGTCAGTTTATATCTCATAATTCTGACTTTTCTCAATATTTTCAGTTTATATCTCATAATTCTGACTTTTCTCAATATTTTCAGTTTTATCTCATAATTCTGACTTTTCTCAATATTGTCAGTTTATATCCCATAATTCTGACTTTTCTCAATATTTTCAGTTTATATCTCATAATTCTGACTTTTCTCAATATTGTCAGTTTATATCTCATAATTCTGACTTTTCTCAATATTGTCAGTTTATATCTCATAATTCTGACTTTTCTCAATATTTTCAGTTTATATCTCATAATTATGACTTTTCTCAATATTTTCAGTTTATATCTCATAATTCTGACTTTTCTCAATATTGTCAGTTTATATCTCATAATTCTGACTTTTCTCAATATTTTCAGTTTATATCTCATAATTCTGACTTTTCTCAATATTGTCAGTTTATATCTCATAATTCTGACTTTTCTCAATATTGTCAGTTTATATCTCATAATTATGACTTTTCTCAATATTGTCAGTTTATATCTCATAATTATGACTTTTCTCAATATTGTCAGTTTATATCTCATAATTCTGACTTTTCTCAATATTGTCAGTTTATATCTCATAATTCTGATTTTTCTCAATATTGTCAGTTTATATCTCATAATTATGACTCTTCTCAATATTGTCAGTTTATATCTCATAATTATGACTTTTCTCAATATTGCGAGTTTATATCACATAATTATGACTTTTCTCAATATTGTCAGTTTATATCTCATAATTATGACTTTTCTCAATATTGCGAGTTTATATCTCATAATTCTGACTTTTCTCAATATTGCGAGTTTATATCACATAATTATGACTTTTCTCAATATTGTCAGTTTATATCTCATAATTATGACTTTTCTCAATATTGCGAGTTTATATCACATAATTATGACTTTTCTCAATATTGTCAGTTTATATCTCATAATTATGACTTTTCTCAATATTGTCAGTTTATATCTCATAATTATGACTTTTCTCAATATTGCGAGTTTATATCTCATAATTCTGACTTTTCTCAATATTGTCAGTTTATATCTCATAATTATGACTCTTCTCAATATTGTCAGTTTATATCTCATAATTATGACTTTTCTCAATATTGCGAGTTTATATCACATAATTATGACTTTTCTCAATATTGTCAGTTTATATCTCATAATTTTGACTTTATAACTCACAACTGCAACTTTATATCACTCAATTCTGAGGGAAAAAGTCAGAATCGTGAGATAAAAACTTACAATGACCTTTTTTGTGTTTGTTCCACACTTATTGGTATTCCAAAGTATTCTAAAGTATTTTGATTAAGTTACTAAACTTGAGTAATGTAACGAAATACATTACAAATGACTTTTTAAAGCATGTATTTTGTAATCTGTAGTGAAATACATTTTAAAAGTAACCCACCCAGCCCTGATTATAACGCAGGGGTTTCAAGATGCAGGTTTAAGTTTCCTTCTGTCATGCTCCTGCTTTTGAGCACATGAACGATTCCTCACTCATTCTGTGGCTCTAGGTAAGTGCAGTTTCCCGCAGTCCACAGACTATAAACGCATAAACCTCAAGGTGTTTCTTGAGGCTTGAATTTTCTTAGATCGTAATTAAACCCCAGATTCTGTACTTCAACTATTTGATCTTAATATGCCCAATTAGATAATGTAATGCTTTTCTTTGTTTTTACACACTTCTTTGCTCTAATGAGTGATTCTTATTAAAGGAAACTTTTGATTCATCCGACCCAGAGCTGCTAGGCCGAATCGTGATGTAATGGGACACGTTGAAATGAAATCCAGATGGTCACGTTTCTACCCAGATATTAAATACTTCATGTTACATGCATTCACACACTTACGAGTGAAATATAACTTACACAGCATCATTAACCGCGCTGCTCAACGGTGTCTCGTAATGTACTAAAATTTCATTCGGGGGGATCAACATTTCAGAGCAAAAACCCTCAAGAACAAGAAACACTGGAGTGAAAGTAAAAGGCTGTAAAAGAGCAGACATTAAAATGAAAGAAAAAAAAAACCTTTCCCAGGAGTCGAACAGGCTGCCTCTGGCAATCAAATACAAAGCTCTTGTTGTAGAACAGTTCTTGTGGTAACTGGGAATTGTCAGCGTTGCTCTGGTGTGTCTGGTTAATGTTGTGCGTGCTGGCACAGAGACTGTTCATAATGGGAATGGAGGGCATTTGGGATCGATCCAGAACAACGGCATCAACCCCCAATGTTCAGACTAAACTCATTACTTTAAATCAAACAACCAGTGGTGATTTGAGCTTAATATTTGCACCAACAAGGTGATTCTGTTGCAGAGGGTCTAAATAATAGTCAAGAAATGGAGCATATTGTGTCTAAATGGTAAACAATAAGCCATGTTGAAAGAAACTGTAATTTGTAGTAAGCTAGCAGTGATGTGTTTGTTGAATATCAGCATTTTTGTTTGACGCAGTCTGAATTTTTTGCAGACCCATCCAGGCACCACACAGGAAGGATGACGAGAAGTTTTACAATAACAGAAATCAGAATCTTTGTTCACAAGCCACGGTCATGGCTGGTGAGATTTCTTCTTGGCGGTCTTTGTTAAATTGTCATGAGCCGAAGGGTTCACCCCTCCTGAATCACCAAAGACAAACATGCGTCATAACATCTTGATGGATGTAAGAGGCCGTGGTACAGACTCCAACCCCAGCAAGACTACGTGGCTTAAGCGTGGTCAACGAGTGCACTAAATCTGTGAAACGTTTAATGATCTAATAGCTGAAAATAGACTGAAGGCTAAAATTACCCAAGATTTGTCACTTAATCTAAATATTTTAGAATGCTTTGGAATACTAATGAGTAGGGCTGGGCAATATGATGAGATTCGGTTCGTGTGTGCGTCGCGCGGTTCGACGCATGCGCAATGTAGCCCCGTATTCAAACAGATTCGCCTCAGACAGTTTCGCGCGAACATACATATACACAGTAAAAGTGGACTAAGGGGCCGTTTGCGCATATTCATGATTTCCTATGTAGGCGCGCGGCAAGCGCGCTCAAAATGGAAGCAACGCGGCCGCGCTTTCCACGCTTTTTTTAGGCGCGAAATGTGAACGGCCCCTAATGGAGGCTACCCGGAGTTGGCGCATGCGCCCTTGTCGTTCAAATCCGGAAAATTTTGGATTTCATGTTACTTACGATGACAACGGAAATAAAACAGTCGATAGAACTACGACTGTGTGCAAGAATTGTGCAAAATGATTTCCACAAAATAAAATTTCTATTGTTTTTTTTTTGAAGATTTTGCTATATCGTATATATCGCAGCATGTACTATGGACACTTCAGAGTGATAAAATAGCATGAATGAGAATATAAAGAGCAAGAAGTGCTTGATGTTAAAAAGAAAGCGCAACATATCCAGAATATACATTTACATTTATTCAATTGGAAGATGCTTTTATCCTTAGCAACTTACAAGGGGTTTCGTGGCTTTCTCAAGGGCACTTTAGTCAAGGTATTGAAGGTGGAGAGAGTGCTGTTCATTCCCAATCCCCACCTTCAATTCCTGCTGGCGTGGGAATCGAACCAACAACCTTCAGGTTAAAACCCTGACTCCCTCAACATGACACACTCCCCACAAAGAAACCTCTCATAAGTGATTACGAATTTGGGACATGCACGATATTAAAGTGTTATTAAGCACAATAAGTAGAGGTGGATGATACACAATCAGCCTGTAGAAACTTGTCGACCGGTATAGATTTTGGATTGTCGTCTGTGCATTTTTATGCATTGCGGTTGAAGTGCAATTAGCGGCGAAAGTTCATTTCAGCATAAGCGCGCGCTTTGAGAGACTGTTTCTCAGCTGAGAGACGCGCGACGTGAAGCCTCATAGAGCACATGAAGACTGAACTGAGGGGTTTTTGCCCACTAATTGGGATTGAACAGATAAACACACTTGTCAAAGAGACCATGTATTTACAAGTAAACAGAGGTGAGAAAGACAAGGCTCGAGTTTAATCGGTGCAGTCCGCCTTAAAGGGACAGCAACCAAATTTACCTGCAGTCAATATTAATGCCAATTGAACAAAAAAAATCTGTCGTGGATCATCCATAATGACAGGACAGTAAAGATTCAATATGTAAAGTTTTGAATTGGACCATTTTTATAAATCCAGTCATTTTGTCTTGTATATGTAAACATCTGTTATGTGAAATTGCTTATTCAGGACAGTACTAGATAAAAATAACATCTGATTTTTGTGATCCCTCTTATTTTGTTAAAATTATTAATGTTGTTTACATTAATGTTTAAATGACATTAAAATTCAAAGTAATCACTTTGGTACTTTTCGGATGTAACTGAAATCTGATTACCAGCCATTTAAAATGTAACCGTAATGAAATAGTTACTCAAATTTGAACTCGGTTACATATATTTCATTACTCCCCAACCCTGCATATTGTGTAATGAAATAATTTACATGCGTAATCCCCAAGTCAATATACAGAAATAGTTTCTTGTGTCTTCTGGAACTCAAGGCTGTTTTAATAACCATATAAACATGGAATCCATGTTAAGTATTTATATATGCATCTATATGCCCAGGCATGCAAATTCGTCCCACATAGAGTAATGTGTTTGAGAAGCAATAAAAGCAAACAAAACGACTGAAATCATGAATTCATAGTCCATAGGGCTCTGAAAAGAACCAACAGGAAACCATAAATCACATGTTTGAGAGTTCCTGCATGCAGTGTCATGCACTGTCTCATAAGCCATTCATAATGTGTAAGGATAAAATAAATGAGATAATAAACCGTGTCTTGTAGGACATGCACATTTTCTGGTCAAGCTGCCCAAAGTGTGTGTAATAAATCATAAATAATAATAAACACGCAACACACAAGACTGCTGATGTTTATTACAGCTGAAAAATAAAAGGTAACACAGGTGCAATTTCACCCCAAACTATGTAATCGTTCCAGGTCCACAGAAACTTAACAGACGTGAATGAATAAATGTGAAGGAGATGTCTGTACAGTTGGTACTCATAAAAGTGAGTCAAAGCAAAAAGGTTCATGTTTACAGCAACAAATGAAATCTGTGACTCATTCTTGACTAACTCATTGCCGTTATTTGTGGTGTTAATGGTCAAAGAGAGAACGCTAAAGCGAAACCCTATCCTGTTTGTTATCGACAAGCACAGATGGAAATGTCTGGGGTTAACTATGGTCTTCTAAAAGTGTAAACATTACTGCATTTGCTTGATTATTCAAGCGACTTGGCACACTTAAATTAGCTCTTAAGAATCCTTGGAAACTTTAAAACTTTAAATCCTTGGTTTATTTAAAAAAGGTAGCTGTAAGGACAGAAATGTGCCGACGCATTTTGCTGGATTTTCTTCACATAGCGGCAAATACTTTCACACAGACAAAAGTAATACATCGAAAACAAAATGTGCTTTTTACAAAATAAAGAAAACTAACACAATGCGCGATTTGTGATCTCTATCTGAATGAAGTCCATTCTGATACTCCCTCTGAAAATTAACTGTAACTTAGAGAATACTAATCACACAAACATGAGATGTCAAAGAAACGTTGAAATGTCAGGTTTTAAATAATTCAGTTTATCCTGCATGTTCTGTGTGTCTCTGTATGAATGGCCCAGATGCGTGGTTTCATTTACAACACATAACTTATGTCATATTGGCTCTCCCCAAATTATATTTATATATTGAGAGGAGTCAAATCAACTAAAATATCTATTAAGTTCTGGAATAAAACATTGGCAACATTTTAAATAGCAAATTAATTAGCCACTAAGTGCCACATCAATGAAGGTTTTGTCCACAATGAATGATAAAAATGTATCTTTTTGCATTATATTTGAAAGTTTATTGGAATAGAAAACAATCACTTTAAATTGTAATAATATCTCACAATAGTGCTGTATGTTTTCTGTATTTTGATCAAATAAATGCGAGAGTTCTTTCAAAAAACATTAAAAATAGTAATAGTAATTTTTACTGGTACTGTATTTAATTTAAAATATAAGAGGCCTATACAAAATTTTCTTCACCTGATGTGCAATAATACGTGCATGGATGGGATGAGATCACAAAAATGTTGTTTTCTGTCAAGAGTGGATATTATATCAACGTTAATTCAATAGTTGCTATGATTAGTTATTAGCGTGCTCAGAGATTTGAGAATCATAGTGATCAGATACTGGTCCACTTTGGACACCCTGAATGAATATGATAATGACTGACTGACTGACTGACTGACTCACTCACTCACAGACTCACTCAATCATTGACTGACTCACTCACTCACTGACTCACTTAATCATTGACTGACTCACTCAATCATTGACTGACTCACTCACTCACTGACTCACTCAATCATTGACTGACTCACTCACTCACTGACTCACTTAATCATTGACTGACTCACTCAATCATTGACTGACTCACTCACTCACTGACTCACTCAATCATTGGCTGACTCACTCACTCACTGACTCACTCAATCATTGACTGACTCACTCACTCACAGACTCACTCAATCATTGACTGACTGACTCACTCACAGACTCACTCAATCATTGGCTGACTCACTCACTCACTGACTCACTCAATCATTGACTGACTCACTCACTCACAGACTCACTCAATCATTGACTGACTCACTCACTCACTCACAGACTCACTCAATCATTGACTGACTCACTCACTCACTGACTCACTCAATCATTGACTGACTGACTCACTCACTGACTCAATGGCTGACTCACTCACTGACTGACTGACACACTGACTCACTCACTCACAGACTCACTCAATCATTGACTGACTCACTCACTCACAGACTCACTCAATCATTGACTGACTCACTCACTCACTGACTCAATGGCTGACTCACTCACTGACTGACTGACACACTGATTCACTCACTCACAGACTCACTCAATCATTGACTGACTGACTCACTCACAGACTCACTCACTGACTCACTCATTGATGGACTCACTCACTCATTGACTGACTCAGTCACTCACAGACTCACTCAATCATTGACTGACTGACTGACTCACTCAGAGACTGACTGACTGACTGACAGACACACTGATTCACTCACTCACTCACTGAATCACTCACACACTGACTGCCTGCCTGACTCCCTCACTCGCTGAAAGACTGACACACTCACTGACTGATTGATTGACTCACTCAGCCACTGACTCACTCACTCACTCACTGAATCACTCACTCACTGACTGACACACTGATTCACTCACTCACTCACAGACTCACTCAATCATTGACTGACTGACTCACTCACAGACTCACTCACTGACTCACTCATTGATGGACTCACTCACTCATTGACTGACTCACTCACTCATTGACTCACTCAATCATTGACTGACTGACTGACTCACTCACTCACTCACTCACAGACTCACTCAATCATTGACTCACTCACTCACTGACTCAATGACTAACTCACTCACTGACTGACTGACACACTGATTCACTGACTGACTCGCTCACTGAATGACGGACACTCACTCATTGACTGACTCAGTCACTCACAGACTCACTCAATCATTGACTGACTGACTGACTCACTCACAGACTGACTGACTGACTGACACACTGATTCACTCACTCACTCACTGAATCACTCACACACTGACTGCCTGTCTGACTCCCTCACTCGCTGAAAGACTGACACACTCACTCACTGACTGATTGATTGACTCACTCAGCCACTGACTCACTCACTGACACACTGATTCACTCACTCACTGACTGACTCACTCACTCATTCACTGACTGACACACTGATTCACTCACTCACTTATTCACTCACACACTGACTGTCTGACTCACTCACTCACTCACTCACTTAATCACTCACTGACTGACTCACTCACTGACTTACTGACACATTGATTCACTCACTCACTCACTCACTGACTGAATCATTCACTGTCTGACTCACTCATTCACTGTCTGACTGACTGACTGACTCACTCACTCACTCAATGTGCAGTTTAATAAGTAAATACAATTAACAGTCATAATCCAAAAACCAGGCAGAGGGTCAAAAGCACAAGTTATCAGTCCAAATCCAAAATAAAGCAGACATCAGAATCAGGAACAACAAGACTACTCAGAAAACACCAAACAAGAGTACATACTGACACAAAGCCTCTGGGAGTATAAATAGAGTTAAATTACATAGTTTAAACAAGACACAGCTGAAACTGATAATCTAATAATGAGCAGAAAGTCCTTGTAAATGGAGTTTGGGAATAACAGAGAGTGACAATGAGGAAGGCTGCCATCTGCTGGTAAATAATTGCACCCGCAGCTGACAGATATAACACAGACAGATATAACACAGACAGACACCAAGGTCACCAAGGATCAAGTAAATCCAAAACTTGACTTAAATTCAGTCTGAAAGAGAGTTTACATATAATGGACATAAACTACCCGTGTTACACCACCAGTCACAATTGTACCAGTCTTCATTTATCTGCAGTCTGACAAAGAATGTGAATCTTTACAGGATATCCAGACTTAAAACTGTCTCATGGAACTGTCAGAGAAACTCACTAAAATATAATGTCCACGACAGTGAACAAAAGTCTGTAGGTCCCAAGAGGATAGGATATTTTTCAGACCTAAGAGATGGTTGAATTTATGCGCAATAGGGAAGAGTTTTCTAGCTGCAAACAAAATCCAGTTATCCCATGACCACTAAATATTAACCTGAAAGTATGTGATATGTGGTTTAGAATGCTATCAAGTGTTTACTGAGGAGCTAGTAAGTTTGTCAAGGGATTGTAGATTAAAAAAAAAAAGATATAAAACAAATACCTCAAACAAAAACCAATGGAGAATAATCCATATACTGACACACTGCCATTTCTTACACTTTATTTTTAGTGCCATGCCTTTTTATCTCTTCCAAGACTGCTGACATTAGCTGGATCCCAATCTTGGCATAAATATACAGACAATGAGTGTCAACTGGATCTTGTATCCAATATGTACATGTATTTATATTACCGACACCATGACGCAGAGTGAATGAAAAAAAAACAGTGCTTTTTTGCTAGAAAAAAAGTCAAATGGATTGTCAACCACAAGTGATGTATACACCACAACAAAACTTGGGATTTATTTGTTTTACCACAGCAAGAATAGTCATGTTGGAAAATCCATCTTAAGCTGGTAGCTATTTTTGAACATAGAAGCTAGTTTCTGGCTACAAGACTTTCCTAGATCAGACCCCCCAAAAAGTGCAGGTCATACCAGATGGTCAAGCTGGTATCTAGCTAATAACAAGGGGTGTGTTTCCCAAATGCATCCAACTATAGTCGCAAATTCCATAAAATTGTTTCGGTAATGATGGAACTTGCAGCCGTAGTTGTCTTTGGAAAATGCTCCTCAGCTTGGTCCAGCTAGGGTTTTTAGTTGCACCAAGCTGGTTATGAACTAGTTGACCTGATACCATGCTCCTAATCACAACTAGTAGCATAAGCAGTTTTTTCCAACAAAAGTGTTGTCTTTGAGGCTGTGATGAGTTAAATCCTAAAAGTATGGGAAACCGGCGGAGCGGTGTTCATTGTGGTGTGGTATTACTAAACATTTTGGTAGTGGGTACAATGACCACCAGAGTGGAGGATTGCTGAGGAAAGTGAGTTGAGCGCACTATATCAGCAAAGAGTGAACGAAAACGAGTGAGCGAATTCGGACATTGACGTTAATAGCACGCGCCAGACAATTTCGTCATTAACATTTCCTATACCCGTCTGTAATATGTCCTGTTTAGCTTCATGAATTGTATATTACGGTTTATTTGTCATGTTTATTGAGAATAAAGAGAGAATAAGACGTTCCAAGACGTCGGTTAAATACACTGGACAACAGTTCGCTGACATATGAGAAAAATCGACCAAATGATCATATGATAATAAGTATATATATTATGATATAAACCTGCTTCAAAATATCTTTACAAAGATGTTCTGATTGATAAAAAATGACACATTTGTAGAAGTTGCCGCTTCCCGTATTGCCGTCTGCCATATTTATTTTTCTTTCGCGCTCGATCGCGTTGGATTTTGGGTGACGGCGCTTTAACGAGCGTACGTCAAATGTACGCTCAAAATCAGAGAGGATTGTGGGTAAAAGTAGTGAACGAATGTAGGGATTTCAGTTCATCCCGTTGTTTCTTCAGTGTTGTACACTGTGACGAGCAGGGCGGGCGAGAGCCGTGAGGGAACGGCGCGAGGCCGGTGACGCGAGTGTTAACGAGCTTCAGGTGCTCGGCGCACCGGTCTCGAATCTCTCACGGAGGAGCTCCGGAAGCATAAAGGAGGAGCGACGACAGTGAAGGACGAGAGAGGACCAGGCCTGGGATTTTATGTTGTGGTTTATTTTGTTTGTGTGGGCGGCAGTCGCCGTGAGGAACTGCCGCCCTTACACTTTTTGGTTTTATTGTGAGTTTATTTGTTTATTAAATGTGTTGAATGTTCGCCGGTTCCCGCCTCCTTCTTCCCATATTTACGAACTTTGTTACACTGGTGCCGAAACCCGGGAGGAAGGAGGGACATGCTGTCGAAGAGCCCTCGCTGCTGAGGGGGATCGCGGTGCTGAGGAGATCGGGCAGCGCGGGAGAGAAGACCGCGAGTGGCAGCCCGAAGCGGTGGTACTGGAGCAATCGAGTGATAGGTGGGATGGGAAGCTCGCTGCCGCGCACCTGGGACGAGGTGGGGTGGTGGCCGTCCGGGAGGGAGCGGAGGAGCCGCCGTTCGCCGTGGGCCAAAGCCTGCTGCCTGCCGCCGTAACGGGGAGGAGCCGCCGTCCGCCGTGGGCCGAGGCCTGCTGTCTGCCGCCGGAGCAGGGAGGAGCAGGGAGCGGCGGGCTCGCTGCCGGCTGCCCTCAAAAGGAGGAGCCATCGCTGGTCGCCAGGGGGCGGAGGAGGATCGGGCCGTCCACCGAGCGTCCAGTGCCATCGCATGGCACCGCGAGGAAGAGCCTCTCGGTGGGCTGAGGACCGAGCGGCAGTGTGTCGGGGAGCCGGACCAAGAATTTTTTTTTGTTTGTTTTCCTCTCTCCACTCTCTCGTCCTTGTCGCTCCTTGTGCTTCCGTCTCCTTTTCTCTCGTCTCGTCTGTCCTTACCCCCAGGCGCTGTGGCCGCCGAGACTGGCCCCCGGGGGGAGTAGGCGCAGCCTCGTGGGTACCCCCCGCGAGGAGCAGGGCGGGCGAGAGCCATGGGGGAACGGCGCGAGGCCGGTGACACGAGTGTTAACGAGCTTCAGGTGCTCGGCGCACCGGTCTCGAGTCCCCCACGGAGGAGCTCCGGAAGCATAAAGGAGGAGCGACAACAGTGAAGGACGAGAGAGGACCAGGCCTGGGATTTTATGTTGAGTGTTATTTGGTTTGTGTGGGCGGCAGTCGCCGTGAGGAACTGCCGCCCTTATACTTTTTGGTTTTATTGTGAGTTTATTTGTTTATTAAATGTGTTGAACGTTTGCCGGTTCCCACCTCCTTCTTCCCATATTTACGAACTTTGTTACATACACATCTTTGTTTTATGTAGTTGTTTCTGACTACTCCCGTTATCTCCTGCGCATTCCTGTTGGATTTTTTAAAGACTGTTGTTCTCATTGCGTCATTGCAACCTCCCAACCATGACACATTGGTCATTGTGTTTTTTTTTTTTCAGCCTGTGCCTGAGAATTCTACAAGATGCATGGTGTCTCTTTCATCTCCTTTTCAGCCAATCATCTACATCCATTTCCTGGCCTAGAACAAGAACATTCTGCTCAACAGTCTCAACGTTATGGACTACCATGGGAGAATTCTGGCTGCCTCTGCTCAAATCCTATCCTTCCATTTTCTTTTATGGATGTCAACAATTATTTTTCCAGGGTTTGCGTTTCCCTTAGGTCGTAATATCTTATGGAGGGTGGCCAATGTGTTGCTCAAACTATCTATGGTTGCTGGGCAAAGTAGCACAGATATTATCTTCAGTACTTTATCCAAAAAATATCTTACAGCATATTTCAGTGAATGATGACTTTATGAGGATAAACTGTATGTATTGTTTTAGGTATTGTTTTTATCTTAACTGGAGCACATCGGCTAGCCATTGTTTAATACATGTTGAAATCCTCTTTGCAATCATCCAAATTGGCTGTACCAACAAAACTATTTCCTATTTTTTTTTTTTTTAGCTTTGAATTTACACCTTTAGGGACTGTGCTACTTTAGTGCTTTTACCATGCGATATTCCCATCACAGTACTGCAAATACTTTTCTGAGGTCAGAGTATAAGAAACTCCCTTCCCCAAATGCTGGTATTCAGTACAATATATATTATTCTTACAATGAATTGAAGGGGTGGAATCCACTGCCGCTTGAGTGATTTATCATGAAGTTTTTAATCAACATTTATCTTTCTAAATATTCATTATTTGAATATCTTCAACTCATATTTAAACATTTATTTTCCTTTTCATATATTGTCTGCACCTCTACCTGAGAGAAAAATACAACTTATCAGTATGTTTTGGGAAAGTTTCCTGTTCAGAGCAGAGCTCAAATCAACTTCAGCCTTGAAGAAGTTGGGAATCTTGTGTATCTTTGTATGTCCTTTACAGGTGGACAATTGGCACTCTGAGACCTGCAGACGCCTTGTCCTGACTTAACAGGACATCCTGTCCCCAAGTTCAAGGTCCGATCGTCAGCACCATGACGGAAGGAGATATTCTTCTAACTATCTGTCCATGTGTGGAAAATGACCAGTTTTGTCAGAATCTGAATCTTACACAGTAAAAACCCCAGAGTTAAATCAACTCTGCTCAGATCTCTCTAAATAGTGTTAAAGTAACACTGAAGCAGAGTTAAAGTTAATGAGATAATTAAGCAATTAATTAAGTGATGATTGAACATTAATGATGAACACCTGCTGTTAACAAGCAGAATCACTGAAGAAAAGAGAAACACAAGAACTACAACTGACTTCAGCCACAGTCTTAGATGAAATCAACTGAAGATAAAAGACAATCAATCTCTGAAGAGTGTTACTTTAAATAGTGTTAAAGTAACAGTGAACTAGTGTTAGAGAGGGACCAAATGTGACTCTGGGGTTTTTAATGTGTAGTAATGACGTATTCAGTGGACTCTGTTAGAGGATAATTGGAAATGTGAATGTAAGAGAGAGAGAGCGGCCTACGAACTCCTTGTGCTTCTTCTGATGAAACTGCAAACTATTCTTCAGTAAAATTTTCTTACATTTTTTTTTAAACTCTGACTCCGAGTCTTCTTTTATCATATCTGGTCTTTCGGGTTTTTAACTGTCTAAGTAAATGCTAGACTTCAATGCATAAGTTATCCATATTTTTGTTTAATTATTGCGCAAGCTTTTGGTCGAGATTGAACTCTAACACCGCATTTTAGTCAGTTTGTCAGACATCACTCTCACTGTCAGTAATTCTCTAAATAAGCGAAAGAGGGTGTTTGGTGCTCATGTCCAGGGCTGGGTGGGTTACTTTTAAAATGCATTTCACTACAGATTACAAAATACATGCTTTAAAAAGTCATTTGTAACGTATTTCGTTACATTACTCAAGTTTAGTAACTTAATCTAAATACTTTAAAATACTTTGGAATACTAATAAGTGTGGAACAAACACAAAAAAGGTCATTGCAAGTTTTTATCTCACAATTCTGACTTTTTCCCCTCAGAATTGTGTGATATAAAGTTGAAATTGTGAATTATAAAGTCAGAATTAAGAGATATAAACTGACAATATTGAGAAAAGTCAAAATTATGAGATATAAACTGACAATATTGAGAAAAGTCAGAATTATGAGATATAAACTCACAATATTGAGAAAAGTCAAAATTATGAGATATAAACTGACAATATTGAGAAAAGTCAGAATTATGAGATATAAACTCACAATATTGAGAAAAGTCAGAATTATGAGATATAAACTGACAATATTGAGAAAAGTCAGAATTATGAGATATAAACTCACAATATTGAGAAAAGTCAGAATTATCAGATATAAACTCACATACTAAATTCACAAATGCAAGAAAAAAAAGTTAGTATTGCAAGTTTTTATCTCCCAATTCTGACTTTATAACTTGCGATTGTGAGTTTAAATCTCGCAATTCTGAAAAAAGAAGTCAGAATTGTGAAATGCAAAAAAAAAAAAAACAAGTTGCAGTGACGAGTGAATTATAAAATGACTAACAAAACATGAAAACAGTGGAAAACATGAAACTTAACTCCGCTTTTTCAGACGGTCAGAGTCAGAGAATCACCAATCGCTGTTTAAATGACATTAAAACTCAAAGTAATCACTTTGGTAATCTAAAACACTTTTCAGATGGAACTGTAATCTGATTACCACCCATTTAAAATGTAACAGTAATGAAATACACTTACTCAAATTTTGTATTCGTATTTCGTTACTCCCCAACCCTGCTCATGGCGAAACTGTTTGCAGGCCTTGAAATTTCTATTTTTAGATCTATTCTTGTAACTCAATGCAAGTTTAACAGCTCTTTGTTCTGCTTCTATATATCAGCCTCTTTTCATTATTAATAATATTATCATTTTGCTGTTTCACTGAACACAGTATTTTTAAGGCAGATGTTGAATACCCCACAAAATAAATAAATTGGTCACACTCATGTCACTCCGACCCAGGGACATGAACAGCCCCTCCTTGTGTTCAAACTGACAAGACAACAATCAAGAACAGAAAGAGGATGTCATACTCATTTTAGGTTGAGAGTTAAAGTCAGGTTGATTTACTGCTACTTTTAGAAGTATATAGGGCCTACATATGTTGACAAAAAAGAAATATTAATCAGACTACAATTTTGACATGTTGTTGACATCAATGTCTGGGAATAGTTAGAGCCATTATTGAAATAACAGAGATCCAGTGCATTCGTGGACATTTTTCCTTTTGTGTTCCACAAACGACAGAAATAATGCTGATTTGAGATGACATAAGACTGAGTAAATAATGACATTCATATTTTTGTGTAAACTTAAAAAAAAAAAAAAACAAGAACAGCAAAAGTTTCAACTAACTGATGACATTTTTGATCCTGTGGTTTCTTACAATACATGACGGTCAACTGATATGGTTTAAAAAACATTTATGGCTCACACTATAATTACACTTCAATGAAAGACACTACAAATCTTGACAGCATGGGATTTTCACATGACTCTGGGTGTCCTATTTTTACCAAATATATCAGCGCTCAGAAGCAATTTTCCCTCAAATACCATTTTGGTTAAAAGTACAAGACTGGATTTGCCTTAGAAGGCATTGCATGTTTCAGGTATGTCAAAGCCTGAAGTAACGTGCAAGACATTTAATCTACATGTGTCCTGCAATATAATACCCTTATAATAAAGATGCCAAGAAGCATTGATAAAGAAAGGAAAATAAAAGAAAAGGCACCTGTCAAGTGCTGAATATGGTATAAAAATAGGATCAAAACACTTCTTTTTTTTCTGCCAAATGGTAAATGAAAGGAGGAACTTAACCCTCGGAAAATGTTGATCATCAATGTAAATATTATATGGGATACATGGTAACACTGTACTTTAGGGTCCTTTGACTAGTTGCTTATAATCATGGCTGGGTAGGTTACTTTTAAAATGTATTTCACTACAGATTACAAAATACATGCTTTAAAAAGTCATTCGTAATGTATTTCGTTACATTACTCAAGTTTAGTAACTTAATCTAAATACTTTAGAATACTTTGGAATACCAATAAGTGTGAAACAAACACAAAAAAGGTCATTGCTAGTTTTTATCTCACACTTCTGACTCTCAGAATTGAGTGATATAAAGTTGCAATTGTGAGTTATAAAGTCAGAATTATGAGATATAAACTGACAATATTGAGAAAAGTCAGAATTATGAGATATAAACTCGCAATATTGAGAAAAGTCAGAATTATGAGATATAAACTGACAATATTGAGAAAAGTCAGAATTATGAGATATAAACTCACAATATTGAGAAAAGTCAGAATTATGAGATATAAACTCACAATATTGAGAAAAGTCAGAATTATGAGATATAAACTGACAATATTGAGAAAAGTCAGAATTATGAGATATAAACTGACAATTGTCAGGAGAAAAAACTAATTGTGAGAAAAAGTCGCAGTGTTGAGTGAATTATAAAATGACTCAAAACATGAAAACAGTGGAAAACATGAAACTGAACTCGTCTTTTTCAGACGGTCAGAGTCAGAGAATCACCAATCGCTGTTTAAATGACATTAAAACTCAAAGTAATCACTTTGGTAATCTAAAACACTTTTCAGATGGAACTGTAATCTGATTACCACCCATTTCAAATGAAATACACTTACTCAAATTTAGTATTTTAAATACGCAACTAAGTATTTCATTACTCCCCAACCTTGATTATTAGCAAATTACCAAAATATTGGCTTTTTATTAGTACTTATTAAGAAAATATCAATGCCTTATTTTGCATGACCTTATTCTACATTCTTAATCCTACCCAATACCTAAAATTAACCTTCTTACTAACTATTAAAAAACAGTAAAATAGGTTTCTATTAAGGGAAACGTCGTAGTTTATAGTTTACATGTGTTCCCTACACTAAAGTGTTACCGGGTACATTGATATTTTTGAATTAATCAAATCAGATGTGTTCAATGTTTTTGGGGAGGTTGATAATCAGAAGATCTATTGAGCAAGATAACAGTTCAATCCAGGAGGATTTTCCCTCAAGCAAGAGTTTTGTTTGTTTTCAACTAATCTGTAAGCTCAAATCTGATTGGCCAGTTTTGAATAATTTCCGGGTGTAAGAAAAGTTAACGGCTGTTTGGGTCTTCAGACAAGGAACAAATCATTGGGTTTGACCAACGTTTGTAAGGTTAAAGGCATTGCTGAAAATTGTCTGTTCACCTGTTCTGGGAGGAGGCGACTGCTGTGCCATTATTTGGTTTAGCCCCTAAAGTATTCTTGTTCAAAATAATGTGAACTCGTGGCTCTGCGAGACTAAACGGCTGCTCAAATATCACTACATCACATTTGGATATGTTGGTGACAAGTGGAATCAACAGCACAAGACAAGTGACAATGCATTCAGTTAACTTACACGTGGCAAATCAGATCACACGAAAAACAAGGAGGCCACAATTCATTCAAGATATGAATAAATAACCAGATTTCAGATACTTTCATTGTATTCTCATTACTGCAGCTTCAACTGCCAATTATGAGTCAGTGATCCAATTCTCAAGCGATCTAAGCCATTCGTTCTTCGAGAATAACGACGCAAACTCTGTTTCTCCCCTAGAGCCTGCGAAGCATCTGTTTATATTCTTGTTCATTTTCATCATATCTTCGAGAGGTTAGAGGCTTACTCTTGTCCCCAAAAACGTATTTCTTCATATTCATAAGACTTTGTCACTGAAACAGAACACCTGGCAAATGCCGTCCTTCTCGTATTTCATTAATCTGATTAATATAAGGAGAAAATGTGGGGGGGGGTGTCCCTCAGCTGTGGAAACAATGATTAAAGTGTGTGATTTGTTCAGAGAACATATACTCAGCTGAGGCATGAGAGCACTCATTTTAAACAATACTTTCATCACTGTAATTAAAAACCTCTTTTCCTGATTTCCTAATGATGTGCAAACATTTGGTCAGCTCTCTCCCGAACTATAGAGAGACGTGCACCGTCGAGAGCCAGGAAAGTATAGCCACATTCAACAAAGCTCTATTTAGAAGTAGCGATACCAAAAACCTACAGGGCAGATTCAGTTGCTGTTGTACATGTGGCTGAGTAAGCAGACAAAGTTCTGAATAGATACTAATATGATTTTTGGAAATACATATGTTTTGCACTGTTAAAAAATTACTGTCAATTTTACAGTATAATACTGGCAGCAGGGTCGCCAGCGAGTTACTGTAAACTTTACAGTAGTGTTACTCCGATTACAGTAACTAACTGTATTTTTTTAAATTACGAAGGGTCAATTTACAGCAATAACCAACAACCAACACGTGACCCCAGAATGCATTGCAGTTTACAGCAATATGCCGTATTATTAAAAAACAGCCAGCGGCTGTAAAATAATGCTGTAATTTTTACAGTAATTCATTACAGTGTGAGGCTACTTTTGAATGGTTGTCAAAGGAGAAAGAGAAATACTTTTATAAGGCTATGTTGAACCATTTCCTCACAAAATACCTTGTTGTTGATTATTATTGTCTTTAGTCTAATAAATTATGCTTTAAAGGGGTAGTTTACCCACAGATATGCTGTCATCAATTACTCACCACACTGTTAAAAATTACCTGTAAATTTTATAGTATAATACTGGAAGCAGGGTTGCCAGCCAGTTACTGTAATTTTTACAGTACCATCACTATAATTTAATTTATAGAATTTTACGATAAACATTTTTTTTTTAAATTTGCTATATTTTTTTTAATTAAATAAGTCACTTACCACAGTTGTAGAGCACTCTCTCTCTCTTGCTGCTACCAGAATCTCAACCGTTGAAAATCCTTACAGTAAAAATATTTACAGTAATATCCTGTAATTTTGAGTCAAACCGCCACGCCCCCCAGAATGCATTGCAGTTTACAGCAATATCCTGTATTATTATACAGCCATCTGCTGTAAAATGTTGCTGTAATTTTTACAGCAATTCATTACAGTGCATCAAGTCATTCTAAACACTATTTCATTCATCTTTGAAACAAAAAGAAGCTATTTTTAATGAGAGATTTATGTCCCTCCATAGAAAGTCCATGCACCGAAACGTTCATAAAGAGAACGTAATAAGTCAAGCATATTAATCCGATTCTTTAACACAGATTTAATTTAAGCTTTTATTCTCAAATAAACACGGATCAATGTACATAGCGCACATTAAATATGCTCGGTTTATCTGATCATCATATGAAGCAATCTTATGATTTGCAACTACAGGAGGACGAACTAACGTTTTAATGCCATATCGTCATCGTTCATCCTCATGCTGAAACTACCACAAATAAGTGAAACAATGAATTCCTTTGTCTCCCAACCAAGCTGGTGACTACAGCTACAGATACAAATAAACATAACAAAAGGTGATGTCATTCGAAATGCATTCTGGGTAGCGGTTCAGTAAGCTTCTCTTTGCGAACACTGGTGCATAGAGACAAATCCCTGACATGTCAGGCTAGTGAGTTTATTGAGAAAAAAATGAATTATGTTTTTAATCATTTCTCTGAAGCACAGAGCTGTGGGAAGCCTAGCCAGCCTATTGTCTGATCGTTGGAGCAGGGTGATGTTATGTCAGGCACCATGTCAAATCCTGCACTAACCACACAAAGTCCCACTTCACGCAGTTTCAAGGTTAGGGTGTGACGTGTCTGACAGGATTTGGGGCAGGATATAAAGGACTTTGAAAAATATGTAAAATACAATGCCAGTGTGTTTTTCAGCGCTGAAACATGGCCAAGGCCAATTTCTATGATGGGCCGAGAAATGTACGGTCAAAATTATACGATATTATATTTCTGGGCTATTAAAATACACCACAAATTGTGGGCTGTCCAAGACTGCTTAGTGTCTAATGACTCTTTAAAAATTAGCTGTAAATTTTACAGTATAATACTGGAAGCAGTACTATTACTATAATTTAATTTACAGAATTTTACTGTATTCTTTGATTAACAATTTTTTTTTAAATTTGCTGTATTTTTTTAAAATTAAATAAGTCACTTACCACAGTTGTAGACCACTCTCTCTCTCTTGCTGCTACCAGAATCTCAACCGTTGAAAATCCAACAATGCCTCTTTATGCTTGAAATTTACAGCAATATCCTGTAATTTTGAGTCAAACCGCCATGCCCCCCAGAATGCATTGCAGTTTACAGCAATATGCTGTATTATTAAGAATACAGCCATCTGCTGTAAAATATTGCAGCAATTCATTACAGTGAATTTAATGTTAAAATTGTAGTTTGTCTGAGAAATGAACAAGCACATACAGATAAACATCTGATAATGCACACAGAAATATATTGCAGCTAGAAACTGGTCTCCAGTCAATGAGGTTCTTATTTAGTGGGTTGTTTGGTCCAAGATATGTGACGTCAACCATTAATAGCTTTGTTTTGAGAACACTGAATTTTAATTTTGAAGACATCTGTCTTGCCTTCCGTGCTCCATGAACGTTCTGATGAAAGAGAGGTATGCAGTCATAGTCAATCTAAAAAGACTGTTGAGGGAATAAGTGTTCTCATAATTCCTTTCCTGGTTTGACTGTAGATCTTAAATGCTTACATGAGGAAATATTTAAACTATTGAGAGAAATACAGGTATTTCTTTCCTTCAGTCTATTATGTACAGTACACATTTATAATATTTAGTAGGACCCACTTAGTCCCCTACAAAAGCTTTAATTCTTAGTAGCTTGGATTCAACAAAGGCTCTGGAGACATTCTTCTCCAATTCTAGGCCAGAGTTGGAGTCAAGACTCATCTCTCCAAGACCCAGACCTGGACTGATACCAGTAACAGATCCCCTGAAGCTAGACTGGGTCGCTAGACCAAGACCGAGATGTTTCCAAGAACCAGGCACTCATTTAATGAACTGAAATTAAGAAAATGTATTTTTACAGTGGCTAAGCATCCATTCTTGTTCAAACTGGGCAGAGGTTGAAGTCATTCCCAAAGAAAAGAAAAATTAGATACCTCCAGTAACACTTTAGTGTGGGGAACAATTCTCAATTTTAACTTGCCTTGTAACAAATTAAACTTTTCTTTCTCAAAGTGTCATTGTTAACACCGGGTTGTTTTAGGATAGTTTGGGTTGGTGCACCTCGCTGTAAATCACTTTAGTAAATCAGCGACAAAGCATACAATCTCATTGATTAATGCATATATTAGCAAACATTCAAGCACATGTCTGCAACATCACCCACACCACATACAACCCTCATAACTCAATGACTTGAGTCCATGAATCAACAGTCTGAGTCCAAAAAAAATATGAGAATACCGGCAAAAAAGGAAAACAAGTATAACAGAGAAGTCCAAAAAACACCACGATCTCACCCAACTCCTCGGGGATTTCTGGATTCCAAAGGTAATGCCCAGGAATAGGAAATATAATCCACAAAAGGAGGAAATGTGATACTCCACAGGTAATAGGCCCCAAAAAACATCAGATAATCTTTCATCAGATTCAACTTAGTCCATTGCACTTGCCCCGCCATTTCCCAGCATTCATTGTGCAGCAATGACCTTTTTTTCCAAAATAGCCGCCCTTCCTACTCATTACCCATAAGAGTCCTTCCTCCTCTCACATCCCAATTGCATGTAACCAATCCCCTACCCCACGGAACATGGTTTACATACAAATAGTTCACACCACCATAACCAAAACCACAAACAAACAACTAATAATCGAAACATCAATTGAAAAGGTTTCATACCTTTCTAATCTGAATAAGTGTCACAGCATATTGGCTGCTTATTAAAATGCCGTATTCTGCATGACCATATTCTACATCCTTCTATTCTATTTGAGAAAGTATAAGCTTCATGAGCAAAAACATGTAGTGACATATGGTATGCACAGGGGAGGAGAGATCATTTTGGCTACACAGTAATGTATGTGAACATGTATTATGGAAGGGAGCACATGTTGCACATGTTTCAGCTGATGCAGTTGTTCCATGATGTAAACATCTATTGATATACAGTATTCCCTATAAGGAAGTAAAATATGTAAGAATGAAATATCCGTTCTATTTTAAAGAAATCATCATGTTTCTCTACCTTGACAGGAATTGCAAGATGTCTAGTCATGGTATATAAGCTCGATGTAACATATTGCCCCCCAGAGAAGCACATGAAGATGGCCTGAAGACAATAGAACAATCTTCTCTCCTATGCCTGATGTACATATGACAATAAAGAGTTTTTTCTTGGCAAAGCAACTTGGCATCCGGTCCTGTATATATATATATATATATATATATATATATATATATATATATATATATACATATATATACATATATATATACACAACTATAACGGGGACAAAAGCTGTAATTTCAGATCAACAATCCCTAATTCTGACTCCATACCTGAACTTAATTGCCACAAAACAACCTTACTAACTATTAATAAGCAGTAAATTAAGAGTTTGAGGCAAAAGTCATAGTTAATACTGAATATGTGTTCCCCATACCAAAGTGTTACCGTGTCTCCTTCACAGAAATGAGGATACATGAACGTCAAACTCCTGATTCTCACATTTTTCTACTGGTAAAAATATGTTTTAAAAATAGTTTTAGAAGAGATCTCAACTTGACAAACTTTGATAACAATTTAACTCTAACCCTATTTCCTCTTCATTTCACTTTTAATATAGACTTAAACACAGTTTCATGATCCGTGTTTTGGTTTTACTTCATTTAGTTCATTTTGTGTAGAATCAGTCATCCACAACATGAACTAAACATCAAGCTCATGTAAAATGGTACACAGCTGTCTTAAGTTGAAATGACTCCATATAAATTCCAGCTGTTCTTGTTAGATTTTTCTGACATCTTCTTGGTTGGATGCTACTCCAAGAGCAATGGACCACAAAGAGTTTACAAAGCATCAGTGAGTTCTTACTGTTGAGATGTATCACTGGGGAGAGGACTGCAAAAATCCACTGGCATTGGATGTCCTATGGAAGACAATGAAGGCAGACATCAACAAGTGGAGAAAGTACTGCAATTAACATTTACAAAATTTATGAGAAGACATAGAGAAAATTGGTCAAGAGGCCTACAGCAACATTAAAATACTTGCAGCTCTGGCAAGTACTGGTTGCTCCTTACATGAGACAACTATCTCCTGTATTCCATCTCTCTAAGATATGGGACAGGGTAGACCAGACCTAATTGCCAGAACTCTCACTCCTCGCGATAGCCTCTCCCTGGCCCATTCCTCTGAGGAAGGACCTTCTTTCTCAGAGACGGGGTACCCGCGTCCAGATCTCTGGAAACTCCATGTCTGGTCCCTTGATGGGACGCGGAGGTTCTAGGTGACTTACCCCCCGAGGTACTTACCACCATCACTTCGGCACGTGCACAGTCTACGAGACATGCTTATGCCCTGAAGGGGAACCTGTTTATCAAGTAGTGCTCTTCTCGCCGAGAAGACCCCCGAAGATGCTCGATCGAAGTTATGCTTTCTTTCTTGCAGCAAGGGTTGGAGTGTAGGCTGTCCCCCTCCACCCTCAAAGTCCATGCTGCTGCTATTTCTACATACCACGACCACATAGATGGCAAATCCGGTGGAAAGCACGACCTGGACTTCAGGTTCCTTAGGGAGGCGAGAGGGTTAAATCTTCCTCGTCCCTCTTCCATACCTTCGTGGGACCTGGCTCTGGTGCTAGGAGTATTTCAGAATGCTCCCTTTGAGTCTTTGCAGTCAGCAGACTTAAAGGTTCTAACTAGGAAGACTTTGCTGCTGTTTGCATTGGCCTCCATCAAAAGAGTAGGGGACCTGCAGTCATTTTCGGTCGACGACCTAGAGTTCGGTTTGGGTGACACCCACGTGGTACTGAGACCCTGGCCTGGCTATGTGCCAAAGGTTCCTACCACTCCCTTCAGGGACCAGGTAGTGAGCCTCCAAGCACTGCTCTCGGAGGAGGCAGACCCAACTCTGGCTTTGCTCTGTCCAGTTTGTGCCTTGCGACTGTACATAGACAAAACCCAAAGCTTCAGGATCTCAGACCAGCTCTTTGTCTGTTATGGAGGCCAGCAGAAGGGAAAGGCTGTCTCCAAGCAGAGGATGGCCCTCTGGATAGTGGATGCCATCGCCCTGGCTTACCAAGTTCAGGACGTGCTCTGCCCGCTAGTGGAGTACGAGAGGTGTCGCATCCTCCTGGGCGTTGGCTCATACCACCTCGCTGACAGACATTTGTAGAGCTGCGGGCTGGGCGACACCTAACACGTTCACTAGATTCTATAGCCTTCGTGTTGAGGTGGTCTCCTTCCGTGTTCTCACCTCAGGTCAGAGGCACGGAGAAGCCCTGGCTTAATGCCAGCTTGCTACACTTATATGTGCTTATTTCTCCAGAAAGTAGAGCCACGGCAGCCAACGTGGCGGAGCGTCTGGTGCATATATGCGTCATATATGTGACCCTACGGGGATCCCATATGGCTTGTACCACAGTTGCTCCTAAACGAAGCCCATGTCTTTCCCTCTGGGAGAACCCACCTCTCAATGTCTCAATGTGAGTCACCCCGGTTCTTCCATAAGTAATACAGCCCTACAGGGTTAGTCCATATGTTCTTCCATATAACTCCTTCAGGGAAGGATGTGTCTTTCGCAGCGTTCCTTTTCCATGAAAGGGTATGCTTCCCCAGCATTATCCAAAAGTCTCACTGAATGGGCATTGGGGAATAGCAGCGATCGCCACTCTCTGTGTTAGCCCTGTCCCACCGTCCTCAGGCAAGGGGGTTCAGGTGGCTTACATCAGAGTGCTGGAAGGGGGAAGCTCCTGCGGCGCTTTGGTAGGGATTCCTATTCGTCAGTCTGTGCGACATACATCGGACGTGACCAACTGAATGAGAACATCTCAGTTACAGAAAAATCCTCGTTCCCTGAAGGAGAGAACGGAGACGTACGTCCCATCGCCACAGTTGCTGTACCCCGCTGATGCTGCCGCATGACCTGTTCGGCTCCTCAGCGAAAAACTGAAGATGCAACACACCTGCTGCTCATTAAATACCCGCGCTGCAAGGCAGAGCAGCTGCTGCATATGATTGCATGACAATGTGCATTGGCTCGTTTTAGTTACACTCGAAGTAGATTGGCATCTCCAGCAAGACTCCTATTTGTCGGTCTGTCCGACGTACGTCTCCGTTCCCTCCTTCAGGGAACGAGGGTTACCTTTGTAACCGAGACGTTCCATTTTGTTTGTTTTATGTTTCTTTTCCTCACTGGAATTCCTCCACAACTTGTAAAATTTTAAAACAACATTTGGAGGCAATAAACACTGCATTAAGGCAATTCTAAGAGAGCGTTCTCTGTCGTGTGTTCTTAAAGCCTGTTAATCAACTTTAGAACGCCATCCTCAGGCTGAAGAATGTAACCTCTGCCAAAAAATTGCACTGTGTGTGTTCAGCAATTAGAATATAAAGCTTACAAAATGTTTTAGTGCTAAAACTCAGAATCTACCTTACCTAAATTACGGTCAGTAGTCGCTGCTGGGCTAGAGTAGTAGAAAACGCAGAGTGAGTGGTTCGGGTAGTGAGTCAGGCATGCCAGATGAATAAAGTCCAGATGAATATGGTCCTCCAGTGGATGGTCGCTCTGCTCCAGACTGAATAACTGAACAGCAGGCTAATCCATAATAAAAGAACAATAATAAAAGAAAAATGCTGCTGCTGCTGCTGCTGCTGCAAGAAAAATCTTCTGTTTAAGGTTTGGTCTTCCGTCACGGTCGGGTGCTATAAGTAATTGCACAAAGACGAAGAACTCCAGGAAACTGTCTTTAATATAATAATCCACAGAATATAGAGAAGCAAAACTAAGACAAGAATGGACAAAGAACACGAAAAAAAAAAACACAGAGTATATAAGAACCATCCTACAGAATCAGTTCAAAGTCATAATTGGAAACATCTTGAAACGTCTTTTTCCACAAATTTTGCATGTACACATTTCTAGTAATTGTGAGGTTAATTCTCATTGAAAGTTTGGGAATATTTTTCCTCTCCCCAAATTTGTCGCTCCCGAAACACAATAATAATAAACAATAAATAAATTAGAAGGGTTACATTAACATATTAAGATTTTGTTTACATCTACCTTGTAAATATTTATGATAGTAATTTATCAGATTTGTTCTATTTTGAATCCAATCTTTCTTTGTAAAAGGCATAAAGTTTATCAAACTGATTTCAAAGGAAAGGATTCATTAGTTTGAACAAACATTGAATCAAATACTATAATAACGTCTTAGTTGATAATTCAATACACTTTATTTTTGACAAAACATCCCATGTTTCGGTCGTGACTGCACATTTTCGGTAGTGTCAATAATGTGTTGGTAGCAACTACATCCCAATACAGAATCAACTCACATACTAAAACATATTAAAATACTAATGATTTGCATAACTGTACTAAAATTTTGTTTATTTCCCCCAAATAAAGGATTATGTGTTTCCTTTTATCACTACCAAAACAATGATCTCACCACAGAAGCAGTCACGGCCGAAAAGCGGTGAAATTTCAGTTGTGATGATTTTAGAAACACAGGCTAAATGAGTTAATTAATAGAAAGTCAGGTGAACAGAATCAAAACATTAAGGGAACAGCACAAGAAAACTAGGTCACACAAGCAAACAGTTCAACTAAACCAAAACATAGAATACATGTTACAACTATATTACACTCTTTAAAGTTCCAAAAGAGCCAAAAAACAACAAACATTTAGAACCATCAGTTCTTAGAACCCTTTTTCACTACAAAGAACGTCTCAGGTTATGACTGTAACCCCAGTTCCCTGAGAAAGGGAACGAGACGCTGGAATTGTTTCCAAGGAATTGTTTCATTGTACAAAAGTTTCCCTTTCGAGGGAACTTCAACGCTGCGTCAGATGATGCTTTGGGAACGCCCTCTGCGTCTGATGCCTGAATGTTAACTAGCCAATGGCGAGAATGAGCGTCACCGGCGGATGACGTCATGACCAGGAAAGGATAAAGCACATCTGGAGCGATCACTCACTAGCTTCAAATAGCCGAAGCAAAACGATCACAGGTATGCAGAGAGTATGGCTGAGTGATGCAGCATCTCGTTCCCTCTCTCAGGGAACTAGGGTTACAGTCGTAACCTGAGAAGTCGTAATGATGGCGCTTTGGGAACGATATACCAAAAAGCCACACTTGCAAATGCCTGTCTGTGTGAAACTGCGGCACACAAAGACCTAAGCACCTGCGAACATGAAGCAGCGTCCAGGTCGAGATTAAAGAAAAACCTCATAAACGTGAGCGGAGGGAAACAGCCCCCAGCATCTCATACTTGATGGTACCCCCGACAGCAAGGCCTTGGAGGCCGCCAGAATGATATCGGTTAAATATTTATAATGTTCTGCAGTATGCATACCCATAAACTGCGCATCACCTCAGCAGACGCGAGATTAGAGCCACTATATTCTTTATTGTAGTTTGCAGACCCGAAATTTACGCACTGCCTCGGTGTAACCCCTCTACCCGGGTCCTACTCGACCAGCTCCGAGCGGGCCTCGAACCCGGATCTTCCGGCATGGGAGTCGGACGCTCCAACAAGGAGGCTGAAGGCTGCAACCTCTAGCGTCTGTCGCTAGAGCGTCTCTTGAGGTCAGAGGAATGAGATTTACTCGCACAGCAACTACTTGCTGGCCTCCGTTACATCGGCAAAATGTGACTTTATTCCCTCAAGAAGAGCTAAACGCTCCCAATTACATTTGCTTTCCACTCTTCGAGCTCAACTTTCCTCTTTCAACAAGAGCTGAAGTGCATGCTCTGCTCCCGACAAACAACACATGAATCATGTGTATCCCCACTCGTAATAGTAGCAAGGGCAGGGAGGAGCACACGACTCAAGTTGCTGTTTGCTTGCCATTAAACTCCTGTCTAAATATAATATAATGCTTGAGGACAAACAACAATAAATAGACAGAGACAGTTTCACACACAGAGCGCTTTGCTAAAGCAAAAAAGCTAGTGAACGCTCATTCTCGCCATTGGCTAGTTGACATTCAGGCATCAGACGCATTGCCGCAGAGGGCGTTCCCAAAGCGTCATCTGACGCAGCGTTGAAGTTCCCTCGAAAGGGAACCTTTTGTACAATGAAACAATTCCATGGATGTTAAAAGTTCTTCATAGAACCATACAATAGAGAACCTTTTTTAAGAGCGCAACCATTGATACAACTGATACAGAAACCATTGATACAGAAGTCATAGAACTGCTACACAATTCCTTCCACTAATAAATAACAGTTTTAAAAGCGGTCACTTTTTCCGTCACATGTCAGTCGTTCTCAGTGGATTTTGTCAATAAAAGTTCAGTTTTGTGATTGCTTCTTGATATAAAGGACACTTCCCTTGGCCTTTCAGACGTGCAGAAATGTGCAAGCTCGAGCCACTTTTCCACATCATCTCCAGAATCAATAAAGTCCTAGGTTGCACAGGCCAAATGCTGTTCTTCTGAATTAAAGGATGCTATAAAATATTATTGTACCCATTATTATGTCCATTTGGTCTTCTCATGAGAGGTCAAAATGGCAAGACACAGGCACCTCGCCAAAAGTGATAAAATTCCCAAATGACCCTTTGGATCTAAATGAATATTTCCTGCATAATACTAAGTGAGGCAATAAGCAATAAGCAAAGCATTTAAAGGAAGAGCAGTTACTGATGAACCATGAAAGAAAGGATAGGTCTATCTACCACCCATTCTTACATTTCATGTAACCTTAGATACCAAATCCTTCATAGCATCTTTTAATATTACTATAGAAAAGTGCCTTTTTATCAATGTATGCAGTTTAAAATGCTGTTGTACAAGAACAACAAAAGCTTTAGATTATTTCCATTTTGTACAGTGCAGTGCGCACTGTACACTGATGACAGATTTATAAACTGGCCAAGTGTCTTCAAGTGGTTTTTTTTTTTGGAAGTTAGCAGTCTGTGACATGCTTCTGAGAGAGAGAGAGAGTTGGATTTGCCAAAGTCGGTAAGGGTCGCGGCATCATGTTTTAATAAAAGAGCTTTACAAAAAAAAAAAAGAAAGAAAGAAAGAAATTGCAAATAGCTTATGTATTAAAGTGTGCCATTATTCTGCCAATTTCTTAAACAACCGTATATTCTGCTTTGTTTTAAGAGCTATGTCTCTCAAATATTCAGCACTTATTACCTCTACATGGATGGAAACTCTGACCAAAGTCAACACACAGTTTCCGCTACCATTTAAATGATTCTCCACTTCATTGCAGAGTAAGAACCCATACTGCATAAACCATTTTAAAGTAAAGAGGATTAACAAAGAGTGATGTTGTTTTCTCTCATTAAGTTTGCACTGTGATAATTTGTTACATTTATATGGTGCTTTTTCTGTGTACTAAAGCACTTTATATATGGAAAAAGGAACATCCTCAACAACCACCAATGTGCAGCATGCACAGAATTGTGCCAGAATGCCCACCACACGCCAGCTTATTGGTGGAGATCAGTGATGAAGCCAATCATTAGGAGGCCATAATGGACAGAGGTCAATGGGCAAGTTTGGCCAGGATGCTGGAGTTAAACTACTCTTTTTTTGAAGGACATCCTGGGATTTTTATGATCACAGAGAGTCTGGTCCTCGGTTTAACAGTATATATTAGGGGTGTGACGAGATCTCGTACTAAAACGAGACTAAAACGTGACGAGAATTCTCGTCGTGCTATCAGTGTGAGGGTGAAATTTTCATTGAAGATGCCCCCCGCCACTTTCAAATCGTTTGTGTGGAAGCATTTTGGTTTTCCTGTAGCAATAATAAATGGCGAAAGAATAACACACAAGACACAAACAATATGTAATCATTGTAAGAAAACTGTGCCGTACACCTCGGCCAAGGTTGTACAGACTCTTAGGGGCCATTCACACATTGCGCGCATTTTCATTTGCGCAAAATGGAAGCGATGTGCATGTGGTGCGGCACGCTCGTTTTTTTCTGCCGCGCCTGTGCCACCGCAGGTTATGTGACAAGAACCAACCGATCAGCTTCGACCTTTCCGTAACAAAACATGGAAATCTCAGCCGAACAGCTGATCATGTCACATCTCCATAAATATATCTAGTAGTAAAGCTACAGCAAAGGTTAAAAATCAATTTATCCCTGGCTGAAACTTCCTCATAGTCGTGGAGAGCGCAGTTCATGGTTGCATAGCAACGACAGACGCTACAGAAGCGCGAGCTCACGAACGCTTGCAAAAGAAGGAGGAAGCGGCCAAGCTTTACACGCTTTTTTAGGCGCGATATGTGAACGGCCCCTGAAGAGGCAGAAAGCATCGCATCAGTGAGATTTCTCATGTGAAATTATACAGGGCAGAAAACAATTGGTTGATTTTGTGGCAAAACATTGAGCAGTGTTTGCATGTTGTTTCACTGCAAATAATTCATCAAAACAGAAGGAAATTGACATGCATTACAAGTTGATTTCAAAATGCACCAACATTTTTGCATTTTAGGATTTTCAGTTGAATAAAAGACCATTTTCCCTTCATACGTTTCATTATTGAGGATTTCTTAAAAATACTATAAAAATCTCGTCTCGTGAACCCAATCTCGTGTCTCGTCTCGTGGGATAGGGGTCTCGTCACACCCCTAGTATATATAGTGTCCTAACACTATAATGGGGCATTATACCCACACGGACCACAGGGCGAGTCTCACTAACACCTCCTCCAGCAGCAGTCCAGGAGGTCTCCCATCCAGGTGCTGACCAGGCTCAACCCTGTCGGCAACCGGTCTTGGGCTACATGGTGATATGGCTGCTAATGTGAATTATCTGTATTTCACATTTGTTTACTTGGAAAAAGATCACACAAACTGGCTAATCCATAATGTTTGAACAACTATCCAGTCACCTTGACCACTAGACACTGTGGTACACCGACAGATGAAAATGTAGTGTACCAGCAGAATCCTGGCAACACAAAAGTGAGAGCCATTATGAGCGCTTTACCCTTGAGCGTAACACACCCTCAGGATTCAGATCAGAATATAACATAAAGGTCCTGGCAGCTTTAGCAGAGGATGAAGACAGACTGATTAGGGTTAGTAATGACATGTCTCACAGGGGATTCTTCATAGCTCTGACAGTGAGGGAAACACCTGTACAAATGGAGGAATTTAAAACAGTTACAGTCATCATCCTTCTGGTGCAATGACACTCCATGATGGAATAAAAATTCCATAAAGAGGAAATCCCACACCAGCTACTGCTTCCAAACTGATCTTGATTAGATTTTCAGACGTAGTGAAAAACTTTTGGGTCAAGCTGAACTTGGAACAGTATGTGATTTTTTTCCCCTTTATAATAGATTCAGCCATAACCATGTTTTAAACTTCGGGGCAGACCAAACCAAACAGGGAGTGGTAATGGTCATATGGATATTACTGTTGGTCATTTAATATTTATATTGTAAAACAGTTTTCTTATATGTTATCTTTATTGGAATTCACACTGAGCTTTCTGGAACAGTAAAGTCTGGCCTCTTTGATTTGATTTGGCATCTCATTTATTTTGACACTATCGAGCGCTGTTTGACTACTGAGGTAGACGAGCCTAAAATGTAACTTTTAAAATTTTGTGTGCAGTGCAGCATAAAGAATGTCAAATATTTGACTGAATATTGTGGGAGACTCGTCTTCCTCAATGTCTATGGTGGTTACGGCCCTGCTTTATGTTATTCCACATGTTATGTCACATTCCATAAGCAACTGAATTGCATATATTGTATCTAACATTTACCCAAAACATGTCTGTCAGTGTGAGTGGTATAGTGCTAAAGTATTGATCCTCTTATTTACATAAGAAACTCCACCTAATTGGGATTAAATGTATTGCATGTTTTGATTTCACTGAGTGAATAAAGGCGTACATTTATATACAGTCAAGACTTAAATATATGTCCTTTTTGGGGTTCTGCCTGTCATGTCTCTCAGTCACATGTTTGAGTTTCCCGTTTCTCGTTAGTTCCCATGGTCACCGTTATTAGTTCATTTCGTTCAGCTGTGTTTTGTAATTAGTTATGTCAGTCACCTGTGCCCTGTGCGTCCCTCCTCATGTGTTCCTGTGTATATCTACCCTGTGTTCTCCCTCAATCCTTGTCGGTTATTGTTTATGTTAAAGCGTTGGTCTCTTGAGTCAGTGTGCTCATTATTTCCCTGGATTCTATAAGTGTATTATTATGCTGCTCGTCTGGAGTGTTCCTTCACCACACGTTCCGAGACAAAAATATGATGACAGAATATTGTATGTTTTTCATCTGGCCCCAGTAGTGCATTGTGATTGAGTAGCACAATGTGAGTGCAAAGAAATACATGTATTACATTGGGTCACACTTTGGCAAACGAAATCCCTTGTTCTTGCTTAATTGGTCACTTTTGGAATTTCATAATATCTCACATACTTTATATACATTATTTAGCTATTTTTACAAGTTTAACAGATAATATAATAAAGTAATTCATTCACACATAATTATTATTTTTACAGGGCTGCAGTTTATTTTCTCCCATGTCTACGGTGGCTGAGAGAGCTCAACGCGCTGCAAATAAGAAAACACATGCAATTAAAAAAAGCACATGCAAATAAAAAACACATGCAAATAAAAAAGACACGTGATCATCAGTCTGACAACACGTGCTGCAAATCCTCACAACACATGCAAACACAAAAACGCTCTGCATATACAAAAACATGCTGCAAATAGCGCAAAACTCAATGGAAATGTTTCAAGGGGGACCCCAAAAAGTGACGGACCCTACTTGACAACAGCGCAAACTAAAAAATATTAAAATATATTATGTAGGCATGAACTCCATGTAATGTGTTTCACTAACAGAAAAGTGTTTTAATATGTGGCATTGTTGTTCACTCATTAAACTTTAAGAGATGATCATTTAGTGGATGATTTAAAAATATTCGTTAATCATCTGTAGCGTACTAATGTGACGTCATCGTAACGGCGCCTGAGGCGCTCGACGACCACGTCATCTGTGAATTTCTAGCAAACTGAAAAACACTTTATTAAAAATAATAAATACATGAAATAATTTGCAGTTGTTTATTTTTGTTTGCAGTTTTTATAGTATTTCATGATTGTGAACACATTGTGCACTCAAATGCCGTACACAATATAGGGATTAGTGAATAAGTGAACCCCACTTTTTGGGGTCCCCCTGGAAACATTTCCGTTGTGGTTTGTGTTATTTGCAGCACTTTTTTGTTTATGCAGCGAGTTTTGTGTTTGCATGTGTTGTGAGGATTTGCAGCACATGTGTTGTCAAACTGATGATCACGGTTTTTTTTATTTGCATGTGTTTTCTTATTAGCAGCGCTTTGAGCTCTCTCGGCCACCGTACATGTCTCAGGAATAAGTGAATATGAACTCTGCTATGCTCAGCAACAAAGTGGCAAGATGTGACAAACCTGTCAAATCAAAGCTCTGGTTCTTGCTCAAAATTCAAAAGCTAACATGCTTGTACACCTTCATATAGCTCTTGCAATTGTTGTATGCAGTATGAACCCGACACTTTGTGGATTTTACTGCTTTGTGTACAAGCAGTAGTTCGAATCAGAATCAGAAAGAGCTCTATTGCCAAGTATGTATACATACGCAAGGAATTTGTCTTGGTGACAGGAGCTTCCTGTGCAGAAGAAAGTACAGATATAGTGCAGACATACATAGGCAATGAAAATTAAATGTACATAAAAATGAAAAACACAATAATAATAATATTTTTAAAAAAATATATAAATGATGCAATGTACTGTCACGGATTCACAAGGCTCCACCCTCAATCCATGACAGTGTTCATCATCTCCTGAATTCTAATCCGTCACTTTTTGGGACCCCTTGAAACATTTCCGTTGTGGTTTGCGCTATTTGCAGTGCTTTTTGTAAACGTAGCACGTTTTTGAGTTTACGTGTGTTGTGAGGATTTGCAGCATATGTGTTGTCAAACTGATGATCCCGGGTTTTTTTTTTTTATTTGCATGTGCTTTTTTTAAATTTGCATGTGTTTTGTTATTTGCAGCGCTGTGAGCTCTCTCGGCCACCGTACTCATCAGCACTGACATTAACCTCATCATGTAAGCACTCTCATCATTTGCACAAATTGTCTCGTCTCATTACAAACTACGGACTCTTTGCCTGATGTAATTTTCGTGTACTACTTACCTCCTGCATTTCCTGCTCCCAATCCTCTTTGATATTCTTTTCTTCTACTCCTGAGATTCTCCACGTTATTCTCCATATCCATCGTCACTTCCCCAGGACACCATTCACTCACCTGTATCTCACCTACAAGCAGCAACTGAAGTGTGTGCGTTTTCTTTCTCCTGGATGCAGCCATCATGATCTTCAAACCAACCTGCAAAGATTATTCATTTGATACTACCATTCAACCTGCCCAAGGTTTTATTTTTTACCTGTTTTCTTGTGCTCCACAGCTGCTATCAATAAATGGTTAAACATCTTCTGTGCTTCTCTTGTCTGAAAATACTTACTAAATGTCCAGTAAAAGGTATATAGAAAAAAAATATACACTAATATAACAATACTATTATGAACGTACAGATGTTATTACAGGTGCACAGTTCAAGATATTATGTGCAAATGTACAGTTTTTGAAGTTCAAAGAGAAAGTGTGTGGGGTTCAAAGGGACGAATATCCCCTCAGCAGTCCTGACTGCTGTTGATGTCTGATTTGATAGCTGAACCAAACCAGACAGTTATAAATGAACGCAGGACAGACACAATGACGGCCAAGTAGAACTGTGTCAGCAGCTCCTTTGGCTGGTTGAACTTCCTCAGCTGGCACAGAAAGTACAACCTCCGCCGGGTCTTTTTCACTATGGAGTCTCTGTGAGTGTTCCATTTCAGGTCCTGAGAGATGGCAATGCCCAGGAACCTGAAGGTCTCCACTGTTGTCACAGTGCTGTTCATGATGTGGGATGTGCTGGGGTGTTTCTCCTGAGGTCTACTATCAGCTCCACTCAAAAGTTACTGACTGTCTGTCAGGAAGCATGTGATCCACAGTCAGATTGGGGTTGGCAAAGACAGCCGGTTCAGTTTAGCTGAGAGCAGATCAGGCATGACGGTGTTCATAGCAAAACTGATGTTCACAAATAAGATCCTCGCACAAATTGCAGGTCAGTCGAGATGTTACAGGATGTAGTGCAGTCCAATGTTGAGTGCATCATCCACAGACCTGTTTGCTCGGTGAGGAAACTGAAGGGTACCAGTATAAGGATCGGTAGATCTAAATGTGAACTTAGATCCAGGGTAGGATAGGCTAGGATAGGCTCCAACATCGCCTCGACCATACATAGGACAATCTTTTTTTTTTTTGAAAAATGGATGGATGGCTCCCTGATTTGCAGACACAGTTATTCAGCAAACTGCTTATCTGTGACCGAGCAGCATTGGCAGCAGGCTAAGAAGTTCAGCCCGCATGTCATTTTTTCCCGGCAACTTCCTCCATATACTCCTGGACGATCTAAGACATTTCCAGGCCTACAGGGAGTTATAATTACTGAAGTGCAACTTGGTTCTAACACAGGGTCTCTACCCAGTTGGACATGTCCCGAGCTACCCCACAGAAAAACGAATATATGAGCTATGCATCCTGACTCTCAAGGTTATCCTAGATAGCCAAGGACAAAAGTTTATTTAAGCCACTTGTACCTCATTCTTTTGGTTATTTCCCAAAGCTCATGACCATAGTTTAAAGCTGGAATATAGAATGACTGGTAAATGAAGTGCTTAACTCCCTTGCTTAGCAGCTCTTGTGGCAGATTGAATTTCCTCAACTAAGGAAGTACAATTTCTGCCGGGACTTTTTCACAAAAGCTGGTCCACTAGTGTAAGCCAGGGATAACAAAGGCCAATAGCCAGGGCCAATAACTTCGAACCTCAAGCTGTGAAGACAAAATTAAGCTGCCTTTCCACTGCTGGGCCAGTCACCCCTCAGGACTACCCCAAGACCCTCCCCGCCTCCCTAGAACAAACAATAGCCCCACCATTTCACCAGCAAGGGATAATCAGGCTAAATAATATATTTCTGCCTCATGAGAATCAACATCAGATCACAATCTCAAACCCTTCCAACTCAAACCTCTTCAAACTCTTGCTGAGGACTTAAAGTGAGTTTTGTTTGAGTTCGAGTCTCTGGTTGGTGAAGGAAGAGACAACAAAGAATACAACCACAATCTGAGTCTCTAGCTTGTGAGACAGCAACAGATGTGACATGTGAAAGGAACATTTACAGGCACACGAGACAATAACAGATACCAATGCCAGAGAGACAAAAATGAATTAACCAATTTCTGAATCTCTGGCCCAGAAAGGTAGAAAACATACAGACATGTTTGAAACAAGTTTAAGCTTCAGTGAGTAATCCTTAACTTCAAGGTACCTTCTTCTGCATATTCCACATTCCTAGGACCCTCATGGAGATCAGCATCCCAAAGTACTTTGTGTTCAAGTCTGTTGAATCAGATTTTAGCTGCTTTCCCCACTGCATTGTTAAGGCTCCGATATACAGTGGGTACAGAAAGTATTCAGACCCCCTTAAATTGTTCACTCTTTGTTATATTGCAGCCATTTGCTAAAATCATTTAAGTCCATTTTCCCCCTCATTAATGTACACACAGCATCCCATATTGACAGAAAAACACAGAATTCTTGACATTTTTGCAGATTTATTAAAAAAGAAAAACTAAAATATCACATGGTCCTAAGTATTTAGACCCTTTGCTCAGTATTTAGTAGAAGCACCCTTTTGATCGAATACAGCCATGAGTATTTTTGGAAAAGATGCAACAGGTTTTTCACCCCTGGATTTGGGGATCCTCTGCCATTCCTCCTTGCAGATCCTGGTAAACGTTGGTGGACAGCCATTGTTAGGTCTCTCCAGAGATGCTCAATTGGGTTTAAGTCAGGGCTCTGGCTGGGCCAATCAAGAACAGTCATGGAGTTGTTGTGAAGCCACTCCTTCGTTTGCTTAGGGTCATTGTCTTGTTGGAAGGTAAACCTTCGGCCCAGTCTGAGGTCTTGAGCACTCTGGAGAAGGTATTTGTCCAGGATATCCCTGTACTTGGCAGCATTCATCTTTTCCGCGATTGCAACCAGTCGTTCTGTCCCTGCAGCTGAAAAATATCTCCACACCATGATGCTGCCATCACTATGTTTCACTGTTGGGACTGTATTGGACAGGTGATGAGCAGTGCCTGGTTTTCTCCACACATTCCGCTTAGGATTAAGGCCAAAAAGTTCTATCTTTGTCTCATCAGACCAGAGAATCTTATTTCTCACCATCTTGGAGTCCTTCAGGTGTTTTTTAGCTCCATGCAGCTTTCATGTGTCTTGCACTGAGGAGAGGCTTCCGTTGGGCCACTCTGACATAAAGCCCCGACTGGTATATAGCTGAAGTGATGGTTGACTTTCTACAACTACATCTCCCATCTCCCGACTGCATCTCTGGAGCTCAGCCACAGTGATCTTTGGGTTATTCTTTACCTCTCTCACCAAGGCTCTTCTCCCCCGATAGCTCAGTTGGGAACGGTTCTGGTCATCCCAAATGTCTTCCATTTAAGGATTATGGAGGCCACTGTGCTCTTAGGAACCATAAGTGCAGCAGACATTTTTTGTAACCTTGGCCAGATCTGTGCCTTGCCACAATTCTGTCTCTGATCTCTTCAGGCAGTTCCGTTGACCTCATGATTCTTTACTTTACTTTACTTTATACTTTATTTGTCCCTGTTAAGGGAAAATTGTCTTGGGCAATACAGGTAAAGCTTCACAACAGAACACCACCATCAATAACAATCACTCAATCCTGTCCTTTGAATTTGAATTCAATAGCCTTGTACCCAGAGGAACATAAGAATTCCTATAGTGGCTGTATCTAAACCTTGCAGTGCGGAGCTGTCGACCAGATGGGAGTAATTCAAATTCATGATAAAGTACATGAGATGGGTCCGGAGTCATTTTCCTAGCCTGTTTAAGAGCAATTTTGTTACATATGGATTGAAGATTGGGGTATAATGACCATGGACCAATTGTAGTGCAAAGATGTTTACTGGTAAAAGCAAACTTTTTGCTTTGGCAAGCAGTTTCAAACTCCCAAAACGAACACCAAACAAATTTCGATTTCATTTGAAGTATATCGGGGCCTTTACCCAACACAACTGGAGGAAATTGTCACCACCACAGTCCCCACTTTATCAAGGATTAGTTGGACTCAGACATTAGCCTGAAAACACCAGCTGTGAAAGGTAAAAATAGGGACATCAGCATCTAATTTTTCTAGCAAAAATTCTTTTTTTTCCCCTTTTTCCTCAACTGGGATTGTATAGAGCCCTTTGAAGCTGCACTGAAACCTTCAACCCGTTGGTAGCCATTGAAGTCCGTTGGGTGGCCGACACTCATTGATGCACGTGGGGAGCAAAGGCTGGCCCATGTGGTCTAATCCAACAGACAAGCTCCTGTAGCTCAAATTGATCAAGAAGTAAATGTTGGTTCTGATAGAAAGGTGTCAGAACACACAGTGCATCAGTTTGTTGCGTATGAGGCCGCATAGCCAAGACTAGTCCATGATGACCCCTGTCCACCGCCGAAAGAGCCAACAGTGGGACATGAGCATCAAAACTGGACCACGGAGCAGTGGAAGAAGGTTGGCCTGGTCTGATGAATCATGTTTTCTTTTACATCACGTGGATGGCCGGATGCATGTGCGTTGCTTACTTGGGAAACACATGGCACCAGGATGCACTATGGGAAGAGGGCAAGCTGATGGAGGCAGTGTGATGCTTTGGGCAATGTTCTGCTGGGAAACCTTGGGTCCTTCCATCCATGTGGATGTTATTTTGACTCGAACCACCAAGCTAAGCATTGTTGCAGACCATGTACACACCTTTCATGGAAATGGTATTCCCTAGTGGTTGTGGCCTCTTTCTGAGACACAAATGGTTTATTTTCAATAATAACAGGACAAGCGTGAGATCACTGAAGACGGCGAGAGCGCGTGAGTGTTTACTTAATACCTGTTTCGACTCTATTGCGAAGTTATTATTTGCTGCTAGGAAGGATTCGTTTCGATTCTTTGCTCATTTTTATGTTTGCGCTTTGATTTGTATCTGTTTGTAATTGTATTCGCTGCCATTTAGAAGAACTGTAGCGGTTGTTAGTTTTTGGCATTGCTGGGCTGTGAACTTAAGTGCTGTACGTGCGCTTCCTGCAGTAGTTTCGATTTGGCCCATTCACGGCGAAACTCTTTTGCTGAGCTAATTGTTAGGGCGGACTCAGCTGTTTTTACTCATACTAGTAGGAAAGCTATTTACTTAGTGTGTCCGTGCTGTCGCGGAAGCGTTCAGCCTCCTCATGTGAAGACCGACTTGGGTAAAGACCTGCGACTCTACCTGCGCGACTCCACCGAGCAAGGACACCGACAGGACACTTAAGTATCCCCTTCCCCCCCTTTTTCTTTGCTCCCATACTCAACATGTGCTTTCAATATATTCCTGTTGTTACACGCATACGCTCCACTATCACCTGTAGAAGGCAGCACAACACTACTAACCTGCATCCTATTTACTCCTCTCCTAACCAACCTCTATCTGTTTCTGTAGGCCTATGGAATTGTCAGTAAGCTGTTAACAAAGCTGACTTCATTCCAGCCTTTGCCACTAACTCTTTTCTCAATATCTTAGGCTTGACTGAGACATGGATTCGTCCAGAGGACTCCTCAACCCCCGCTGATCTTTCTAACAACTTCACTTTTACTCATACCCCTCGTCAGTCAAGAAGAGGAGGGTGCACAGGTTTCCTCATTTCTAACAATTGGAAATACTTAATTCACCCTGCTCTATACAGCAACTATTCGTTTGAATCTCATGCCATTATAATTACATACCCTGTCAAAATTCATCTTGTACTCATCTATCGCCCCCCAGGTCAATTGGGTACCTTTGTCGAGGAATTGGACATGCTGCTGTCCTCATTCCCAGACGATGGTAGTCCACTTGTACTACTGGGCGATTTCAACATTCACCTCGATAAACCTTATGCTTCTGACTTCCTCTCTTTCCTAGCCTCATTTGATTTAAACCGACTCATCACCACAAGAACCCACAAATCTGGCAACCAATTGGACCTGATCTACACACGTAACTGTATCACTGACAACATTCTGGTCACACCTGTGCATGTCTCTGACCACTTCTTCATCACTTTCAATCTGCAACTTATTTGTGCACCACCAACCACTTCACATGTTTCCTTCAGAAAAAAACCTGCGCTCTCTTTCCCCTTCTCATCTCTCCTCTGTTGTGTCATCCTCCCTTCCCTCACACACACAATTCTCATCTTTGAATGTAAATACTGCAACACACATGTTATGGTCCACTTTATCTTCTTCCCTAGACAGTATCTGTCCTCTGTCATCCAGACCAGCACAACCAACTCCCTCCAACCCCTGGATATCCGATGCGCTTCGTGAAGACCGGACCAAACTCAGGGCAGCAGAAAGGAAATGGCGCAAATCACAAGACCCATCTGACCTAGGTTCGTACCAAGATCTGCTATCATCTTTTTCTGGTGGCGTCCATGCAGCTAAGTCCTCATACTTCCACAAAAGATCAACGGCGCTACAAACACACGCTCACTCTTCAAGACATTCAATGCACTCCTCTGTCCCCCTCCACCACCACCCACCACGTCTTTAACTGCTGATCAATTTGCCAATTTCTTCACGGACAAGACATCTTCCATCAGCAGTCAGTTCTCTGCACCACCCACACAGGAACTCATCCCCTCCTCATCCAATAATCTTCTCTCTTCCTTCTCCCTTCTCAAGGAGGCAGAATTATCAAAACTTCTCCTCTCCACTCATCCCACCACCTGCCCTCCAGACCGCATCCCCTCACACCTTCTACAAGCCATCTCTCCTACTCTTTTACCAGCACTTACACACATTATTAACTCGTCTCTCCACGCAGGCATTTTTCCTACCACATTCAAGCAGGCTCGAATAACCCCACTGCTTAAAAAACCCACGCTAAACACATCACTCGTGGACAACTACAGACCTGTCTCTCTCCTACCATTCATATCAAAAACACTTGAATGAGTTGTGTTCAACCAGGTGTCATCCTTCCTCACACAGAACAACCATCTGGACGTCAACCAATCTGGTTTCAAGAGCGGCCATTCCACAGAGACTGCGCTACTGTCTGTCACGGAATCCCTGCGAATTGCAAAGGCTGGTTCCAAATCATCAGTTCTCATTCTGCTGGATCTATCTGTTGCCTTCGACACTGTAAACCATCAAATTCTTCTGTCCAACCTCTCGTCACTAGGTATCTCAGGTACTGCACTTCAGTGGTTTGAGTCCTATCTCACAGGTAGGTCCTTCAGAGTTGCCGGGGAGGGGAGGTATCCAAACCTCATGAACTGATCACTGGGGTTCCTCAGGGTTCAGTTCTTGGTCCCCTCCTATTCTCCATTTATACTACATCACTGGGTCCCATCATACAGGCACACGGTTTCTCCTACCACTGCTATGCTGATGACACACAACTCTACCTGTCCTTCCAACCAGATGATTCCACAGTAGCTGCACGGATCTCAAGCTGTCTGGCAGACATCTCCACGTGGATCGAAGAACACCACCTGCAGCTCAACCTGCCAAAGACTGAGCTTTTAGTCTTCCCTGCCACTCCTACTCTACAACACGTCATCAACATACAGCTCGGTACAACCACCATTACCCCATCAAAGTCGGCCAGAAATCTTGGAGTTATCTTCGATGACCAACTGACCTTCAGAGACCACATCTCAAAGATGGCGCGGTCATGCAGATTTGCACTTCGCAACATCAGGAAAATCCGTCCCTTCCTGACTGAGCACGCAACGCAACTGCTTGTCCAGGCCCTGGTCATTTCAAGGCTTGATTACTGCAATGCTCTTCTGGCTGGTCTGCCGTCAAGTGCAATCAAACCCCTTCAAATGATCCAGAACGCTGCTGCACGTCTTGTCTTCAATGAGCCTAAGAGAGCCCACGTCACGCCCCTCTTCATCTCTGTGCACTAGCTACCCCTTGGTGCTCGTATCAAGTTCAAAGCGCTGATGCTTGCTTACAGATCCACCACAGGCTCTGCACCTTCCTACCTCCATACACTGCTACAACGCTACGTCCCCACCAGAAGCCTGCGATCAATAAAGGAGCGCAGGCTTGTGGTACCGTCACAGAGAGGCACAAAATCACTCTCCAGAACATTCTCCTTCACTGCTCCCTACTGGTGGAATGATCTCCCTACTTTCATCAGGAAGGCAGAATCCCTGGCAATATTCAAGAGACAGCTGAAAACTCATCTCGTCCGTGAACACTTGACCCCTCATAAAAAAAAAAAAAATCCTTTCCTTCCCTTTTCCCTTCCTACTCTAGCTTATGGTACTGAGCAATGTATGAAACTTGTATTGTGAGCACTTCCTGTGTTATTTGCCAATTCATGAAGAATCGCTTGTTTGTTTTCCTCACTTGTAAGTCGCTTTGGATAAAAATGTAACAGACTCTCATATTGTGTGCCTAACGTACAACTCCTGTATGTCACTGTAAACGTCTTTACCGCGATTACAATCATCACCCATCAAAACTTTAACGCGACACTGGTTTGCTTTATTCAACTGAGAGATGTAGTTTGTATATCATATGCTCATGCAGAGGTTGGGTGTTTTGAGACGTCTTTCAGTCCGTATTACACAGCATGATGAGAAACAGCTTGGGCTGCTGCAAAACAGAATAGGAGAGATTGTGCTTTAAAGCCAAATACACTACTTTCTCCACCATCTCTGATGAAATCCAGGGTTTCTCTGCATTAGGGCTGTTTGGACTGATTGTTTGAATGTATTTGCTTGTTGGATCATTGGACTGAAAACTTTGTGAACATAATGATGTCTCTTGGTCAAAAATCTGCTTCTTTTAGGATTTTTTGTCTTCTTCCATCATCTGTCTGGCAAGATTGTTTTCACTCCAGTTAAGTGTCTCGTGTTTTATCACTCCGCTGTTCACCTGAAGTTCAAGTTTACTCCATTTATCTGCCAATGAATTCCTCCGTGGAGTTCATCCTCCGTCTCGGTCTCTAAATCTGTGACAACTTCAAGCACAGTCACAATAATTTATTTTTAAAAAAGCACCATAAAAGTATTCAAATGACTTATGTGAAAGGCCATTGGCTCTTAAATGTCTTGTGACTACAACATGCTGAAGTTAGGTTTTGAATGAGTTGTGACTGTGACAAAAAGGCCTTTAGAAGACTTCAAATGTAACACAAGCCATTTCATAGTTTGTTTTTTTCTGAGAATAAATCTAATTTATTCCTTTTATGTGCTCAGCAATATTCCAAGTATATAAAAATGTAAAAAATATTATCTTCTAGATACAGAAACAGCTGATTATGTGCAGGGTTGAGGAGTCACGAAATACAAGTAACTTAGTTACGTATTTAAAATACAAAATTTGAGTTAGTGTATTTCGTTAGTTACATTTTAAATGGGTGGTAATCAGATTACAGTTCCATCTGAAAAGTGTTTTAGATTACCAAAGTGATTACTTTGAGTTTTAATGTCATTTAAACAGCGATTGGTGATTCTCTGACTCTGACCGTCTGAAAAGAAGTTCAGTTTCATCAACACTTTAATACTTTTAAGAGGATCATAAAAATGTTGTTATTTTTATTTAGTTCTGTCCTGAACAAGACAAAATGACTGAATTTATTAAAAAAAATGCCCAACGGTCAACTGAACTGTCCTGTCATGACCTGATGATCCACGACTGTTTTCATGTTTTGTGAGTCATTTTATAATTCACTCGATACTGTGACTTTTTCTCTCAATTCGTTTTTTCCCTCACTTCTTTTTCTCAGAATACTGAGATTTAAACTCACAACTGCAAGTTATAAAGTCAGAATTGGGAGATATCTCATAATTCTGACTTTTCTCAATATTGTGAGTTTATATCTCATAATTCTGACTTGTCTCAATATTGTGAGTTTATATCTCATAATTCTGACTTTTCTCAATATTGTGAGTTTATATCTCATAATTCTGACTTTATAACTCACAATTGCAACTTTATATCACGCAATTCTGAGGGAAAAAGTCAGTATTGTGAGATAAAAACTTGCAATGACCTTTTTTCTGTTTGTTTCACACTTATTAGTATTCCAAAGTATTCTAAAGTATTTAGATTAAGTTACTAAACTTGAGTAATGTAAAGAAATACGTTACAAATTACTTTGTAAACCATGTATTTTGTAATCTGTAGTGAAATACATTTTAAAAGTAACCTACCCAGCCCTGATTATATGCAAATCTTGCACATGCAACACTAGTGGACACCTTTGCAACGAGAGCGTGTTTGGTGTGATGAGACGGTATAGCGTTATATATACGGATATATATTCTCTTTGTGGAAAATAAATGTCATTCACACTGAAGTTGACAATGTGTCAGCATTCACAGGAGGATATCATTATAGAGCCGTGTGATTCATCAATCTTCAGCCACAGCGAGGCCTCAGAAAGAAGTAAACACAATGCAATGATTACATTCATGTCCAGCTTAATGTGTGCCTGCACCATCGAAAAACATTTTCTAATAAACCTATTATGACTTGTTAAAGCCTAGGGAAGTATCAGTACAATCTTTTTAGCAGATTCGAAATTGCGAACATAATTTAGAGTAGACTGCAGAAATTGTGCGCAGCTGGAATATTGTTCACACATGAGCTCTGTTTTTGCCAAACTATGTCAGACAAAAGCAAACATTAAGGTTGAGCTTAAAAATTGGCATTGCAGGAAAAGATATTGGGTTGTTGAAATGGCTGACAATGTATTTGGGATTCCCTACGTGTCAAAACATTTGGAACAGTCGCCTTAAATGAGTTACACCCAAAATAACGTCACACGTATATATATTGTACAGCGTCCATCGTTAATAAGAGATTTTTTTTCATGTTAATTAGAACCATCTAGCTATTCAAAATGCTTTTCATATTTCATACCTAATCCCTGCCATCAGAATTCCTTGAACACATCGATATAGTTTGAAAAGCATCTCAGGAGCATGTGGAAGTATTCACTTTTTTTTTTTAAAAGATTGTTTTTGCCTCATGTCTACGCATTAATTTCCTTATGTTTTAGTCCAGATTTCCATTTTTTTAAATCTAATACAACATGCACACAAGTTCCCTTTGAAAGAGAAAAGCGAAGGGAAAAAAAAGTCAATGGCTTAAGAAAGAATCTTAAGAAAAATCCATATTCACAGTCGATTTAGCCTGTTCTTTGTTTTGGAAGGCCACAGAAGTATTAGCCATATACTTAATCACGGTCTGTTGTTAATTTTTTGACATTTATTGGTCTTGTGTGATGCTCAGATTCACCACTGACATCACTGTATGTAATGGGGTGCGTCTGCACTTCTTAATAATACAAGGATATATGAGTGAGTCAGAGGGACAGTATACTACACTGTAACGAATTGCTGTAAAAATTACAGCAATATTTTACAGCAGATGGCTGTATTCTTAATAATACAGCATATTGCTGTAAACTGCAATGCATTCTGGGGGGCGTGGCGGTTTGACTCAAAATTACAGCATATTACTGTAAATTTCAAGCATAAAGAGGCATTGTAGGATTTTCAACGGTTGAGATTCTGGTAGCAGCAAGAGAGAGAGAGAGAGAGTGGTCTACAACTGTGGTAAGTGACTTATTTAATTAAAAAAATACAGCAAAATAAAAAAAAATTGTCAATCAAAGAATACGGTAAAATTCTGTAAATTAAATTATAGTAATGGTACTAAAAAATTACAGCAATATTTTACAGCAGATGGCTGTATTCTTAATAATACAGCATATTGCTGTAAACTGCAATGCATTCTGGGGGCGGGGCGGTTTGACTCAAAATTACAGGATATTACTGTAAATTTCAAGCATAAAGAGGCATTGTAGGATTTTCAACGGTTGAGATTCTGGTAGCAGCGAGAGAGAGAGAGAGAGAGAGTGGTCTACAACTGTGGTAAGCGACTTATTTAATTAAAAACAATGCAGCAAATTTAAAAAGAATACAGTAAAATTCTGTAAATTAAATTATAGTAATGGTACTGTAAAAATTACAGCAATATTTTACAGCAGATGGCTGTATTCTTAATAATACAGCATATTGCTGTAAACTGCAATGCATTCTGGGGGCGGGGCGGTTTGACTCAAAATTACAGGATATTACTGTAAATTTCAAGCATAAAGAGGCATTGTAGGATTTTCAACGGTTGAGATTCTGGTAGCAGCAAGAGAGAGAGAGAGAGAGTGGTCTACAACTGTGGTAAGCGACTTATTTAATTAAAAACAATACAGCAAATTTAAAAAAAAATTATCAATCAAAGAATACGGTACAATTCTGTAAATTAAATTATAGTAATGGTACTGTAAAAATTACAGTAACTGGCTGGCAACCCTGCTGCCAGTATTATACTGTAAAATTTACAGGCAATTTTTAACAGTGTAGGCCAAATGTACAGAGATCTCTGTTGCTTCTTTCATTCTTCTGTCAAAATATAAAAGAAAAAGAAAGATAGAAATCATTATACAATAGCTAATTCTGGGCGTATAACAGTACTGGAACATGTTACTGTTAAATTAGATTGTCATCTTAAATGAATGCTCACTTACACCTGAAGATGCTGGTTGACCGAAAACGAAAATCATTCTGATCAATAACCCACGAAAAATACTAATAAGTGTAAACCAGCCTGGAGCAGCATGACAATTCATATGGGTCTAAGATGGTGTTCAAAGCAGGGCTCAATCAAACTGTCATTTATAATATCTGACGAAACAATTTCAGGCCCTCAGGAGGATTCATGTCCAACTGGCCGATAATTCCTCGACTAGAACGAGCCAAAAAATATACAATGTCAAGGACACATTCCTGGACTCAGAAACAGCATCCGTCTCGCCGCCTCACGGCATACCTGGCTGGAATCACGTCTTAGCTTCGACTCTCTCGAGAGCCCCAATGACGTCTGTTAAACATAAATAAAAACAGCATGAAGAACTAGAGTCTCTCGTCCCTTTGTATCTATAGACAGACTCTTAATTCTGCACATCTCCAGTTATGCGATTAGGCAAAGGAAATAATAAAGCAATTTTGCATATAATTTGTCTTACCTCCTTCCTCTGAAATATCTGAAGCTGACAACCTTTGGAAAAGACAAAAAGTACTGCGAAAGTTTGTGAACTTTATGTTGGCTTGATAAAGTTTTGTTTCAGAATTCTGGAAACCTGACCAATATTTATTCATCCTTAAGACACAGTTCAATGGGTTTGTTAACTTTGCTTCGAGCTGTAGGAAGGAGGCCAGCAGTAGCAAATGACTGAAATACTATGGTGATGAAAGACAAGAAACTGAGATACGAGCAGTTGAAGCGGGACATTGGTGTACACAACAAGGACATACGTCATTTGGGCTACATGGAGCTGTTACCCAAGATAGAAGTTGTCTTGTATTATGTTCAACTTATGAAACGAAGAACCGAAATATCCTCTCTGCAACTGGGTAAATTAAAATACATTTTTTTGCTTGATTTATGGATTAAATGCGCATGGAACATCGAGACGTTCCCAATAATATTTATGTTCTCATACTATTTATTAAAATCGAGCCACATCAATGTTTCGCCAAGTTATTTTTTTTCAAACATTCTTTTTACATACACAAATAGTCACTGTGTTCAGTCATTTACCAAGTCAATCCTGTAGTCTTGCTCACAAATTCACATTAATTGTGACCAGGGCTGGGTGGGTTACTTTTAAAATGTATTTCACTACAGATTACAAAATACATGCTTTAAAAAGTCATTTGTAACGTATTTTGTTACTTTACTCAAGTTTAGTAACTTAATCGAAATACTTTAGAATACTTTGGAACACTAATAAGTGTGAAACAAACACAAAAAAGGTCATTGAGAGTTTTTATCTCACAATTCTGACTTTTTCCCTCAGAATTGCATGATATAAAGTTGCAATTGTGAGTTATAAAGTCAGAATTATGAGATATAAACTCACAATATTGAGAAAAGTCAGAATTATGAGATATAAACTGACAATATTGAGAAAAGTCAGAATTATGAGATATAAACTCACAATATTGAGAAAAGTCAGAATTATGAGATATAAACTCACAATATTGAGAAAAGTCAGAATTATGAGATATAAACTGACAATATTGAGAAAAGTCAGAATTATGAGATATAAACTCACAATATTGAGAAAAGTCAGAATTATGAGATATAAACTCACAATATTGAGAAAAGTCAGAATTATGAGATATAAACTCACAATATTGAGAAAAGTCAGAATTATGAGATATAAACTGACAATATTGAGAAAAGTCAGAATTATGAGATATAAACTCACAATATTGAGAAAAGTCAGAATTATGAGATATAAACTGACAATATTGAGAAAAGTCAGAATTATGAGATATAAACTCACAATATTGAGAAAAGTCAGAATTATGAGATATAAACTCACAATATTGAGAAAAGTCAGAATTATGAGATATAAACTCACATTAAAACTCAAAGTAATCACTTTGGTAATCTAAAACACTTTTCAGATGTAACTGTTATCTGATTACCACCCATTTAAAATAAAATACAGTTACTCAAATTTTGTATTTTAAATACGTTACTAAGTTCCTTGTATTTCGTTACTCCCCAACCCTGATAGTGACACCGTTTCATCAAATATTCCTCAGTATTGTGTACCGTTTAAAACACCTCCACCATATACCTCATATTCTCCATCCTCTCAATTCAAACAAACAACAAGGACGAGAGGACGCAAGGATGTCTCCGGATATGAGGGCAAGAACGTTTTCACATGCATCACTTTACCGTTCTCCTGCCAAGCATGAGAAAAACATTTCCTCGCAATTCCAAAACGCTGAGCTCTTTCGTGCAAGGCGGATTAATGTAGCTCAGAGTGGAGACCAGGCGGGTGAAGTTACCCCAAAAACATCGGGAAATGAGGTCAAGCATAGAGAACGCTACAAAATGTCATCATCTCCTGTCTGTCAGAGTCGTCCGCCCCAAAACACAGAACATTGAGAAATGATCCTTAAAAAGCGTCCGTCCAGTCACGACTTGGTTGTCTACCAAGACATTAGGGTTGTTTTCAGCTTTGAGCACAGGCCAGGATGACATTGCATGTGTTCTCATCGTATTCCACTCAGTCATTATCCGCTTGGCTACGGCCGTTTTTACGGCAGACCGCACATGTTTCTGGAGCATATGGAGAGTGTCGGCCACACAAATGTGTGTATGAAAATTTGACAAGTTTTCCTGGGCAATATATCTCCGAGCATTTCAAACACCTTTTTGTTTAAGTCTTCAGTCTGACAGGCTGTTTGCCGCAGTCACGGACGCATGTGAAATATTCCAAAAAACGATTGTCTGCATTTATCAGGATTACAAATGTACGGTCTTGATCAGGCACCATCTATCACAGAGCCACATTCGCTCGTTCATCTCAGAAAGGGCCATTCAGATGCTCAAGGGAAGCAGCTGCTTTGACATCAAATGGAGAGAAAGGCATTGTTAGGCGATGCGTGTCCCACATCAGTCACAAAGAGTTCAGCGTGCCAATTCAGCTACGTAAAGCGTCTGCCGTTCTGCACGGAAACCCGATCTTAACCCTGACACATCAGCGTGTGGTCTGTGATGTTTGGCCTGGAGAATGCTTCGCCTCAATCTCCGAATGCCTGTCTAGCTGCCACGAGACGTGGTTTACTCATGAAATCACTGCAAACAGCCCCAGTACTACACATGGCAAGCAGTGCAGCATCTGGAAGACCCCGCTTCATTCTTATCATTTGCGGCTTTGTGTTATATGTTGATCCTGAAGAGCTTTTAATGGGTGTAAGAAGCGAGACAATTTGGAGGGAATGATGGTGCGGTTCCATATACGAATTTATACCTCCCACCAACAGCAAAGATGCACATTGAAAATCAGAGGATAATTGAAACGTGGAAACAAAGGTTCAGTCTTTTGAAAACCATTAAACAAAGGCACCATCATTTGCATTCACGGTCACTAATCAAATGAGTGACATTGAGTACTTTTTGTTTTTTACTGTTTTCATTGAAACGAAAGATGTTCTTTGGGACGTTCTCAAATCTCAAATTCTCACACGGAAACAAAAGACCATTTAACAAACACATTCAAGTTTACATGTCTGTGGATGGGGTCTGTTCACTGTTGAGGTTTGACTAAAAGTGGTAAATAATGACTCAATGTACACGGAACAGACCACTCAAAAAAATATTTCAGTCTAAACATTAGTTTTATGTAATTTAATTACATAGCAATTTTCCATCCATTTGGATTACATAGTTTTAACATAAGCAAACTAATCAACTTAATGTGATTCATATTTGTCAGTCATACGTAAATGAAAAATGCCCAGGTCAATGAACACTGTTTAGTGGTCATGTGTGTGCGCACTACTGAGTTAAAGTAGCGTTGAAGCAGAGTCAGAGTTAATGAGATCATTCAGTGATGATTAATGATGAACGCCTGCTGTTAACAAGCAGAATCACTGAAGGACAGAGAAACTCAAGAACTACAACTGATGAAATCAACTGAAGATAAAAGACACTATTCATATACTCAACTATTACATAAATCTTACCTATTTCATTTACATATGACTGACAAATATGAATCACATTAAGTTTATTAGTAAAACTTATGTTTAGACTGAAATATTTTTTTGAGTGCACGAACACTTTCAGTGCTTACGTAAAACCCATTTAAGTCCACTGCAATGAAATTTTATCACAAAATGATTGTACATCTTAAAATTTAGCCTGCCATTTAAAATTTATATGCCTTGGCATGGCATTTGTTGACAGAGACGTTGTCCTCTGGCCTGTCTATTAAAAGTCATTGGTTTTATGTCACCATTAACCTTACCATGAGGTCTTGGACAAACAAATGAAATCTAACAGTGCCCTCAATTGAAAGCTAACTATTGTCTTTGGCTTGGTTGACTATGACAGAACATGAGCTGTACAACCACACCGTGTCATGAGCAAACCTTTTATGATTTATTGCACGCTAGACTTTTCCATTCGACACTTGCCGTATGACTAAACTGCACCTTGTTTTTCTGGGGCGCCAATGTCACATATGTCCATAGAATCCAGCTGACTGATGTATGTTTGTGTTCCTCAGTGTTTTCAGACAACAGATTTGGTTCATTTTTAGACCACTGGCATAGGATGAAGAGGAAGATGAATGTCTTGGACTTTGATGTGTATGCATGTGTGCCATGTTAGTCTCTGCTCTGCGGTTCTGTGTCAGAATTCACTGATGGATATTCAAAGTATGCCAAAGCAGATAAGCTCTTTTGGCCAAAGCCTGCTGACATTGTCTGGAAACTTGGTTACTTGAGACAGTAAAAGTCCACACTTTTCACTTTATGAAAGTCAAATGAGCCCAAATGGCAAATCTGTCTTGAGCTCTTTGTTCTGAAGGGTAATTCAGATTCAAACAGGAAATTCTGGAAGTTCCTGTCACCTCTAGAAACTCTGACTCCAACCCCGCAATTCATTTCATTCCGAGCACATTCCAGGGCTAAAAAACAATGGCTAGCACATTTACACACAAGTGCACCATGGGAGCTTTGTTGAGCTGATGAAGGTTTAGAGAAAGAGCTGAGGTTCATTTAGTGGTCAATTCCTCTGGAGATGTTAAACACTATTGAAGAAAGGTGAAGACTGTAAACCTACAAGATACAGCGAACTGTTAAATAAGTCAAAGTCGTGCACACAAGACATCCAGAAACAGAGAGGCGCAATGGAACGTGAAACAATGCAAAGTCAAAAACTGGAATATTTTCATTTGATAGTGTCTTACAAACGTACCACTCGTGCAATGAGTCAAAGACGTCAGTCGAGTACATGTTAAAATATTAACACAGGTATGTTTGTGAACTACGGTGGCCGAGAGAGCTCAAAGCACTACAAATAAAAAAAAGCACATGCAAATAAAAAAAAAAAAACGTGATCATCAGTTTGAAAACACATGCAAACACAAAAAAGCGCTGCAAATAGCACAAACCACAACGGAAATGTTTCAAGGAGGACCCCAAAAAGTGACGGACCCTACTAGGACGTGCGTCCAAAACCAGTTCAACTCACCCTTCACTTATTCACTGATCCCTATATAGTGTACGGCATTTGAGTGCACAATGTGTTCACAATCATGAAATACAATAAAAACTGCAAACAAAAATAAACAACTGTACATTATTTCATGCATTTATTATTTTTAATAAAGTGTTTTTCTCAGACGTCACATTAGTACGCTAAGGAATATTTTTAAATCATCCACTAAATGATCATCTCTTAAAGTTGAATGAGTGAACAACAATGCCACATATTAAAACACTTTTCTGTTAGTGAAACACATTACATGGAGTTCATGCCTACAAAATATATTTTAATATTTTTTTAGTTTGCGCTGTTGTCAAGTAGGGTCCGTCACTTTTTGGGGTCCCCCTTGAAACATTTCCGTTGTGGTTTGTGTGTTTGCAGTGCTTTTTGTATATGCAGCGCGTTTTTGTGTTTGCATGTGTTGGGAGGATTTGCAGCACATGTGTTGTCAAACTGATGATCATGGTTTTTTTTAATTTGCATGTGTTTTTTTTTTATTATTTGCATGTGTTTTTTTTATTTGCATGTGCTTTTTTATTTGCATGTGCTTTTTTTAAATTTGCATGTGCTTTTTTTTTATTTGCATGTGCTTTTTTTTATTTGCATGTGTTTTCTTATTTGCAGCGCGTCGAGCTCTCTCGGCCACCGTAGTGAACACTACGTTGGCTGCAAGTGCTTTTGAATATTCTTAACCCCGTTTCAGAAATTTACAGCACTGTACAGACTTTATAAACTAAATAAAATGTATACAAACCTTTATTTTACCAAAGCACCAATTTGGAGGCACTGAGATCTGCTCTCTCCTGACAAGGATGCAAAAAGCCTGCACTCTGTGTAACCCAACCACTGAGTTGCTGTAGTAAACTAAGCCAACTCTGGGTTGTTTCGCCGGAGGGCAGGTGGGGAGGGGTGTAGTAAACCATGGAAAAAATAACCCAACAAGACTCAACATACAAAATACAGCAAGGTCAGAAAAAACAACAGTGTAATACCAATTTCACAGACCATTCATGGGTCCATTTATCAGGACATTATGTTATTACTTAAATAGTCTAATTTTATTTCATTTTTTGTGCACTTGTAATGAAATGTTTTTCACCTTCTCTTTGGAAATAATAAAATTTTTCAAGACTCTAAATATTGTTTATGTGGACAACCTGTGCTAATAGCATATCCAGCCAATTACTCTATTGCATAACTAGTGCAATTATTGCGTTGTGTGATCTAGGTCTTCACAATTTAGTGGTTTAGTTCTATGATTAAGTTCCAATGTGCTCTAATTTCTAAACAATCAAAAATCCTCCTGCAATATGTCATAGCAGCAGCTGTAAGGAATCACTTCAGAAAGAGAGCGCAAATGCCTCATCTGTCATCAATAGAGCTGTCTGTTGCCTAATTAGCATTCACATATCAGCGCGCGCCGATCACAGCAATGACATCATTACCATCGCATGCTCCTTCAGGCTAAAACACATGGCTTATTCTGCAGATGACTCAAGAATTTGTCTGTCATACTACGCCACACATTTACACATTTCCCACATGGATCCTTGTTTCCAAATAAACAAAGGCACGAGGCAGGCCGTGGATGACCTCACGCTTCCCTGAGATCACCAGATTCTGTTTGACAGCTATAACGTTCCACAGGAGTGCCGATAGAGTGGTTCCAACCTAGGAACCAGCAAATTATGTACTTTTGACAAGTAAACACTTTGGCTGGATGTTTAAATTCTATTGACATCATTTTATCATTGCTCTTTTGCTATAAAACAGCTGTGACTGACTTAGCTTTTATCCCATCATGCCTGCGCATTTGCATATTTAAACTGGTATTGCATATTTAAACTGATATGTGGCTTATGACGCATTCAACAACCAAGGGCATTTGTCATCGTGGTGCTTTGTTAAGAAGTCTTTTTTTTAATGGCAATGTAAAAGAGATTTCACAACTTTATTCATGGTTCAGATTTTCATTGAGGTCATATATATGACTACAGAAGAATTGAAATATTGTAACGCGGAGTCAGCGGGTTGAAATCCAAGTGCAGCTTTATTTCAAGACGTAGTCAGACAGGCAATGGTCAACACAACAGCAAACAGTAGTAACAGGGGAAAGGCAAACTCGTAGTAAATATTCCAGGCTAAGGTCAAAAGGCAGGCAGGTGTATGGAGGACAACGGAACGGATTCATAACAGCTGAATTTGGAACAGCGTTCTAAAATGGCTCGCAAGCATTTTACCCCAGTCACACGTACATTGTTGATGCGCGTATTGTTAATGTTGATGCTCACAACATGTGAGAAGAATTACAAGCTGAGTCGAGTACTTTACGAGCCCAGAGAGTCGGCTTGAATTTGACTAGATTACTATTTGACAAGGTTACAATAGAACTCTAAGCCATCAATCAAAGTATGGCCAACAGAGATCTCGGTAAAGAGATAACGTTTAGGATCTTGAATTTTCAGTAGTATTACAGCACACTGTGCGTGTATAGTAACATTCAAAGCTATGGCAACAACATTGAAACCACAAAATATCATGCGATTGTTGCCGCTTTGCCAGGCTGTACAGTCGTGCCGTGTACCAACTGCTTTGGCACGATTGTGCAGGGTTCACAATAGGAATGAAGCAAAATACCTTTTTCGGATAAGGCACAGACAATGGCTTTAAAACTAATAACAATCAACTATCCAACCTATCCGATAATGGGAAAATATTTTGCAGACATTTCAAGTGTTTGCTGGATCACAGGTGACCCTGGGGTCATAGCACAATATTATAGCTATATAAAACTCCAAAATTACTACACAGAAATGACAGCGACTGTAATTAAACTCTATGAATGAAATGAGTACAATGATTGATAGACGCCTTGCCGACTATCAACTAAGATATGATACTGAATCATACATGTTTTCCACTATTTGATATGTCCATTTAAATATTTTAAATCTTGTACGATATGATACAGAATTCAGCAGGCAGCAATCATTTTGTATGCTTTATAATTATAATAACAAATCTTTATGACGTGCATAGTAAAGGTTGTTTAAATAATTTTCAACCACTGAATATATTTACTTCCTTTCACAAACTTCTGGTTAAAGCTACTCCTACTTCCAGTTTTATCTGCCAGCAGCCATGTCACCCTGTAGCCCAAGACTGGTTGCCCACTGAAGCTAAGCAGGGCTGAGCCTGGTTAGTACCTGGATGTGAGACCTCCTCGGAAAACTAGGTTGCGGCTGGAAGAGGTGCTATTGAGGCCAGCAGGGGGCGCTCACCATGCAGTCTGTGTGACTCCTAACGCCCCAGTATAGTGATGGGGACACTATGCTGTCAAAAAAAGCACCATCCTTCTGATGAGATGAGTTAAACTGAGGTCGTGACTCTTTGTGGTCGTTAAAAATCCCAGGATGGCTTTCGAAAAAAAGAGTAGGGGTGTAACCCTGGCATCCTGGCCAAATTTGCTCAAATTTTCCTCTGTCCATCATGTCCTCCTAATCATCCCCAATTACTGATCGGCTTCATCACTCGGTCTCCTCTCCACCAATCAGCTGGTGTGTGGTGGGCGTTCTGGCCCAATATGGCTGCTGTCGCATCATCCAGGTGGATGCATAGTACTGAGACTGCTCTCATTAGAGTTACAAATGATTTGCTCTTATCATCAGATAAGAGGTTGTATCTCTCTATTAGTCTTACTAGACCTCAGTGCTGCTTTTGACACTATTGACCACAATATTCTTTTGAATAAATTCGAAAATTATGTCGGCATTAGTCGAACAGCATTGGTATGGCTCAAATCATCCTTATCTGTCAGTTATCAGTTTGTAGTAGTAAACGAAGAGATGTCATTGCGATCACAAGTTCAATATGGAGTGCTGCAAGGCTCAGTACTAGGACCGTTGCTTTTCACTCTGTACATGCTACCCTTGGGAGATATCATAAGGAAGCATGGCATTCGTTTTCACTGTTACGCTGACGATCCTCAGCTCTGTATTTCTTTGTGCCCTGACGAAACCTACCAATTCTCAAAATTAAAGGAAAGCGTAGCTGATATAAAAAAAATTGGATGACTAATAATTACTACTAAATTCAGAAAAAAACGGAGATTCTAATTATTAGACCAAAAACTTCTGCACATAATAAATTAGAATACTCTCTAACACTTGATGGCTGCTCTGTTAAGTCGTCCTCATCAGTTAGGAACCTGGGTGTGCTCTTTGATACCAATCTTTCATTTGAAAGCCACATTTCTAGCATATGTAAAACCGTATTCTTCCATCTTAAAAATACATCTAAACTATGACATATGCTCTCAATGATGAATGCGGAACAGTTAGTTCATGCGTTCATGACCTCGAGACTAGATTACTGTAACGCTCTACTGGGTGGTTGCCCTGCTCGCTTGATAAACAAACTACAGCTGGTCCAAAACGCAGCTGCTAGAGTCATTACTAGAACCAGGAAGTATGATCATATTAGCCCGGTTCTGTCAACACTGCACTGGCTCCCTATTAAACATTGTATAGATTTTAAAATCTTGCTAATTACTTACAAAGCGCTAAATGGCTTAATACCTATAATACCTACCCGTGGCCCTGGGGTATCGGCGGAGACTGTGTTAACTATCTCATCCCTTGTGAGGGTCTTACCGACTCATCAGCCAGTGGCACAGATCACCAACAAACCGTCCCATACCGGCGAGATGAAAAAGATCTTAAACTAGATGGAACTGGATTAAATATTTTGACTGTTGCGATCCAAATCGGACTCATGACCTGTAACTCTGCCTAAATATCAGGCAAGTGTTCACTGTTGGCAAGAGGAGAACTGGCCCCCCGACAAAGCCTGGTTTCTCCCAAGGTTTTTTTCTCCATTTGTTGGAGTTTTGGTTCTTGCTGCTGTTGGCTTTGGCTTGCTTAAGTTGGGGACACTTGCTTGATATTCAGCAGTGTTTTTGATATGACTGCATTGGCGCCGTTGTATGCGAACTGAACTGAGCCGGATGATTACTTCATTGTTTTCTCCAGTGCCGATATAAATAAATTAACTAGAGTAATAACTATTGATCTTTGGAACATGAATGAATCAATACAAATATATAGAATAAGCTGGACAATTACACCATTTCCTTTGGGAGCTGCAGTGCAGCCAAAATTATTTGCCAATTATTACTGTAAAGCTGCTTTGTCCCAATTTGCATTGTAAAAAGCATTATATAAGTAAAGGTGACTTGACTTGACTTGATTTTCAGTTTACTGAAAATAGTTGAGGAGAGGGAGTAGTTTAACAGCTGCATTGCTGTTAATGTAGATTTCATTTGTTTGTAATAAACAAGTGCAGCTGCATCTGCATTGGTTGTTGTACAGTTTTTATTTGGTTGGCGGGCGTGGGTTAGGACCAGCTCTGTATCCTGCTGTCAACATTTTACTAAACTGAAGTAGCTTAATAATGACATGACTTTTATCACATCGTTCCTTTCATGTTGTAAGAGTTTAATTGGAGTCAGCACACTGCCATGACTTGGCAGAGGAATTATTTTCTTCAGACTGTAGATGCAAAAAAGCCAAGTATGTTTGTTCAGAAATCACAGCACTCCCATTTTTTTTTATTTTTTTTTTGCTTTCCATCTGTCCACAGGCTGTCAGTGGCCACAAATTGTTTCCAGAGATACGGCATTTAAAAGCTCAAAGTGTTATTCCCTGAATTGGGTTAATCCATCGCTTGACCATTCAAGCCATTTTTTGAACCGTTCCCACCAGTTATAAACCATGTTAATGCAAGTCATAATCATTGTGATTATGATTACAATCTTCCCATTGTTACTGAAATTAAAGTAAAATGGACTGCAGATCCTTTATTATAAGGGACTGGAGCTTTGCCTGAATGTTTATTCAAAACCAGAGCTTTCCAAATGCCAAGACCCTTCTAGCAAATCAAGAGTAAAGCTTCAGTTCTTGCAGACGCGTCAGTCAAGCTCGCATCAGCTGACATTCAGCTAATCTGCGCCATCCAATAGGGATACTTTTCAGATTAGACCGCGTCTTTCAAATACTCCTTCCAGCATTCAGATGCTGCTTGATCCTACAATATATGATTGTACCTGAGGCTCAGTACCTCACACCTCGGCTCATGTAATCCAGGTCACACTCAAAAAAATATTTCAGTCTAAACATAAGTTTTATGTAATTTAATTACATAGCAATTTTCCATCCATTTGGATTACATAATTTTAACATAAATAAACTAATGAACTTAATGTGATTCATATTTGTCAGTCATACGTAAATGAAAAATGCCCAGGTTAATGAACACTGTTTAGTGGTCATGTGTGTGCGCACTACTGAGTTAAAGCACCGTTGAAGCAGAGTCAGAGTTAATGAGATCATTAAGTGATGATTGAGCATTAATGATGAACACCTGCTGTTAACAAGCAGAATCACTGAGGGACAGAGAAACACAAGAACTACAACTGATGAAATCAACTGAAGATAAAAGACATTTCATCTCTCACTATTCATTACATAAATCTTGCCTATTTCATTTACATATGACTGACAAATATGAATCACATTAAGTTTATTAGTTTGTTTATGTTAAAACTATGTAATCCAAATGGATGGAAAATTGCTATGTAATTAAATTACATAAAACTTATGTTTAGACTGAAATATTTTTTTGAGTGCATTATTGTTTTTATTAAATCCTCATTTCAGGTGATGTTCATGTGTATTTTACTTATTGTATCAGTTCTGTGAGATGTCTCTATTATTTTGATAAACTGTTCAAGTTCTTGGGTGAAATGTATCACTCTGCTCCCGGTTCTTTGCAGGACCTTAAATTGCTATCGCTTATTACTATCGTTTAAATTGTTTTATTGCTAACGTTCATTGTTATCATTAATAAATCTTTGACGATAGTGATCTGACAGAGAATTATTTTTGAAACATATTGTATATACTGTAAACAACATGGTTGACAGATTTTTTTTGTTGATATTTACTTTATAATAAAGATTTGTTAACAGATAATACAATTTGAACAATTTTGAACAGTCGTGTTTTTATTAATTTATATTTTATTGCGTTTTGTGTTATTTAATGTAATGTTACCAAATGTGACCTTATTGTTAAGTGTAATGTTTTAATATAGGGGCGACCAGGAATGGCTGTAACATGAAATCAGAAATGTAATAGAAGCTTTTAAACAAATTGTTTCTTTCTTTTTTTTTAATGCTTGAAATTAAACGTGGTTGAATTGGTGGACTGTGAATCATGTTGGCATTTTCTATTCTTTGCTGAAAAGTATTTAAACGTATTTGGATTATATTTTTGATATTTAAACATACAAAAAAAATCAGCTAGAATGATGGAAAAACTGAATATTTATTGATATAAATATATTTTACAAGATATATTAGTGATATATTTTACTTAAATATATTTTCATTTTTTGCCAGTCTGAATGTCTGTATTTTCCATCCTTCCCCAGTAACTCCAAAGAACCTCATTAAAGCCTTCTCTGTGTTAGTAAAACCTACGAATAATTACTGTGTTTCATCATAACATCTTTTCTGGTCTTTGTGATTGAATGCGAGTGTGTAATTTGTGTTTTGAAAACAAAAGTCAGCGCATGTTTAGCTTTTTCGACAACCCAGAGTTAAATACAGGATTTAATTTGGGTAAACATCTAATATGTTGTTTACAGATCATTCATATTCATATTTACTTTTATCCATTTCTTCTCGTTAGCTGTTACTGAAATCCATGGAAAACTTCCACCAGCTCTGTGAAACTGTCCAAGCTCAGATCTGTTAAATGTCATGCATAATGCACACATATAATTCACACGCCGATACGTTAATGACCGTAACATTTTAATTCATCTTAATGAAATCACAAAACCCCCAAACCTAGGCCATTTTTTCCAGCACTTGACATTGTAAGGAGTGGAAAAGTATTTCTAACACACCTTGTTCTCCATCATGTAAATTGATGGCTTCTGCTGATATGTTTTGAAGCTAACATGAGGGATGAAAATGCTGGGGGGGAAAAAGACCCTACTCAGTCAACCAAGCAGTAAACTGACGTCTGCAGGCTTCATGTGCTGCAGTCTCTATCCGATGAGACCTGCGACGGTCTCTCTGAGCTCATGAATTTGGAGTATTTTCCCACATTGCTGACACTGTTGCTTTAAGAGCTGATAACAGTCTGCATTAGCCAGTCCTAGCCAAGCAAAGCAGAAGGGAAATAGAATATGCAGACTGACAGCCAAATGACTTTTGAGGGGTGTGGGATGTGTCGAAGATCCACCCAAAATGCTTGAGGAGGTAAAAGACGCCTTTTTAAAAATGACCCTCAGCTCACGCTCTTTAATGGATGGCCATCCTGCTTTTTCCTGGGCTCTTCGGAAGACTTATTAGAGCAGATGTTTGCACAGCTGCTGCTGTCAGAGGTAGAGTCTGGAACGTTGCCTCACTTCTGCAGCGCAAGAGGAATGAGACTCACACATCACCCTCAGGTTCTTGTGAAATGCTCTCGCCTCATTTCGAACGGTTCATGGACTTTTTTTGATGCTGGCCAAAATAACAGAATTTCTCCTAATAATCTTGTTGACAAAATTTGGGACTTCTACAGAATGACATGGAAGATCTTAGTGGATAAGAATGACAAATGTGCTGCAATTATTTGAATCCCTATCCCTTCGATTTCCCATATTTGTTTTTAGCATGTTATCAAAGAAAATGGTCAATGCTTTTATTATGAAGTTAAATTTGAAGGTATGTGAGAGAAGAATCATAACCAATCTGTATTCTCATTACATGATATATAATACAGTAATTCATCGTTAAACTCTACTAATCTAATAACTAGTGATAATCACTACTACTATTGCTCATACTCCTATTGAGTCCTCAAATATTGTGGCTTGAAGGCGAGAGGTATGGTGTAACTTTTCTAAGTGATTGAACATATTAAGTTAAGAAAGACAGATAACAGTGTCTGGACAACCTGTCTCTCTGCCCTAAATACATGCTTAGTATAGCTGCACGATTAATCGTTTAAAGATCACAATCTCATTCCTAAATCACAGCAATTCTCCTCTGTCTATAAAACCTGTGACAAGTGCAAACATTAAAATCTGCGTTGGTGCTGCCGCTGACACAGAGAGAGAGCATTTATATATGGGAAACAGATTAACAAACACACAGTATCATTATTTCTGAGATACATTAATTCAAATGTATAAATAAGTACTGCGATAAAAAATCATGGTTTAAATATAAACACTGATGTCAACAGTAGGGGTCAAAATAGAGTAATTAATCTTTTGAAAGTAATTAACACCTAAAATAATCCCTAGGGGTTGAATTGGGAAACGGAATACCCACACTGCCATGCTGAGGGGATTAGTGTCCTGTTGGCTGAGCCAAGTCAAAGGACTCAGGAGTCCTCATCCCTAAGGCACACTAGCCTTAGAATGGAATTTGTCAAGAACGGAGGCCTCAACAGGATGATTCTAAAGAGAGGAAGTTTATGTTCAGGCCAGCGTCCAAGGAGGCTCACAGAGAGCCTAACACTCAGGACTTCTGTTCAGGCAGCCCTGAAGAGTGGAGGCCTCAAACAGGCAACACTAGGAGGCCTAGGCAGTACTCTAACCCAACGGTGATACCAAGAAAGCTCAGAAAGAGCTAAAACTGGGCTGTGAAGCTCAGCAAAGTGGAGGCTTCAATACAAAGACTCTCATAATGAGAGGCCTAGCAACACTCCAGATTGAGGTCATTAGCCAAGGAGGCTCCTAGACAGCCTAATGACCTAGTAGTAGGGGGTAGTCGTGGTGAGGGAGTTGGACCTGAAGGTTGCTGGTTCGATTCCCACACCAGCAGGAATTGAAGGTGGGGATTGTGAATGAACAACACTCTCTCCACCTTCAATACCATGACTAAAGTGAGCTTGAGCAAGACACCTGACCCCTAATTGCTCCCCTTGTAAGTCGCTTTGGATAAAAGCGTCTGCTAAATGATGAAAAAATGAAAAATGAAAATGAAAATAGTAGACTACCTTACCGCCAAGCCGAGAGCTAGAAGAGGAGGCCTCAGTATGATGGCTCTCTATCTTGAAAGGAGACGTAACAATTCCCTATGTTCAGGATATCTTGCAAGGAGGTTCAGAGAGCCTAACAACTCACAATTGCTATCTTTGCAGAACTTTGAGGAGCAGAGGCCTCATTTGTAATTCTCTCCAGTGAGAGGAGGCCTAACCATGCTTGCAGTTGCCAAGGAGGCTCATAGAGAGCCTAACAACTTAAACTTTAGTGAAGCCCTAGGAGAGGAGGCCTCAGCCTGATGACTCTCTAAATCGAGAGGAGACAACACTGCAGACTCAGGATATCTTGCAATGATGCTCACAGAGAGACTACAACTCACAATTGCTATCCTAGCAGAGCTTTGGGGAACAGAGACCTCAATAAAGACAATATAACACTAACGTAGTAGCCAAGGAGGCTCACAGAGAGCCTGACCACTTAGCCTATGTCTGAGCTCATAAGTTACATACATTCTATGATTGTCAAGGAAGTTCTAAAGAACAGGGATAGCAGCCTACCACAGTAATGGAGTAGCTCTGAGGAGCAGAGGCCTCTAATAGAACTACTCTCTAAAGCGAGAGGAGCCCTAACAACATTCTGGTTCAAGAGCAGTGACCAAGGAGGCTCGCAGAGAGCTTAACAACTAAGACCCAGGCTGAGCTCAGAAGATGGAGGCCTTGAGATAATGACTGAGAGAGAGAAAAGGAGGCCTAGCAACATCCAATGCTTGACACCAAAATGAAAAATGGAGCTCAGGGGAGGTACTCCCAACCTACATGGCCAAGAGGAGGCTCAGGAGGGTGAGTCTACAGCTCATATCTGGCTCAGAGAACAGAGACCTCGATGTGAGGGGATGCTTCTCCAAATGAGGGGAGGCCTAACTACATTCTATACCCAGGCCAGCTTCAAGGAGGCTCAAAGAGAGCCTACAACACAGAAATTAAAGAGGGTGGAGCTCTGGGGCAGCAGAGGCCCAAATGAACAATACATAAAAAAGAGAAAGCCTAGCAACGCTATATCAAAAAAGCAACTAATGATGCTCAAACATCAAGCAAATCAGATTTGTAGGCCCGTCAAGGTCCCATCAAGGAGACACACATTGCACCTAACAACTCAAGTGCTGAGGAGCAATTTCTTCAAGAACAAGAGCCAATGAGGCTCTAAGGAAGCCTACTTAAAACCTATGGTGCTTCCTAAAGGCAATGGCCAGGGAGGATCAAAGCCTCAACTCACAACTGAGCACCACTGTGCGGTGGGAGCTCTTCGGACAGAGGCCTCAAAATGACGACTCTCTAAAGCAAGAGGTGGCCTAACAGCATCCTAATCAAAAGCATCACTCATAAGCAATAACTAAGGAGGCTCCCTGAGAGCCTACTTCTTGGTAAACTATCTGGAGTCAGATAACGCACAACCAGCTTCCTTCCGAAAGCAGTGGCCAAGAAGGCTCCCAAAGAGCCCAAACTCGGCACTACTACCTGCCGAGCTCTGGGGACTAATAGGGCTATATTACTTTTTGAATGTCCTAATAACGTCCTATGTTCAGAACAGCTTACAAAGGAGGCTCCTCAAAGCTTAACAATTCAAAATCGCTGACTAGGCAGAGCTCTAGGGAGTGGAAGCCTCAGAAGAATGACTAGACCAATGCCAGGATTGAAAAGGCAGTAGCTAAGGAGGCTAACAGAAAGCCTGACAACCTTGCATTTTGCCTAACAACATCCGCAATCAGGACAGCTTACAAAAGAAGCTTGCAAAAAGTATAACAACTTGATACTGCTATCCAGGCGGAGCTCTGTTATCCAAAAGGCAGTTATGTCCAGACAGAAATGTTTTCCATAAAGTCTATCTTCCATAACTCCCAATTGCTATAATAATAACAATTACTTCACTCTTCTGTCTCAAAATTAGATACATGGATAGCAGCAATAGTATTAATTGAGCCAACCAGAGGAGCCAAAGAAAGGACACTCCCTGTTCAACTTATCCCTGCAACTACAACCTAAAGTGTGCACACAATGGCTACTTTACTATCCCATTAGGCCACGGGAGAGGATTTATGAATGGCAGTGAACCAAAACAACTAACATTGGTAGGTCACGTCATAATGACAACAAGGCAAATGTAGTACATCTAAATTACATTCATACTACCCTTTTTCATACTAAAGTGCACACTTTTTTAACGTCGCACAGTAAGTTCAAATTCAAAGTACCTCAGAACGCAATTTCAGATATACCGAATGTAATATTTAGACAGAATGTTTGCATGGGAACATAAAGCACGCACATCACTTCCAAAAATGCTAAAGTTGGGTGCTTGAAAAAGGAAAAAAACAGAAAAAAATCGGCACACCAGGGCTCCAAAAATGAAAAATTGGACTCACATGCAGGCTCTTTATCAGACAATTAAAATTTTGAACTAAGCCTTTATACTAACAAGTGAATAATCAAGGATCACATGACCTATAAAAAGTAATCCATGAAGCCATGGAACTAAAGGCAAAAGAAAAATATAAAATCATACAAGATTAATAATAATAATAATACATGTATTAACCAAAAAAAAAAAGAATTAAAGAAACACACAAATATTAAAATCTTTGTCTAATCCCTTAGGTGTTACATTGTCTAAAGTGTAAATCTAAAAGTTTCATGTTTCAAAAGTAAATTATTAATGTCACCTCCACACCATTGTCATGAACGCCCATCACCAGCCCAGTCACTTTAGCACACTACATTTCCCAGCACCCCTCCTGTTCCTCACATGGACCTCATCACCTCTGGCACACTCATCAGCTGCATTTCATTTCGAAGGCTACGTCCTCCAGAGGTCGCATTTGTCGGCCACACATGTCATTAAGGGTGCTTTATATAAACTGAAATTAGGTAACACTTCAGTGAAGGGAACACGTATTCACTATTAACAACAACATTTGCCTCAATTACCTTCTAATTTACTGCTTATTAACAATTAGTAAGGTAGGATTTGTAGCATTTAAATTTAGGTATTGGTAGGATTAAGGGATGTAGAATATAGTCATGCAGAATAAGGCATTAATATGTGCTTTATAAGTACTAATAAACAGCCAATATCCTAGTACTGTACAAGCAATCTAGCAACTTGTCAAAAGTGAGAATTGAACCCTAAAATAAAGTGTTACAAGAAATGACAACACTTTAAGATTCACTCAGAATAACGGTCAATTTTATAATGGTTAATTTTCTGAAATAAGACATCCTTTATGAGGTATATGGCTGTCAAATGCAACCTCCGGAGGACACAGCCTACAAAATTAGACAACTAATGTCTGGTCTATAATTTAGATTATGGATTACTTACCTATACTACCTACCTGCGAAAATGACCTCCTGCGATTCCCAAGTTCTTCTTTCCTAGCTCCAGCGTCAACAGCTCACGCTTGGGTTGCTCAACAACAACAAAGCTGGAGAATCTGGCGCAGCTAAAATGAGGATTGTCAGTAACGGTGTTCAGCCTTACATTGTTCAAACACGAGTCGACAAGAAGTTACAACTTTTAGAATGAAACTGGACGTTTCTGAATGGTTGGTGGATAAATTTATGTAGCATGTGCTGTCATGATAATCTTCTGTGTAAATTCAGCCTTGAATCGACCCTTGCTTGTGAAGCATGATGGCATCAACAACACTCGACTACAACATCTCTTCCTCTTCTCTAATATGGACAGCATTGTTGCATTTTCTCAGGGGAGGGTTTATGTAAATTTTAGGGTTAGTGATGTCACTGACCCGGTAAGAAACTCGTTTCAGTCCCTTTTGCCGACTGGTTGTAGTCCTTAAAAGGTGATTTCTATCAAAGGAAATATCTCCCTTTGCATTGAACTTTGAGCGACGTATCTTTGCAGATGTTGTTTATGCTCAAACAGCAACATTACACACAAACTAAAGTTAAAAAGTGAAATCATAATCAACCACCCCTTTAAGACCTGTAAGTCAAATACTTTAATTACTATTCAGCCTGCTAAACCACTGTGGATTTAGGCTGTGTTCACACTCGTCATGTTTGGTTGGATTAAAACAAACCCTGGTGCGATTGCTCAGTTAGTGCGGTTCATATGTGAACGCTGCCATCCGAACCCTGGTGCGCACCAAACAAGAGACCGCTAAAAAGATGGGTCTCGGTCCGCTTCCAAACGAACTCTGGTGCGGTTCGGTTGATATATGAACGCAACACGGACCAAAGACGTGTAAACGAACCAAAAACAGGACGTGATGTCACGAGATGCGACGCTACAGGTCAGCCGATTCGACGACGCGGGAAGATCGGCGTCTCCAAAATGAGTCGAGGGCAAACGTGGAGCAACGAGGAGGTGAAGTTTCTGTTTCTGTGTACGACGGAGTAAATCCTGCTGCTGTTTTGAACATTTGATGATCTCTTCGTGAGTTCTCAGCTGGTAAAAATAAAGCATTAAATGATGGCGTTTAATCCAGAACACAGCGTTGTTTTGAATGTTCGGTAAGCGAGCTCCGTCGAGAAATATACGTCATAAAAGCCGACCAATCAGGTTGTGACCGTATCCCTACGCCTTTGGTTCGGTAACTTTAGGATCACTGTTAAAAATGCCAGTGTGAACGGTAAGTGGAGCAGGACTAGATGTTTTGTTTTTGTTTTTTGGTCCGGACCAAACGAACTACAAGTGTGAACGCACTCACAATCTCAATCTTCACTTGCAAAACCTAAGAATTAAAGTTTAATACATGCCTTGATCTTTGCTGTGTTTTCATTACTTACCTGTGTTTGGAAACCAAATGTCTAAAAGTAGCAAAAACCAGACTTCTGAAATCTTCTAATTGCAAAATTCTAATGGCAACCATCTAAACAACAACTCAGATCACCTTACCAAAAATATAGTGATGTCCTAGTAACCCCAACCAACATCCTCGCACCGCTCAGTCCGGTGCAGTGACGGTGAGCTCGGCACGGGGAAAATAACTTTTACGTTAAAAAGTTGATGATACACGGGGCAACTTTTTGAGCAATGCTGCTTGGGCACTTTCCTATTTAGAACGGGCAACAAATTTCTATCTGGATACTTTAGATCTAAGTTTGTCCCCAAGCAGCTTCGCTCAGCAACATTGCTCAAAAAGTTGTCCCATGTTACATCAGTGTCCCGTCATTTCATCTCTGTTAATAATCATTCCTTGAAGCGCACCGAGAAGATGATGTTTCTTCATTCATTATAACAAAAAAATCATTTGCTGCATGTTCCACAAAAATCTGTTTAAAAAAACTGGAAGTCTGGCATTGCCATAACATGACATTATTCCTCCATTTAAGGATAAGTAATTGTAAAAATTAGACTTGTGCAATCCAACCCTCCCATAACATTATCCCAACCCACGTAAACAGGTAACAAGCAGACATATGCATCATCACAATTACACATATCATTAAACAGGAAAAAGACAAATCATTCCAGCCTGACGGAATTATTTCCAGGTGGAAGTTAGTGTTGTGTTGCCGGACAGAAACATGGTATGGGTTTACAAACATTTCTATCATCCTCGTCTGCCACAACAAGATGACGATATGTCTGCTAGAGCAACAGCCTTACATGGTGTTCAGGCTGTGTTTGTGTTAAGAACAAAACAGGCAGCTTTTGCTTTTGCGCGGATATCTTGAGCTCAGAAACTCTGTGGAGATCATGCTGCTGGCATAAGCATAGTCCAGACATTTGGAATTCCATATTTCACTTTTGAGGAATGGTATCAGATGGGATTAGATTCGGTCCAGCTCAGCTTTCCCAAGAGAATCTGACCAAGCGAGCTCGACTCAGGCCTGAAGTATCCATGCAATCCAGTATGAGGTGCCTCTCCTCTGCGCTCCCCCCAGAGTCCAGAGCTAATGACTGATACAGAGAGAAGCTAAAATGTGAAAAAGAGTTTTGTGCTGCACTTTCCCTCATGATTCAGTATGCCTGTTGAAACGCCCATCCAAGTTTGAACAGATTTAATCAATCAAGATGATATTCACACCTTTGAGCACATTATTGTCCAGTGCTTTTTCTCGTGGGGGCCTGATTTTCTCTCAATAACCTAGACATAGCACTGAGGCGAACCTTATTTTCGTTATTGTGATTTAGAATTGGGCACTTTAAAATTTCTTGTGCACTGTGTGGTTTTTTATGATTTACATACTGCTTGATAGTTCACCCAAAACTGAATATTCATCATTTACTCACTTTTATAAAATGGTAAGTTCCTGCCTTTGATTCTGATTGGTCATTGTGACGAGCAGGGCGGTGACGCGAGTGTTAACGAGCTTCAGGTGCTCGGCGCACCGGTCTCGAGTCCCCCATGGAGGAGCTCCGGAAGCATAAAGGAGGAACGACGACAGTGAAGGACGAGAGAGGACCAGGCCTGGGATTTTATGTTGTGGTTTATTTTGTTTGTGTGAGTTCCTCACGGCGACTGCCGCCCTTATACTTTTTGGTTTTATTGTAAGTTTATTTGTTTATTAAATATGTTGAATGTTCACCGGTTCCCGCCTCCTTCTTCCCTTTCTACGAACTTTGTTACACTGGTGCCGAAACCCGGGAGGAAGGAGGGACATGCTGTCGAAGAGCCCTCGCTGCTGAGGGGGATCGCGGTGCTGAGGAGATCGGGCAGCGCGGGAGAGAAGACCGCGAGTGGCTGCCCGAAGCGGTGGTACTGGAGCAATCGAGTGATAGGTGGGACGGGAAGCTCGCTGCCGCGCCCCTGGGACGAGGTGGAGTGGCGGCCGTCCAAGAGGGAGCGGAGGAGCCGCCGTTCGCCGTGGGCCGAGGCCTGCTGCCTGCCGCCGGAGCGGGGAGGAGCAGGGAACGGCGGGCTCGCTGTCGGCTGCCCTCAAGCGGAGGAGCCATCGGCGGCCGCCAGGGGGCGGAGGAGGAACGGGCCGTCCACCGAGCGTCCAGTGCCATCGCATGTCACCACAAGGAAGAGCCTCTCGGCGGGCTGAGGACCGAGTGGCAGTGTGTCGGGGAGCCGGACCAAGAATTTTTTTTTTTTGTTTGTTTTCCTCTCTCCACTCTCTCGTCCTGGTCGCTCCTTGTGCTTCCATCTCCTTTTCTCTCGTCTCGTCGGTCCTTACCCCCAGGCGCTGTGGCCGCCGAGACTGGCCCCCGGGGGGAGTAAGCGCAGTCTCGCGGGTACCCCCCGGCCTGCGAGGGGCGATGGGGGTATGTGACGAGCAGGGCGGGCGAGAGCCGTGAGGGAACGGCGTGAGGCTGGTGACGCGAGTGTTAACGAGCTTCAGGTGCTCGGCGCACCGGTCTCGAGTCCCCCACGGAGGAGCTCCGGAAGCATAAAGGAGGAGCGACGACAGTGAAGGACGAGAGAGGACCAGGCCTGGGATTTTATGTTGAGTGTTATTTGGTTTGTGTGGGCGGCAGTCGCCGTGAGGAACTGCCGCCCTTATACTTTTTGGTTTTATTGTAAGTTTATTTGTATATTAAATATGTTGAATGTTCGCCGGTTCCCGCCTCCTTCTTCCCTTTCTACGAACTTTGTTACACTGGTGCCGAAACCCGGGAGGAAGGAGGGACATGCTGTCGAAGAGCCCTCGCTGCTGAGGGGGATCGCGGTGCTGAGGAGATCGGGCAGCGCGGGAGAGAAGACCGCGAGTGGCTGCCCGAAGCGGTGGTACTGGAGCAATCGAGTGATAGGTGGGACGGGAAGCTCGCTGCCGCGCCCCTGGGACGAGGTGGAGTGGCGGCCGTCCAAGAGGGAGCGGAGGAGCCGCCGTTCGCCGTGGGCCGAGGCCTGCTGCCTGCCGCCGGAGCGGGGAGGAGCAGGGAACGGCGGGCTCGCTGTCGGCTGCCCTCAAGCGGAGGAGCCATCGGCGGCCGCCAGGGGGCGGAGGAGGAACGGGCCGTCCACCGAGCGTCCAGTGCCATCGCATGTCACCACAAGGAAGAGCCTCTCGGCGGGCTGAGGACCGAGTGGCAGTGTGTCGGGGAGCCGGACCAAGAATTTTTTTTTTTTGTTTGTTTTCCTCTCTCCACTCTCTCGTCCTGGTCGCTCCTTGTGCTTCCATCTCCTTTTCTCTCGTCTCGTCGGTCCTTACCCCCAGGCGCTGTGGCCGCCGAGACTGGCCCCCGGGGGGAGTAAGCGCAGTCTCGCGGGTACCCCCCGGCCTGCGAGGGGCGATGGGGGTATGTGACGAGCAGGGCGGGCGAGAGCCGTGAGGGAACGGCGTGAGGCTGGTGACGCGAGTGTTAACGAGCTTCAGGTGCTCGGCGCACCGGTCTCGAGTCCCCCACGGAGGAGCTCCGGAAGCATAAAGGAGGAGCGACGACAGTGAAGGACGAGAGAGGACCAGGCCTGGGATTTTATGTTGAGTGTTATTTGGTTTGTGTGGGCGGCAGTCGCCGTGAGGAACTGCCGCCCTTATACTTTTTGGTTTTATTGTAAGTTTATTTGTATATTAAATATGTTGAATGTTCGCCGGTTCCCGCCTCCTTCTTCCCATATTTACGAACTTTGTTACAGTCATTAGCTGTGTTTTATTCACTAAAGCTGTGTCTGAAACCGCTTCCATTTTGAGTGAAATTCCCTACATTCGTTCACTACTTTTACCCACAATCCTCTCTGATTTTGAGCGTACATTCGACGTACACTCGTTAAAGCGCCGTCACCCAAAATCCAACGCGATCGAGCGTGAAAGAAAAACAAATACGGCGGACGGCAATACGGGAAGCGGCAACTTCTACAAATGTAAGTGTCATTTTTTATTAATCAGAACATCTTTGTAAAGATATTTTGAAGCAAAATTATACCGGTTAATACTTATTATCAAATGATAATTTGGTCGATCTTTCTCATATGTCACATTGCATATTGTATTTATATTGTATATATTTACTATTATATTTTTATTAACAAGCATGACACGGGTGTTTTTCTTCTCTCTTTATTCTCAATATACAGAAATATACAATTCATGAAGCTAAACGGGACATATTACAGACGGGTACAGGAAATGTTAATGACGAAATTGTCTGGCGCGTGCTATTAACGCCAGCGTCACTCATTTTCGTTCGCTCTTTGCTGATATAGTGCGCTCGACTGCCGTGCACTACGTAGGGGTTAGTGAACGAGTGGGCACTTTCGGACACAGCATAAAAGTTCTGTGAACAGTTCTGTGTATCACTACACAACACTCTTAGCAACGTAAATTGTTTGTTCTCAATTGATATTGTTCTGTATTATGTAGAAGAGTATCGAGTGAGCGAGTTCATTACATGTATTCAGATTTAGCACTGTCCTTCAGGTAAGTCCTAGGTTCATAATAAAACATCTGTTTAAATGTCTGCAATATCTTGTCTTTTTAACAGTTTATGGCTTTTCCTATGACTGCTCTTGTTCTGCGTTTACAACAATGGAAAATTCTTCGCTACTGACTGACACACTCCTAAAGACAGTCTTTGTGCCATCGAATGGCGTAATAAATGTTGCCGTTCACAGTCAGGGACTATTTTTTTCCCGGCAGAAGGAAGGCATTTGCTGATTTTACTTCATTGAAAGTAGCATTGATACATATTTTTGGCGTTTTTATATGAGGAATAAGGTAGTTGAAGCCAGCGCTGTATCGTGAACAACGCCCTTCAGCCGTGACTTATTCATGATACAGCACAGCCTCTCATACCTTCTTGCTTACTCACGTCTTTCCAATCAATATGATTTTCTTTTTTGAAAAGAGGCAGAATGTCCACGCAACTCTTCTCCATTCGTTAAAAATCAAATCTTCTGATGCCAAACAATAAATTTGTGAGGAACAGAATCAAATTTGAGCCATTAATAGTTTTAATTTGCTCTTAACCCGTCATGATTTGCCCCAAGAGTTTGACATCATAGACAGTAAACCTGGGTTTGAAAGTGCACATGAAATTTGAGAGCGATGGTGAACAACTTTCATTTGTTCTTCACACAAAGGTATCATTCGACCTCAGAAGACTAGGATGATTGAGGCTTTTATGTTTGTTTTCTGTCATTTTTGCTTTATGGACGAGAAAAGTATTAACATTCGGTTCTGTTCGAACAAAAGACGGGTGAATAAACAGTAGAATTTCCAGGACGATCTATTTCCTTGTGTAAGTTTCTTATGAATGCTAGTGATGTGGCTGAAGCTCTCCTGTTGGTCTTAACATTTCCATATTCTGAAGCATAAAAGAATGTTTTGGCCAAGAATCCCTCTTTGATGTGATTTATATCTCAGGATTAAAGTAAATCCCTCTAAAGGATCCTGCTGAATTCCAGGGGTGGCGAGCATTCTTGTCAAATCAAAAATACAAGCTCTCCTGCACATGATGAACTCATCTTTAGATCTGGTTCCTGATAGAGACCCAATGTCATGCTTGGCACTCCAAGGGCGGCTTCTGTAAAATTAGGCATACCATCTAGTATTATCACAAGGACACATGACACAGCACTGGCCAATTTTCTGACATAAGATAGCAAAGACAGAGGTAAAGCTTTGAGATGATATGCACTGGTAATTATGCCATGATCTCGGCTCATCTCTCGCCCAGACTGAAAAATGTAAATTACAAGTGACTGTGAAGGCTCTTTTAATTTTATAACATACATTAAATTTTCCCCATGTTTGCAATATATAATTGACATTCGCCCTTGTGTGGTCTCTCAGTATTTATAACCCATACTAGCCTCAGAACTGATATCACTGTCTGGTCTAAAAGTACCAAGCAGGTGGTACTTATTGAGCTGACGGTACCCAGAGAAGTGAAGATTGAGGAGGCCCATAAGACCAAGTTTTGAATCTTTCGGTGGCTTCGTGGAGCAGTGGCTCTGGAGAGCTCTTGGACTGCGTGCAATTGAAGGCTCGGCCTACAAGGTACTAGAAAATTACAGGTACGTGAGTTTGATCAGGGTTTGAGCTAAATTGTGCAGTGTATTGGCCCACCAGTGCCAGTTTTGAGGATCTCTGCACTAGGGCTTATATAGCATACACAAGGGCAAGCAAGGCGTGACAGACATGCCAAACTAACACAAAAGGTAATGATTATGTACATAAACAAACACTGATGATGTATGAGCATCTTTATTTCCACAACACTGGGTCAGAGCACAGACTAAATAGTTTATGTGATTCTACTATAGCCCGTTAAATGGCACTAGAAGGTAAAAAAACAAACAAAAAAAAAGATGACCAGTATTGCAGATGAACGGTCCGATAGTAAAAGGCGTCCGGGTGGAAACCACAGCTAATTTATTTTATCCAAAGGGGTTTTATAAAGTAATTGATTCATCCAAAGCTCCAAAGTAGAAGTGCGTGAGCAGAAATGTTTTGTCCAGTAATGTCATATGTTGGGTTGTTTAATTAGTGTTCATGTTCATTAGTGCTGATGGACCAGCTATAGCATGAGAACAGCATGGTCCTCCAGCTAAACCAGCACTAACCTGCATAAACCAGCCTGGACAAACATGGAATTCATGCTGCTTTATGCTGAAGTTTTCAACAGAGACTTCCCAAGAATAGTGGTTTTATCTCTTTTAGCTAAAACCGATTGGTTCCCATCAGGCTTTGAAATTAAAACACCAAAGACACTAAGTTTTTGCTCAAAAGTCATTGGCATGCATTTATTGGGTGCCTAGGGGGTAAATTATGACCTCTTTTCTCCTAACCAGTATTCCCAGTTTGCAAATACTGCTCCCCATATTGAAGGCAAAAAAAAAAAAAAAAAATCTCAGTTATGCATATAACCTGAATAGGGAATGATATGATGCGTCAAAATGCTCTGGGAACGCCTCTGTGTGATAGTGTTGTGAAGCACGTATGAAATCAGTCCAATGGAGTGACGGAACGTCATAGGCGGGTGACATCACTGACCAGGAAACTATAAAGGCTACCCGGGAACGTACACTTTCACTTTCTGATATACCTGAAGGAATGTCAAGAATATGGCAGGGCAACTCAGTATCTTGTTCCCTATTCAGGGAACTAAGGCTACATGCGTAACCAAGATGCTCCCCTTCATGGGAACTCAAGCTTTGGCAAAACGCTATGGGAACGCTAATACCCACATCGCCAGTCAAGCAAGTGACCATCCGTGTCAAATAATTGCACATACTGAAACGATAACACCTGCATCCCTAGAGTGGAGCTGAGGTCATGCTCATAGACCCTCACAAACGTATGCAGTGAAGACCAGCCTACCGCGTCACATACCTCCTGACAGTAACGCTTTAGAAGCGGCCATACTCGTAGTTCAGTGGGCTCGTGCAGCCAAAGCTGAAGCCTGACCAGCCGTATGATAAGCAAGTGAAAAGGCCTTACCTACTTGCTCACCCTCAGCTTAGATGGAGAATAACCTTTCCTAGGTGCCCGAAACAAATCAACAGTTCTAATTTTCTCCACAGGGCAGCTCTGTGGACATACACATCTAAAATCCTCACAGGGCAGAGCAGATTCAGTTTCTCCTGGTCTGACATCCAGAAGGGAGGAGAACAGAATGCCAGCATTACAATAGGTTTAACAGTATTAGTAGGAATCTTTGGAACATAACCTGACTTAGGGTTAAGAAAGACGTATACCATACCAAGCGTAAATTATATTGATACCGTGAGGGCTTGAATGTCTCCAATCCTTTTAAGAGACGAAAAAGCAAGCAAAAAGAAAGTCTTTGAAGTGAGAAACTTCCTCTTCAATAGGCTCATAGGGAGCAACAGAAAGGCCTTGCAAGACAACGGCCAAATCCCTGGCCGGCACCCTCGTGCAAACTGCAGGTCTAAGTCTCAAAGTGCCATGAAAAAAACAAGTACTAAGAGGGTGTCTCCCCAAAGACTCACCAACCAAAGGAGCACGGTAAGCAACTAAGGCCACCATGTACACCTTTATTGTGGTGGGGGATAACCCTGAGGAAAGTCTTTCCAGCAGGAAGTCCAGCACTGTACCCACCGGGCAGTTAACTGGGTCCCACTGGTGATTTCCACACCATGACATGAATAATCTCCACTTCACGGTTTCCTCATGGAAGGAGCTCTGGAGTAGAGGATGGTCTCAACAACCTCAGCTGAGAGACCTGGACTTACCTGCTGAGGGTTGGCCTCTGAAGGGGCACAGCTCATGTTTCCACAGCTCTGAGCAGGGGTGAAGAATTAACCCATTCGCCTGAAAGAGAAGGTCCCTCCTGATCCGAATATCCAGAGGAGAGCCATCTAAAAGGGATATTAGATCTAAAAACCATACTCAGGCCTGCAAGAATGGGGCTACTAGTAACAGACAGACCCTATCCTGACAGACTCTCTCCAGAACTCCTGGGAGCAGAACAATCAGGGGAAATACGAACAGGCGTAGCTTTGGCCACTCCTGTGCCATGGTGTCCAGCCTAAGAGGTGCTGGGTTTGACATTGAGAACCATAGTGGACAATGAGGCATCTCTTGACATGCGAAAAGAGGACCGAAGTTCTCCCATAGGAGCTCCACCATCTCGGGGTGAAGTCACCATCTTGGCCCCTGTCTCGACCGAATGTCTGCTCCCCGATTCAGGTACCCTGGGATGTAAACAGCCCTGATAGAACACAGTTTCCCTTGGGTCCCACAGGAGAATCTGATGCGCAAGTGTGCATAATGGGCGTGACCACAAAACCCCTGGAGATTTATAAATGAGATCACCGATGTGTTGTCAGAACAAACAAATCCATGATGGTCTCTGAGGTTTGGGAGGAAGTGTTTCAAAGCTTGAAACACCGCATCATGTTGGATGCTGTCGCCATAGGACCTAATATTCTCTGAAACTGTTTGGCCAACCTTTATACAGTTAGCAGTTGAGAGAATGGATGTTATACTGGAGAAAGGACACTTTTCTTTGCGTTCAACCTGAACCCCAACTTCCTCATGTGCGCGAGAGCAGTAGCGTGATGTTGAACCACCATCTGCTCTAAGTGAGCTAAAATCAACTAGTCATCGATGTAATTGAGAAAGAGGACGCCTTGTATACGTAAAGGTGTCAGAGCCGCATCTACACATTGTGAAAGTGCGAGGTGATAAAGCTAGGCCGAAAGGAAGAACTCGATATTGGTACGCTTCACCCCGAAGGCGAACCTCAGCAACTTCCTGTGTTGTGGGAGGATGGACACGTGGAAGTTCGCATCCTTTGAATCTATCATGACAAACCAGTCCTTGAATATGATCTATGATACAATCTGTCTGAGAGTAAACATCTTGAACTTGAGCTTTGCTACAGAGCAATTTAGTTGGCGCAGATCTAAAATTTGATGCAACCCCCTATCCTTTTGTAGGACAATGAAGTACCAGCTAAAAAACCATGACTCCCTGCTGGGAGGAGGAATCCTTTCTATAGCCTCCTTATGTAGAAGAGTCTCTACTTTTTGTGCCATCACCAGAGCCTGCTCACTGTGGGTAGGACCCTGCTGAATTGGGCGGATGAGACCTGAAATTAAGGCCATACCCCTTTTCTATTATCTGCAGGACCCACTGAGATATATTCTCTAGATATTTCCTCTCGAGACTGGCCTCAGGTAGGCTTTATAGTTTCCTGCACAGTGACGTCACCCGCCAATGACGTTCCATCACTCCATTGGACTGATTTCATACATGCTTCACGACGCAATCAACCAATAGCGTTTCGACGCCGTCCGAGTTCCCATGAAAGGGAGCCTGACAAACACGCAAACCTTTTTGCATTTGTTCTACTGGTATTCTGTCTGTTTTGTATGTTTATAGAGCACAAATGACAGTTTTTTAGACAGGTTTGCAGTGCTCAACATTAGCCATACGGTGGCAGACAGAGGCAATCTTCGCTGAGTACATCTCATGCCATGAGCTTTTTGGCTTATTAGCTCACATGCTAATCAAAACTGCTATGGATTGATTCCAAGAGTTTCTGTTTTGCAAAACTCCAGAATCCCCGTCTGGAGATGCATTAAAAAGATTGCCATTTGGAAAACAAATAACTCCTGACTGATGAATGGCATGACCTGTAAGCGGTTGCAGTGAGATTAGTTACTTTAATAGTGTGATAAATTAATGTATATTTGTCATGCCTCTACCAGGCTCTGCTCACTCTCCCTAGATGTTTAATCACTTGCACCTGCAACCAATCACACGCACAATCAAGGGCTGCATATATATTATACCCACCACCGCCACACAATCAGTCTCCCTATGGACACAACAGACTGCACTTTTTCCCACAGTAGACTTCTTCTGATGTCAGTTTTCTCTATTTCTTTACCGCCAGTCTTCTTAATGGTATCCATTGTTCATAAACACCAGTTAAGTTTATCCGTTGACTCACTTGTATCTCAGCATTCCTGTCAGAGAAGCTCCTGCTACTGTGTTGACTTTGACATGTTTGATCACTTAACAGACCAAAAAAGCCAGAAAGACACATACATTAAATACACATTGGCACTGCGTCCAAAATCAAACATTTATATAGAATGCGAAAAACAGCCAAAACGGTTGGCAAAAAGTACCTGGATGACTTACTACTTCTGACAAAACTTAACAGTCCCTCTAGAAAAACAGATTTTTGTTGTGATTGTTGCGGGCAAAAACCCTTGATTATGCGGCTCGTTTTCTTAAAAGATACAATGGAATATGCGGGATATTTTTGCAATTTTATGCGATGAAATTGCGGGAACTTGCAAAAACTGCGGTTTGATGCAAAAGAGGAAAAAAGTGATTCACTAGACTCTACCTTCATGTCAGAGTCATTTCTGATCACTTCAAGCTACTAAATCACACAATATTGAAGTTCTCATTCTGTTTTATTTCACACCTTCATTAACACATGAATCAAACTTACACAACATTGAGTCACACAAGTTCTGTAACTTTACACTATTCAACAACTTCTGTAATTGTTTCACACACAACTAATATACAGCGTCGTCTGCGGTCCGACACGCAGTCGCACGGAGTGCAGAATAATTCGCCCCCACTATCATGTGACACACCGGGAAACTGCTTCACGCGCTCTTTTGAGCTTATTTTTGTTGGCAAATGAGAATGATTTGCATCTTCATCACGGTTTCACCGCGGGGTTGGCAGATGATGTTCTTGTCGCGCTATTACGTCACTTCATGAGGTTCCCATGGCAACAGGGGGAAAATAATGTCGCTTTACTTGTGTGAAGTGAACGCAACATTTTTCAACTTTCTGCTAAGATGTGACTTTTGTGCAACGAAAATACAGGGATTATGAAATCAAGCTAGCCCCGCATATTTTGCTTGCTGAAATCGGCAATTTATGTGGCGAAAGTGCGGCGTATTTGAAAAAAATGCAACCCCCGCATAAATATGCGGCTGATTATGCATGAAATTTCATTCTTCATTTTTCATCATTTAGCAGACGCTTTTATCCAAAGCGACTTACAGGGGGAGCAATTAGGGGTTTTTTTTTGTGTCTTGCTCAAGGGCACTTTAGTCATGGTATCGAAGGTGGAGAGAGTGCTGTTCATTCACAATCCCCACCTTCAATTCCTGCCAGCGTGGGAATCGAACCGGCAACCTTCAGGTTACAAGCCCGACTCCCTCACCACTAGGCCACGACTACCCCAAGTGAAATCAAGCGATCGCGTAATCGCCTGTTTCTGGAGGGACTGACTTAGGAAGACGGTGCACTTCTATTATTATGAATGGGAGAAAGTGCGAAAAAGCCCCATCTTTCATGTGAAAGAGCCAATCGTCAAAAGGCCACGGTCCTCGAAGGCCACTGCCCTGCAGAGTTCAGCTTTAAAAGTCACACAAAACACATTCAAAAGGCGAAAGAAGGTCTGAGCGACACACACACACACACACGCTAATCCGACGGTCAACGTGTCCGAAACACTAAGTGTAAAGCATTTCAGTCTTCATTTCTCTCAGCATCACACATATAATGCAATATCAATGTCAGTTTTACACATCAAAACGATGCAGTCTTCGCACCATCAACCGGCCTCACCTGTGACTTTTCTCCTCCTCTCGGTTTTTCTGTTGTGGATATGAACCACCGTCTCATTTTAAAGCAGGTATTATTTGTTTGTAGCCTCCAAACACCTTCAGTTTTAGCGAACAACAGCGCGTGATGTACGTAACTTGATTGTGATCGATGCTGATGTAATCTCGTATAATGTCTGGGACAAAATGACAAATTTAATTAAAAAATATACATTATACATTTTTTTAATCAGTCTTTTCTGCAAACACCATTTAATAAGTATTGAATTAGATTAACTGCAACAAAAATATATAGGGCCTATATATTTTTTCCACTTTAAAAAAAAAAAAAAATAGAAATCAACTCGCGACCCCCACTTTGGGAACCACTGGTCTAGAGTGTCGTGCCAGAGAGATTTAATCGCGAGTGTAATTGTGATATTTGTACCTTTGATTATTCGTATTCGACCAAGACTCTGAACTCTGATTTGTTTGCCATCTGTAAATATACTTGTATATTTTTATGTCACTTTAAGGGATGTAGGGGGTTTGACGCCATTTTATTTAGTATGTGTCTTTTCACATTGAATTTTTTTTTTTTTCGGTGTTAGGAATGGTAGAGGTTGAAACGAAGACTGTTGTGTTTGTTTTTTTGGCCTTGTCGGCCCCTGAAGATTCACCCTATCATCAAATAAAAATTATTTATTGGGATCTCTCATTAAAATTTCCTTTTCCTGTTACGGCTGACCCCTAGACGGTCGTAACAGATGCAAACTAAGGTTAATATTAATGTGTTCTTGCCTTACTGTGGCATTATTCAAGTAGATCCAAAAATTAGAAGCACTTTAACTCTCTTTAATCTGCTCAGCTAGTCTTTATTCCGCCACAATCGTAGAAGACCACAGCGTTCCTTGAGGTGATGCTGAGAATGTAATTCATTCGTCGACACATTTCTGAATGCAATAACGTGTGAAATCATGTGAATTTTCATTCCCATACTTGCATAAATTATTATTGGGGCCGGAGTGTTGCATGAACTTTGCAGACACCGCACATGAAACGATGTTCATCCTAAATTGTAAAAGTGGGAAATATAACCTCGCTGTTCCCGTGACTCACTCGCAGGCCCGTGCCAGCATGTTTTCGGAGCCTTTGGTGGACCTGTGTGCCCAGCTGTGTGCTGCAGTCGACCCGTGCCAGGTTCTTGATTGAAGCCTGTGGCTTTACGTGCCAAGAATCACAACTGCTGGAATGCCTGCGCTGGAACGGCCCGCTCACTCCATTCCTCTCTAAGTGACCATAAAAGGCCGAGAGGATCGTTCAAAAGAAACCGGAGTGCATGCAGGAAGAAGAGGTTCAAAGCCGTTTCTTGTAATCTCAGGTATCGTGAACAAAGGTTCAATGGCAGGCTCACTTCCGAACACGTCATGTGAGAGGTTTAACTGAAAGGTCACAAAATGTGGGAATGAAACATTCATGTGGCCTTCTGGTCATGAGAAAGGTAGTGGAGACGTGTGATGAAGATAAGCTTAATATCCATTTGAAGCAGCCTACAGATATCAATTTGTCTTATATTCACTGAATTTTGATGAATCATTGACCGTTAGTTTCCCGTCTATTAGTGTGAAGCTGCTTTGAAACAATCTTTGTGTAAATTGGCTTATAAATAAATGTGATTTGGCTTTTTTGGCCCTGTTTACACATAGAATATTAAGATGCATTTTGGTTGATCGGAACACAAGGGGACTACGCAAAGTACAGGTGTAAAGAGTGGAGCTGCAACTAACGATTATTTTTGCGATTAGTCGACTGCTCTAACGATCATTTTTGCGATTAGTCGACTGCTCTAACGATTCTTTATGCGATTAGTCGACTGCTCTAACGATCATTTTTGCGATTAGTCGACTGCTCTAACGATTCTTTTTGCGATTAGTCGACTGCTCTAACGATCATTTTTGCGATTAGTCGACTGCTCTAACGATTGTTTTTTTTCCTGGTTAGCCGACTGCTCTAACGATTATTTTTGCGATTAGTCGACTGCTCTAACGATTCTTTATGCGATTAGTCGACTGCTCTAACGATCATTTTTGCGATTAGTCGACTGCTCTAACGATTCTTTTTGCGATTAGTCGACTGCTCTAACGATCATTTTTGCGATTAGTCGACTGCTCTAACGATTCTTTTTGCGATTAGTCGACTGCTCTAACGATCATTTTTGCGATTAGTCGACTGCTCTAACGATTCTTTTTGCGATTAGTCGGCTGCTCTAACGATCATTTTTGCGATTAGTCGACTGCTCTAACGATTGTTTTTTTTCCTGGTTAGCCGACTGCTCTAACGATTATTTTTGCGATTAGTCGACTGCTCTAACGATTCTTTTTGCGATTAGTCGACTGCTCTAACGATTCTTTTTGCGATTAGTCGACTGCTCTAACGATCATTTTTGCGATTAGTCGACTACTCTAACGATTGTTTTTTTCCCTGGTTAGCCGACTGCTCTAACGATTCTTTTTGCGATTAGTCGACTGCTCTAATGATTCTTTTTGCGATTAGTCGACTGCTCTAACGATCATTTTTGCGATTAGTCGACTGCTCTAACGATCATTTTTGCGATTAGTCGTCTACTCTAACGATTGTTTTTTTTTTCTGGTTAGCCGACTGCTCTAACGATTCTTTTTGCGATTAGTCGACTGCTCTAATGATTCTTTTTGCGATTAGTCGACTGCTCTAACAATCATTTTTGCGATTAGTCGTCTACTCTAACGATTGTTTTTTTTTCCTGGTTAGCCGACTGCTCTAACGATTCTTTTTGCGATTAGTCGACTGCTCTAACGATCATTTTTGCGATTATTCGACTGCTCTAATGATCATTTTTGCGATTAGTCGACTGCTCTAACGATTCTTTTTGCGATTAGTCGACTGCTCTAACGATTCTTTTTGCGATTAGTCGACTGCTCTAACGATCATTTTTGCGATTAGTCGACTGCTCTAACGATCATTTTGCGATTAGTCGACTGCTCTAACGATCATTTTTGCGATTAGTCGACTGCTCTAACGATTCTTTTTGCGATTAGTCGACTGCTCTAACGATCATTTTTGTGATTAGTCGACTACTCTAACGACTATTTTTGCGATTAGTCGCCTACTCTAACGATTATTTTTGCGATTGGTCGACTGCTCTAACGATTATTTTTCTGATTAGTCGACTGCTCTAACGACTATTTTTGTGATTAGTCGACTGCTCTAACGATAATTTTTGCGATTATTCGACTGCTCTAACGATTATTTTTGCGATTAGTCGTCTGCTCTAACGATTATTATTTTCGGTTAGTCGACTACTCTAACGATTATTTTTGCGATTAGTCGTCTGCTCTAACGATTATTATTTTCGGTTAGTCGACTACTCTAACGATTATTTTTGCGATTAGTTGTCTGCTCTAACGATTATTTTTGCGCTTAGTCGTCTGCTCTAACGATTATTTTTGCGATTAGTCGTCTGCTCTAACGATTCTTTTTGCGATTAGTCGACAACTCTAACGATTATTTTTTTCGGTTAGCCGACTACTCTAACGATTATTTTTGCTATTAGTCGACAGCTCTAATGATTCTTTTTGAGCTTAGTCGTCTGCTCTAACTATTATTTTTGCGATTAGTCGACTACTCTAACGATTCTTTTTGCGATTAGTCGTCTGCTCTAACGATTATTATTTTCGGTTAGCCGACTACTCAAACGATTATTTTTGCGATTGGTCGACTGCTCTAACGATCATTTTTTCGATTAGTCGACTGCACTAACGATTCTTTTTGCGATTAGTCGTCTGCTCTAACGATTATTATTTTCGGTTAGTCGACTACTCTAACGATTATTTTTGCGATTAGTTGTCTGCTCTAATGATTATTTTTGCGCTTAGTCGTCTGCTCTAACAATTATTTTTGCGATTAGTCGTCTGCTCTAACGATTCTTTTTGCGATTAGTCGACAACTCTAACGATTATTTTTTTCGGTTAGCCGACTACTCTAACGATTATTTTTGCTATTAGTCGACAGCTCTAATGATTCTTTTTGAGCTTAGTCGTCTGCTCTAACTATTATTTTTGCGATTAGTCGACTACTCTAACGATTCTTTTTGCGATTAGTCGTCTGCTCTAACGATTATTATTTTCGGTTAGCCGACTACTCAAACGATTATTTTTGCGATTGGTCGACTGCTCTAACGATCATTTTTTCGATTAGTCGACTGCACTAACGATTATTTTTGCGATTAGTTGTCTGCTCTAACGATTATTGTTTTCGGTTAGCCGACTACTCTAACGATTCTTTTTGCGATTAGTCGTCTGTTCTAACGATTATTATTTTCGGTTAGTCGACTACTCTAACGATTATTTTTGCGATTAGTTGTCTGCTCTAATGATTATTTTTGCGCTTAGTCGTCTGCTCTAACAATTATTTTTGCGATTAGTCGTCTGCTCTAACGATTCTTTTTGCGATTAGTCGACAACTCTAACGATTATTTTTTTCGGTTAGCCGACTACTCTAACGATTATTTTTGCTATTAGTCGACAGCTCTAATGATTCTTTTTGAGCTTAGTCGTCTGCTCTAACTATTATTTTTGCGATTAGTCGACTACTCTAACGATTCTTTTTGCGATTAGTCGTCTGCTCTAACGATTATTATTTTCGGTTAGCCGACTACTCAAACGATTATTTTTGCGATTGGTCGACTGCTCTAACGATCATTTTTTCGATTAGTCGACTGCACTAACGATTATTTTTGCGATTAGTTGTCTGCTCTAACGATTATTGTTTTTGGTTAGCCGACTACTCTAACGATTCTTTTTGCAATTAGTCGTCTGCTCTAACGATTATTATTTTCGGTTAGTCGACTACTCTAACGATTATTTTTGCGATTAGTTGTCTGCTCTAACGATTATTTTTGCGCTTAGTCGTCTGCTCTAACGATTATTTTTGCGATTAGTCGTCTGCTCTAACGATTCTTTTTGCGATTAGTCGACAACTCTAACGATTATTTTTTTCGGTTAGCCGACTACTCTAACGATTATTTTTGCGATTAGTCGACTGCTCTAATGATTATTTTTATTTAAAAAAAAATGTATTCATCCATCTTTTTTACGTAAAAAGTTAGAATTAATTTAGCAGTCAACTGAGGTTTAGAAACACTGGGACACGCCATCAAGTAATAATACAATTTGATTTTGATTAAAAAATAAGCCACTTATGAGTGGTCTTCCAGTGGTACAAGCAAGCATGCGAGTACAAGTGAGCTCATCGAAGACGGCGAGAGCGCGCGAGTGTTTATTTGTGCTTAATACCCGTTTCTGCTCTATTGCCAAGTTATTATTTGCTGCTAGGAAAGATTCATTTCGATTCTCTGCTTATTTGTGCTTTGACTTGTATCTGTTTGTAATTGTATTCGCTGCCATTTAGAAGAACTGTAGCGGTTGTTAGTTTGGTATTGCTGGGTTTGGCGCTTCCTGCAGTAGTTTCCATTTGGCCCATTCACAGCGAAACTCTTTTGCTGAGCTAATTGTTGGGGCGGACACAGCGACTGGAAGCATATAGAAACTCGAATTAGTTAGGAAGAAGGAGGACAAGCGTGAGATCACTGAAGGCGGGAATCAGGAGCGCGAGCAACTCACACCTTGCGCGTGCGAAAGAGAACGTCCGCGCACATCCAAATAAACTTCTTTGAAATGCAAAACTGATTTTCATCCGCTCGAAATATTCTCTTATTTGTGAGACGAAGATTTTCTCCTCAACTCAGTTCAAATGCCCTTTTGCACGCTCAAAATATGATCTTGCGCAAAAAATTCGGCAGAGATCCAGAGGTGGTACATTTCGGTTCTGCAAAGGGAACAAAGGACCGTTTTATTCGGCCTCTGTTTAAAGTATTCCCGTACTTTTAATAATCGTGGTCTGGGTTTTTGTGATAGAATGGAACTTTCTCCGTTCCCAGGAGCAGAAGCCGCCGTTACGCAGATGAACGTAAACAGTGTGACGCGTCGACGCATTTCACGCACTAAAACAGAGTGTAAAATATATTGAGCTTCTCCACTTTTGACCACTTCCAGAAGTATTTGAAAACGCATTCAACTGAATTGCGTTCATAGTGTAGGTCAAAAGTGTTCTGACACAATAAACATTATGGGAAGCGTGCTAGTCAGACGGGATTTAAACTTTGTTTGGATTGAAGACGAAAAATGTACCAAGCACAATGTTCTCTAAACATTTCTGTTTTCTAACATGTCTCGCAGCTAAAATGAAAGCTGATGCTCTCAGTATGTTCTCCCCGTAGTCTCAGGTCACATTCATATTTGAATTGCGTGCGGTTATTTCACCCGTTAAATCAAAACTTCTGAAGAAGCTCATACATTTTCATTTTTCATCATTTAGCAGACGCTTTTATCCAAAGCGACTTACAAGGGGAGCAATTAGGGGTTGGTGTCTTGCTCAAGGACACTTTAGTCATGGTATTGAAGGTGGAGAGAGTGCTGTTCATTCACAATCCCCACCTTCAATTCCTGCCGGCGTGGGAATCGAACCTGCAACCTTCAGATTACAGGTTCGATTTTCCCGCCCATAGACCCTGCCCTTGAAGAAATCAGGACAGAAGTGGTTGAAAGTGGAGAGAACGGGATGCTGTAAACGGGAATGTCTCCCTCGTCCCTCGACTTGCGATCCGATCGACCAAAACGCATCTTAATACCAGGTGGAAACCGGGTCTTTGTGAACTTATGTAAATCAGTTAAATTAGTTATACCATGGCCTGTTTGAATACTCAATTCTGATTGGCTGTAAGGTGTATCCGTTTAATGCACAGGTAGTTCCAAGTCTTTTTAATCATCGTTCTACATGAATGCACAGTTTTCGTCGAAGCACAGATGCATTCATAACTTGCACTGTAATGAATTGCTGTAAAAATTACAGTATTATTTTACAGCTGCTGACTGTTTTTTAATAATACAGCATATCGCTGTAAACTGCAATGCATTCTGGGATCACGTGTTGGTTTGACTCAAATTTACAGAATATTGCTGTAAATTGACCCTTCATAATTAAAAAAAAATGTTATTTACTGTAAACTGTAAAAGAGTTTCCCTTCGGGGATCAATAAAGTATTTCTGATTCTGATAATCAGAGAATACAGGGAAATTCTGTAAATTAAATTACAGTAACACTACTGTAAAATTTACAGTAACTGGCTGGGAACCCTGCTGCCAGTATTATACTGTAAAATTTACAGTAATTTTTTAACAGTGTGTGCTGTTTTCACTGAAGCACAAGCACAGAAACTTATCGACGCTGCCCTGCGACTTCTATTAATAAAACAGCTTCGCTACTGAATCTCGACATTATATTTCTCAGCAACGAGGAGCAACGTCGCTGGTTTTGAAGTAATTAAACTCACAGCTTCATTGTTAATAGAGAGATGCTGAACAGATGCAGGTAATTCACACATGCATCTCTCATCTCTCTCCCAACACTGCAAAATAATGGAAAAAATATCTCGTTTACAGTCCAAATATCTAAAAATTCTTAAGATTTTTTAAAAATCTCTGTTTGGGATACTTCTTAACCCATTGGCAGACTATTTTGCTTGTTTTAAGCGAAAACTCACTTCCAGAAAACAAGAACAAATATCTAATGTCATTTTACAGATCTAGTAAAAGCATCTGGATTTAAGAATTTTTAGATATTTGGACTGGAAACAAAACCAAAATACGAAGTAAGAAAAGCAGTGAATAAATCACTCCAATAATGAATGAACTGAAATAAATGTCATGATTTAAAGCAGGCAGAATAATAGATCAACAAGCTGTAGCCGAACTCACGAAAATAACATATTTACCCTATCCAGTCAAATATTGCACTGCAAATCATTTATAGCTTTAAAGTGTTAGTTCACGCAAAAATGAAGTTTCTATCATTTATTCCGCTCCCTCATGTGGTTCTACACCCGCAAGACCTTCGTTCATCTTCAGAACACAAATGAAGATGTTTTTGATGAAATCCGATGGTTCAGTGAGTCTCTATTGACAGCAAGATGATGAACTTTCAGATGCCCATGAAGATACTAAAATATATTTAAAGCAGGTCATGAACCACTAGTCACATGACCGATTTTAAATATGTTTTAGTGTCTTTCTGTTCATTTGAAAGCGTTCATTATCTTGCTGTCAATAGAGACAGTGGACAATGGATTTAAACTTTGAATGAACATCAGAAGGATTGTTGTTTCAAGCGCGGAAAGACGTGAGGACACACAATTTTTCAACTTCACCGACGTTAATCTACTAACTCCCCTGACCGCTTTGAGGGTCAAAATTATTCGGGGTTATGATTGGTCAGATCGCCTGTCAATCAAAATTCTAATGAAGGGTCCATTGTGAGCCAGTTGGAACTATCACAAAACACCTGTTGATTCAAAGACATTTCACTTAATTCAATCATTCATAAGACTTCAGATGAGAAAAGTGACATTAGTAAAGAAAAAAATAATCATTTCAGCATATAAAGACTCGCTTTGATACTGCATCGAATGCAATTCAGGCATTGTTGAATGTGACTGAAATGTCTAAATAGGTAAATAATACACCTTTTCATATTTCTCCAGAGTTGTATATTTATATTTCGTTTTTGCGCAATTTTAATATCGATGAATTAACCAAATTTGCTCAATTTATTGATAAACCAAATACATCTAATCTGGTCTAGATCAGGTTCAGCAGGTTCACACCGCTCACTAAACATTCTCAGTCAGCTCAGAGTTTTTGATCCACAGTTTACGATTGCCAGTGTAAGTGTGACATCTGCAGCGAACAGCCAATCACACGAAACATGGAGAACGTCGATTTGATTCATTCTGCTGAGGAGAATGAAGAGACCGTTGTGAAAAACATCATGAATTCATGATGTGGCTGTGATGCAGATGTCTGTGTGATAAAACGGGCCTCTTCAGTTTATTCTGAAGAGACTGACAAAAGCGCCATCTGGAGGACAATGTTGTAAAATACAATCAACGCTGTAAGTCAACCTGGATATTTGCATTCGATTGATTGATTCAGTGAATGTTTATTCATGTGGTATTTGTCTAAAACAACTCACTTGATCTTGATGTTCCAGTTTAGAATCACATTCAAACTTATTAATTTAAATATATATATATATATATATATATATATATATATATATATATATATTTATTTATTTAAATATAAATAAATTAATATATATATATATATATATATATATATATAACTAAATATATATATAAAATAATATATATTTAATTAAATATAAATAAATAAATATATATATATAAAACTAAATATATATATAAATATATATATTTAAAAAAACAAATATATATATATATATATATAAATATATATAAAATAATATAAATATAAAATAAATATATATTTATATTAAAATGAATAAATATATATATATAAAAAATAAATATATGTATATATATATATATATATATATATATATATATATATATATAAATAAATAAATATATATATGAAAAATAAATAAATATATATAAAAACGACATGAAACATCGCGCTGTGTTCCCAGCATGCTTTGCATCACACTGCACAAGGAGAAAATTTTTTGAAATTTAGTTATTTCGAAAATTCAAGGCTCAATATACTGCATGTTGGTTAACAGTTCATGAAAGTATAGTAGGCTAATAGTGTCTTTTATGGTTAACTTAGCTGGTTTTGCTAACTAATGTTATACCTCTGAAAAGAGGGAGATGAAAAATCATAAAACTCGCTGAAGTTTCTCCACTGCAAACTTTGTGGAATGTTGTCAGTACAATTGAAAAACTTTGCAAAACAATATCAATGGCCATCGCTCTTCATTTCACACATATTTGGTATTGGTAATATCTGTTCATTATAAACCACATTTAGTGATTCATAAACAATAATACATCTATTAACAATCATATTGCATAGCGTTTTAGAAATATCTGAATTCTAAACCTGTAAATAGTCTCTTCAAGTAACCATATCATCTGAAGAGTTCTTAAATTCTCTAATTCACTTTACACATTTCTCAATTTTTTCACGTTTTTTTTTTCTGCAAATCAACCCTTTAACACTAAATTGACAGATTTAAACATGAACTACAAAATACACAACGGTTCCATATATTCTACATATGGCTTCGCGCCATTTTGTAGGCCTCGTGCCATTATACTCAAAATCTATCTATCTATCTATCTTTTTTTTTTTTTAAATACGCATTTCAATCTGTCACACTAGCACTTAGAGATAATAAAGATTGGTGTTTCCAGTATTTCAATTAAATTGTAAACTATTAAAAAATATTAAGTTCTACTGAAATAATCTTTGAGTTGTTTACTTAAATGTTTTGAGTATTCTGAACTTATCGAGCTTTACAACCACCGCATCAAAATAATTGGAAAATTGAGAAACACTACGTACGGTAAACAATTATTTTAAGTGCACAAACATTAAATAAAAACTAATTTAAGCTTTTACTTAAGCTCTTAATTGTTATTTTTAATTATCGTTTACTAAAAAAATTTGAGTTGCTTTACCTAATTTTTTTGAGGTAATTGGTGTCTACAAAATTTTTTCAAATTCTGAACTTACCTTGCCATTTGATTTGATAGAGTGCTTTATGTATATTTATATGGAAATCTTTGGAAACTTTTTGCAGGAAAAGTATGAAATTTGGCACACAGAAAGAGGACAGTCTCAAGATTAACCAACTCAATCCATCTAGCGCCACCAAGTGTCCACATTTGCATTTATGTTTATGCTAATAACATTTGAACCATAAGGGCTAGAAACAAAGTTATTTTTTCTTTTGTTTCCTTGGCTAAACACAATTTTGACCAAAATAATATAAAAATATCTTTAATAACTCACTGTTGCCCAGCGATGCTCGCACAACTCATCCTGCCTTTTTTGTGCTTGGCCCGTTGATTGCAGCTTGCAGCTATATTTGTATCTAAAATTATAATGCACAATTACACCTACTCAACTACATACTTTAGCTTGGACAAATGCAGATATTTGTATGCCGCTGGAGTTCTTGGATGAACCCTTCTGGTTCCCAGCCTATGGTCATCTTTAGCCTCAATGCTACTACCACCCAACACAGACTGTTCATAGGCCTGTCTGTGGTGAACGTTGTTTCACTTTTGAAGTCTTCGCATTGATCTGAGGTAATAGAAGAAAAGGGCATGGTAGTTTCTGGTAAAGCTACGTGTCTGTTGAACTTGATACTGGCCAAACATACAGGCGGCTGCTAAAGAGAGTAGTTACGGAGGAGGCGGCTCCCCTGCCTGAAGATGAATCCTCGATCTGTGAAACCTAGATCCCTTTAGGACATGCAGACAGGCCAGTGGGACATCTGGAAACATATTCAGCATGATTGATTTCCAGCTCTCTTAATCGTGCACCTATTAGTCGTAGTTATCGTTGTGTTCTTGTGATGGTAGATTTGTTTTCCTGGTGGGTATGACCATGAATGACTGCAGTGGCGGAAAAGGCTGCTGAAACACTGGCGCAGGAAGTCTGAAATATCTGGACCAGACTGATAGTGATCAAGGGACACATTTTGCTGGCAAAGCTTGTTAAACTGCAATGCAACAGCTGGGTAAGAAGCGAAAATTCACATTTATTCAAGTAATAAGGCAGCTGAGTCACAAAATAGACCACAGAGAGTAAGATTGGCCCAGTTTTACCAGTATTTTGAAGTGTAATTCCACATCTCCTCATAAAATCCCATTTGGCTGACAACTGCGGCTTTCACATGACACCCATCTGACATCAGAACTGCAGAATATCATTTTAAAGTCACCATGAAATCAAAATGGACAATTCTTGTTTTTTTTATGGAATATTGTTTCAGTTATGTTCGGTTCGATGGACTCTTATTTTGATATTCTGTTTCGTTTACATTAGATTCCCTGCTCTGTTCGGTTTCAGTTTCCTTGGTTTCTGATCATCTCACCAGCCATAACTGAGACGAGTTTTAGTTTTAGTTTTTATAAAGGAAGTGCTCTTTGCATGCTGTTTAAAATAAATTTAGAATTTGAATAGAAGTTTAATTTTTCATGCTATAAGCTATCAGGTGAAGACCTGATTGCAAAGTCTATTGGAGGAACACAGAACATTTGCGAGAGAACACAAAAGCATTAAAGGGGTGGATGGTTATGATTTCACTTTTTTAACTTTAGTGAGTGTGTGTGTGATGTCGCTGTTTGATCATAAACAACATCTGCAAAGTTATGACGCTTAAAGTTCAATGCAAAGGAGATATTTTCTTTTACAGAAATCTCTGTTTAAGGACTACAACAAACGGCTGGTAGAGACTACAATGAGCTTCTTCCTGGGTTGGTGACATTACTAAACCTAAAATTTACATAAACCCCGCCCCCGAGAACACTCAACAAAGGGGGCGTGGCCATGTTGGGCTGCTTTAGAGTTGTTGTAGTCGAGTGTTGTTGATGCCGTCATTTTACGCCGGACCGCTTCACAAACGAGGGTCGATTCGAGGAAAAAAGATGAACGTGACGACACATGATCAACTCCACAGCAACTACATCAATTTATCCACTAACCGTTCAGACACTTCTTCCTGAGTCTCTCCATCAGTGTCGACTCTGGTTTGAACAATGTAAGGATGAACACCGTCTGCGTGAGATTCTCCTGCTTTGTTGTTGTTGAGCTGTTAAAGCTCCGCCCTTTTCTGGAAAGGGGTGGGAGCAGCATCTCATTTGCATTTAAAGGGTGTGTTTTTGCTCACACCCAAATAGGAGCAAATTTGACAAGCGATAAAAGTATAGAAACTACTTTTGTCTGGTTCATCTTTGATGATTGTGCCAATGTAGTTTATGCACAGTGATTATATAATTATATATATATATATATATGGGGGCCAAACAGGAAATAATTGAATGTAAATCCGAATATATAGTTATGAATCCGAATATATAAATGTAAATCCGAATATATAGTTATAAACCCGAATATATAGTTATAAACCCGAATATATAAATGTAAATCCGAATATATAGTTATAAACCCGAATATATAAATGTAAATCCGAATATATAGTTATAAACCCGAATATATAAATGCAAATCTGGAATATATAAATGTAAATCCGAATATATAGTTATAAACCTGAATATATAAATGTAAATCTGGAATATATAAATGTAAATCCGAATATATAGTTATAAACCTGAATATATAAATGTAAATCTTGAATATATAGTTATAAATCCGAATATGGTGCCGAAATCTCTTTTTTTTTTTTACATTATTGTACTGAAAGGCCTAATAGGAAGCCTATTGTTTCTGAAACCCACGCTGCTGCTGGGATCAGGATCATCCTGAATTTTTTGGATCAGAAGTATCCCAATATTAGTAAAAAGTTCTGAACGACACAAACTGACAATTTGATTCAGATCAAATCCAAAATCTAATCCATTTGATTTCTGCCCCCCCCCCCCCCCCCACACACACACACACACACATTAGTTATGGAAAGACATGCAAGCCTCTAATTCTAGAAACAATTCCCTCTATTAATGTCTTTAAAATCCTATTACAGTCTGCACTGAAAGAATCATGTTTCTGTTCACATTTGATATACTTTTTTTATTTTATTTGTTTAAATTGTGTTTTAAATCAGGACTCAGTGGAAGAAGTGATTTCATCTCAATGGAAAAGGCAATGGAAGGATAAATAATAAAAATACCCCCCCCCCCCCCCCCCCGGCTCTATAGCGACCCCTCTCGCTGCCGCTCGTGAATCGCACGTGGCTCGCGCGCCCCCTGCAGGCGGCGCGGCTGCACTACGGATGTTTAACTCTTTCCTCCCCTGCTGTTTGTGTCCTATGAGTGGAAGATGGCGACCAGAGTCCTTCAGACCTCCTGCTCAGGCCTATACCAGGCTAGAAACACGGCCCGGGCGAAAGGACAAGTTACTACTGTTATCAGGTCAGACAGTTTATCTCAATGACACGTTATAAATCTGCGTGCTTTGTGCTTTAGAGCGCTGCGGCACGCGAGTTTAGAAGCGCCGCGGCGCATTAGGAAAGACGGGATTACTATACAAGGCATTCAAAGATCTTAAACTTCATTAACGACTTGATATTAAAGTATCTGCTTAACCAGATCAGCTGTTATGTGTTGCTACGCAAATCACAGAGGCGTCTGAACGCGCTCTGAATCTACAGCTCAAGGTCATAATTCAGCAGTCCATCACGTGTGTTTCATGGTAAACACAATATGCAGATTTGGTGTGTCAGTTCTTTACTGAAATGAAAGGGTGTAATAGTTGGTGAACGATGCATGCACAATATTAAACACAGCATTATCATCTGTTAAACTGAAATCCAAGTTGCAGTGACTGTTTACTGTTATTATGTGTCTGTACCTCTAGTGAAAGTGTTTATATAGTCTCACTTTATGTTTAACAAATGCACAAACATTGTCGTGTTTCAGGGGTCTGTCAGCATCTACTAACCGGAATCGGGAGGACAGCTGGTTCAAATCACTGTTTGTGCGGAAGGTGGATCCGAGAAAAGACGCTCACTCCCACTTGTTAGCCAAGAAAGAGGATAACAACTTGTACAAAATACAGTGTAAGTTGTTCGCCCTCTGCTGTAAAATGTCTAAATGTTCTACATTTCTTCATTGACTCGCTTATATCGTTTTCTTGCAGTTCACAACGTGAAGCCCGAGTGTCTCGAGGCGTACAACAAACTCTGGTAAGTCGGGCTTCTTCGCACGAACGGGGCAGGTCAAACGAGGCTGTTCGGTGGTAATTACATGAATCATGCTGTTTTGAACTTCTTTAGAGTCTCTTGAGAGCGAACTGGTTTCACTACTGAAGTTCACAGCAAATGTCCTGCTTTCTATTCCTGTCAGTGATTGGCAGCCGCACTGGCAGGATCCCGCTAAAGCCCATTCCTCAAGTGTTTACGGATCTACAGCAATGCGACACGGAGACCTCGATAAGATTAATCACGCTGGAGTCAAACCGAAGCGTGTCTGAATGTCATTTCGGTGATTTTATGTTTGTCTGAAGTCTCTGGTTCACCAGGGTCTATACGGATAATCTTAAATTCAGTTTTAAGGGCATAAAAAGCCTTGCGTATCTTAAATGGTGTTTTAATCATTTCAAAACAATGTGATTATTACATTTTAATGAAGTAAATGAGAAGTCAAAATGCTGGCAGATCCACAGCTGCGTTGTATGCGGGGTTTACCAGGGTCACCGCTATATTTCTGCTGCTCCATAAGCACCACATATCGCATTTTTGGACCAAAAAGAAGCTAGATAAGTATATACAGTGTTCCTATGCAGTTTGAGTGATTTATAGGTCTAGATAAGTATGGAAAACGGTATCAGTAACGAAATTCACTTATTTCGTTTTATGAAATATAAAGTTAAAAGTGAATTTATCATACTAGCTGGGTGTTATCACGAGAAAAGTTTAGTGATTGTCGAACACGCACATATTCATAAGGCTTTGGTATTATTGAACTGCACTAAAAGAATCGTATAAATCAGACTACTTTGCTGTTTAGTGGTCGTGCAACATCAAATCACATTTACACTATCAAACCGGCGTGTCAGAGGTGCAGGTTATTAAGTTTATGTTTCTTCTCATCACGTATGTCAATGAAAAACAACCTGAGAAAATAAACATAGTGGGCTGGGTGGGTTACTTTTAAAATGTATTTCACTACAGATTACAAAATACATGCTTTAAAAAGTCATTTGTAACGTATTTCGTTACATTACTCAAGTTTAGTCACTTCATCTAAATACTTTAGAATACTTTAGAATACTAATAAGTGTGAAACAAACACAAAAAAGGTCATTGTGAGTTTTTATCTCACAATTCTGACTTTTTACCTCAGAATTGAGTGATATAAAGTTGCAATTGTGAGTTATAAAGTCAGAATTATGAGATATAAACTCACAATATTAAATTCACAATTTTATATACAAGTTTATATCTCCCAATTCTGAATTTATAACTTACAATTGTTTAAATCTCCCAATTCTGAGAAAAACAAGTCAGAATTGTGAAACACAAACTCACAATTGTGAGGGAAAAGAACTAATTGTGAGCAAAAGTGACGAGTGAATTATAAAATGACTCACAAAACATGAAAACAGTGGAAAACATGAAACTGAACTCGTCTTTTTCAGACGGTCAGAGTCAGAGAATCACCAATCGCTGTTTAAATGACATTAAAACTCAAAGTAATCACTTTGGTAATCTAAAACACTTTTCAGATGGAACTGTAATCTGATTACCACCCATTTCAAATGAAATACACTTACTCAAATTGTGTATTTTAAATACGTAACTAAGTCACATGTATTTCGTTACTCCTCAACCCTGCAAATAATGCTGTAAGAACCATCTATGTTAAATATGATCGTAAAAATCTAAAGTATGTAAAATCCTGAAAAAAAAAAAAAAATGCATTGACTTGCTGTCATGTGATTGGCTGATTAGATTCTTGCATCGAGCAGTTGAACAGGTGTGTGTGTGTGTGTGTATATATTCCATAAAAGAATAATAATTTTATGGTTAGACATTGGCATGGCCCTACCTCACCCATATAGCAGTTATAGGTCTTGCAAAGCCTTAAATTTGATTTGGAAAAACGCAGCAGAGGAACCACACTTCACCTTTATATGTGACTTGCTTCCCCAGTGATGAGGTGCTGCCGTCCATCCATAATGACAAGCATTACCCGTGTGAGCTGGTGGGCACGTGGAACACCTGGTACGGAGAGCAAGACCAAGCCGGTAGGACATCAATTCTTCAACACAATCTGCTTCGTCATCAGGAGAACCTGTTTTGAATGCATTTCCGTAATGTGCCGTTTTCTGTCAGGTCACGAAAGGGTTAAATAATATACGAGTGAGATGTGTGTTTATGTGAGCGCTGACACATTGTAACATTTGCATCTGGTTCACTATGTAGTGCACTTGTGGCGGTACAGAGGAGGATATCCGGCTCTTACTGAAGTCATGAATAAACTGAAGAATAACAAGGTAATCTAGTGTTTGTGTGCTGGACCGCAGAATTGTTGTGTTGTGCATATATTGTGTATAATTGTGCGTTCACTGCTGCTATAGTGCACGTGGAGTTTTTAGCAATAATGTACATGGCAAAAATGGGATGGAGTATTGTAATAAGGATCAGGTCTTGACAGGATTTAATTTTGCCATAATGACACAGGAACTTACCTTAAATAATCGGACACAAAATAAAGATTTTTGTTGAAATATTTTAGGAACTTGCCTTAAATAATCAGACACAAAATATAGATTTTTGTTGAAATATTTTAGGAACTTGCCTCATAAGTAAATAATCGGACACAAAATATAGATTTTTGTTGAAATATTTTAGGAACTTGCCTTAAATAATCAGACACAAAATATAGATTTTTGTTGAAATATTTTAGGAACTTGCCTTAAATAATCAGACACAAAATATAGATTTTTGTTGAAATATTTTAGGAACTTGCCTTAAATAATCGGACACAAAATATAGATTTTTGTTGAAATATTTTAGGAACTTGCCTCATAAGTAAATAATTGGACACAAAATATAGATTTTTGTTGAAATATTTTAGGAACTTGCCTTAAATAATCGGACACAAAATATAGATTTTTGTTGAAATATTTTAGGAACTTGCTTTAAATAATCAGACACAAAATATAGATTTTTGTTGAAATATTTTAGGAACTTGCCTTAAATAATCGGACACAAAATATAGATTTTTGTTGAAATATTTTAGGAACTTGCCTCATAAGTAAATAATCGGACACAAAATATAGATTTTTGTTGAAATATTTTAGGAACTTGCCTTAAATAATCAGACACAAAATATAGATTTTTGTTGAAATATTTTAGGAACTTGCCTTAAATAATCGGACACAAAATATAGATTTTTGTTGAAATATTTTAGGAACTTGCCTCATAAGTAAATAATCGGACACAAAATATAGATTTTTGTTGAAATATTTTAGGAACTTGCCTTAAATAATCAGACACAAAATATAGATTTTTGTTGAAATATTTTAGGAACTTGCCTTAAATAATCAGACACAAAATATGGATTTTTGTTGAAATATTTTAGGAACTTGCCTTAAATAATCAGACACAAAATATAGATTTTTGTTGAAATATTTTAGGAACTTGCCTTAAATAATCAGACACAAAATATAGATTTTTGTTGAAATATTTTAGGAACTTGCCTTAAATAATCAGACACAAAATATAGATTTTTGTTGAAATATTTTAGGAACTTGCCTTAAATAATCAGACACAAAATATAGATTTTTGTTGAAATATTTTAGGAACTTGCTTTAAATAATCGGACACAAAATATAGATTTTTGTTGAAATATTTTAGGAACTTGCCTCATAAGTAAATAATCGGATACAAAATATAGATTTTTGTTGAAATATTTTAGGAACTTGCCTTAAATAATCAGACACAAAATATAGATTTTTGTTGAAATATTTTAGGAACTTGCCTTAAATAATCGGACACAAAATATAGATTTTTGTTGAAATATTTTAGGAACTTGCCTCATAAGTAAATAATTGGACACAAAATATAGATTTTTGTTGAAATATTTTAGGAACTTGCCTTAAATAATCAGACACAAAATATAGATTTTTGTTGAAATATTTTAGGAACTTGCCTTAAATAATCAGACACAAAATATAGATTTTTGTTGAAATATTTTAGGAACTTGCCTTAAATAATCAGACACAAAATATAGATTTTTGTTGAAATATTTTAGGAACTTGCCTTAAATAATCGGACACAAAATATAGATTTTTGTTGAAATATTTTAGGAACTTGCCTTAAATAATCAGACACAAAATATAGATTTTTGTTGAAATATTTTAGGAACTTGCCTTAAATAATCAGACACAAAATATAGATTTTTGTTGAAATATTTTAGGAACTTGCCTTAAATAATCAGACACAAAATATAGATTTTTGTTGAAATATTTTAGGAACTTGCCTTAAATAATCGGACACAAAATATAGATTTTTCTTGAAATATTTTAGGAACTTGCCTTAAATAATCAGACACAAAATATAGATTTTTGTTGAAATATTTTAGGAACTTGCCTTAAATAATCAGACACAAAATATAGATTTTTGTTGAAATATTTTAGGAACTTGCTTTAAATAATCGGACACAAAATATAGATTTTTGTTGAAATATTTTAGGAACTTGCCTCATAAGTAAATAATCGGACTCAAAATATAGATTTTTGTTGAAATATTTTAGGAACTTTCCTTAAATAATCAGACACAAAATATAGATTTTTGTTGAAATATTTTAGGAACTTGCCTTAAATAATCAGACACAAAATATAGATTTTTGTTGAAATATTTTAGGAACTTGCCTTAAATAATCAGACACAAAATATAGATTTTTGTTGAAATATTTTAGGAACTTGCCTTAAATAATCAGACACAAAATATAGATTTTTGTTGAAATATTTTAGGAACTTTCCTTAAATAATCAGACACAAAATATAGATTTTTGTTGAAATATTTTAGGAACTTGCCTTAAATAATCAGACACAAAATATAGATTTTTGTTGAAATATTTTAGGAACTTGCCTTAAATAATCGGACACAAAATATAGATTTTTGTTGAAATATTTTAGGAACTTGCCTTAAATAATCAGACACAAAATATAGATTTTTGTTGAAATATTTTAGGAACTTGCCTTAAATAATCAGACACAAAATATAGATTTTTGTTGAAATATTTTAGGAACTTGCTTTAAATAATCGGACACAAAATATAGATTTTTGTTGAAATATTTTAGGAACTTGCCTCATAAGTTAATAATCGGACACAAAATATAGATTTTTGTTGAAATATTTTAGGAACTTACCTTAAATAATCGGACACAAAATATAGATTTTTGTTGAAATATTTTAGGAACTTGCCTCATAAGTAAATAATCGGACACAAAATATAGATTTTTGTTGAAATATTTTAGGAACTTGCCTTAAATAATCAGACACAAAATATAGATTTTTGTTGAAATATTTTAGGAACTTGCCTTAAATAATCAGACACAAAATATAGATTTTTGTTGAAATATTTTAGGAACTTGCCTTAAATAATCAGACACAAAATATAGATTTTTGTTGAAATATTTTAGGAACTTGCCTTAAATAATCGGACACAAAATATAGATTTTTGTTGAAATATTTTAGGAACTTGCCTCATAAGTAAATAATCGGACACAAAATATAGATTTTTGTTGAAATATTTTAGGAACTTGCCTCATAAGTAAATAATCGGACACAAAATATAGATTTTTGTTGAAATATTTTAGGAACTTGCCTTAAATAATCGGACACAAAATATAGATTTTTGTTGAAATATTTTAGGAACTTGCTTTAAATAATCAGACACAAAATATAGATTTTTGTTGAAATATTTTAGGAACTTGCCTTAAATAATCGGACACAAAATATAGATTTTTGTTGAAATATTTTAGGAACTTGCCTCATAAGTAAATAATCGGACACAAAATATAGATTTTTGTTGAAATATTTTAGGAACTTGCCTTAAATAATCAGACACAAAATATAGATTTTTGTTGAAATATTTTAGGAACTTGCCTTAAATAATCGGACACAAAATATAGATTTTTGTTGAAATATTTTAGGAACTTGCCTCATAAGTAAATAATCGGACACAAAATATAGATTTTTGTTGAAATATTTTAGGAACTTGCCTTAAATAATCGGACACAAAATATAGATTTTTGTTGAAATATTTTAGGAACTTGCCTTAAATAATCGGACACAAAATATAGATTTTTGTTGAAATATTTTAGGAACTTGCCTTAAATAATCAGACACAAAATATAGATTTTTGTTGAAATATTTTAGGAACTTGCCTTAAATAATCGGACACAAAATATAGATTTTTGTTGAAATATTTTAGGAACTTGCTTTAAATAATCGGACACAAAATATAGATTTTTGTTGAAATATTTTAGGAACTTGCCTCATAAGTAAATAATCGGACACAAAATATAGATTTTTGTTGAAATATTTTAGGAACTTGCCTCATAAGTAAATAATCGGACACAAAATATAGATTTTTGTTGAAATATTTTAGGAACTTGCCTTAAATAATCGGACACAAAATATAGATTTTTGTTGAAATATTTTAGGAACTTGCCTCATAAGTAAATAATCGGACACAAAATATAGATTTTTGTTGAAATATTTTAGGAACTTGCCTCATAAGTAAATAATCGGACACAAAATATAGATTTTTGTTGAAATATTTTAGGAACTTGCCTTAAATAATCGGACACAAAATATAGATTTTTGTTGAAATATTTTAGGAACTTGCCTTAAATAATCAGACACAAAATATAGATTTTTGTTGAAATATTTTAGGAACTTGCCTCATAAGTAAATAATCGGACACAAAATATAGATTTTTGTTGAAATATTTTAGGAACTTGCCTTAAATAATCGGACACAAAATATAGATTTTTGTTGAAATATTTTAGGAACTTGCCTTAAATAATCGGACACAAAATATAGATTTTTGTTGAAATATTTTAGGAACTTGCCTTAAATAATCAGACACAAAATATAGATTTTTGTTGAAATATTTTAGGAACTTGCCTTAAATAATCGGACACAAAATATAGATTTTTGTTGAAATATTTTAGGAACTTGCCTCATAAGTAAATAATCGGACACAAAATATAGATTTTTGTTGAAATATTTTAGGAACTTGCCTTAAATAATCGGACACAAAATATAGATTTTTGTTGAAATATTTTAGGAACTTGCCTCATAAGTAAATAATCGGACACAAAATATAGATTTTTGTTGAAATATTTTAGGAACTTGCCTCATAAGTAAATAATCGGACACAAAATATAGATTTTTGTTGAAATATTTTAGGAACTTGCCTTAAATAATCGGACACAAAATATAGATTTTTGTTGAAATATTTTAGGAACTTGCCTCATAAGTAAATAATCGGACACAAAATATAGATTTTTGTTGAAATATTTTAGGAACTTGCCTTAAATAATCAGACACAAAATATAGATTTTTGTTGAAATATTTTAGGAACTTGCCTTAAATAATCAGACACAAAATATAGATTTTTGTTGAAATATTTTAGGAACTTGCCTCATAAGTAAATAATCAGACACAAAATATAGATTTTTGTTGAAATATTTTAGGAACTTGCCTTAAATAATCGGACACAAAATATAGATTTTTGTTGAAATATTGTAGGAACTTGCCTTAAATAATCAGACACAAAATATAGATTTTTGTTGAAATATTTTAGGAACTTGCCTTAAATAATCAGACACAAAATATAGATTTTTGTTGAAATATTTTAGGAACTTGCCTTAAATAATCGGACACAAAATATAGATTTTTGTTGAAATATTTTAGGAACTTGCCTCATAAGTAAATAATCGGACACAAAATATAGATTTTTGTTGAAATATTTTAGGAACTTGCCTCATAAGTAAATAATCGGACACAAAATATAGATTTTTGTTGAAATATTTTAGGAACTTGCCTTAAATAATCGGACACAAAATATAGATTTTTGTTGAAATATTTTAGGAACTTGCTTTAAATAATCAGACACAAAATATAGATTTTTGTTGAAATATTTTAGGAACTTGCCTTAAATAATCGGACACAAAATATAGATTTTTGTTGAAATATTTTAGGAACTTGCCTTAAATAATCAGACACAAAATATAGATTTTTGTTGAAATATTTTAGGAACTTGCCTTAAATAATCGGACACAAAATATAGATTTTTGTTGAAATATTTTAGGAACTTGCCTTAAATAATCGGACACAAAATATAGATTTTTGTTGAAATATTTTAGGAACTTGCTTTAAATAATCAGACACAAAATATAGATTTTTGTTGAAATATTTTAGGAACTTGCCTTAAATAATCGGACACAAAATATAGATTTTTGTTGAAATATTTTAGGAACTTGCCTTAAATAATCAGACACAAAATATAGATTTTTGTTGAAATATTTTAGGAACTTGCCTTAAATAATCAGACACAAAATATAGATTTTTGTTGAAATATTTTAGGAACTTGCCTTAAATAATCAGACACAAAATATAGATTTTTGTTGAAATATTTTAGGAACTTGCCTCATAAGTAAATAATCGGACACAAAATATAGATTTTTGTTGAAATATTTTAGGAACTTGCCTTAAATAATCAGACACAAAATATAGATTTTTGTTGAAATATTTTAGGAACTTGCCTTAAATAATCAGACACAAAATATAGATTTTTGTTGAAATATTTTAGGAACTTGCCTTAAATAATCAGACACAAAATATAGATTTTTGTTGAAATATTTTAGGAACTTGCCTTAAATAATCGGACACAAAATATAGATTTTTGTTGAAATATTTTAGGAACTTGCCTCATAAGTAAATAATCGGACACAAAATATAGATTTTTGTTGAAATATTTTAGGAACTTGCCTCATAAGTAAATAATCGGACACAAAATATAGATTTTTGTTGAAATATTTTAGGAACTTGCCTTAAATAATCGGACACAAAATATAGATTTTTGTTGAAATATTTTAGGAACTTGCTTTAAATAATCAGACACAAAATATAGATTTTTGTTGAAATATTTTAGGAACTTGCCTTAAATAATCGGACACAAAATATAGATTTTTGTTGAAATATTTTAGGAACTTGCCTCATAAGTAAATAATCGGACACAAAATATAGATTTTTGTTGAAATATTTTAGGAACTTGCCTTAAATAATCAGACACAAAATATAGATTTTTGTTGAAATATTTTAGGAACTTGCCTTAAATAATCGGACACAAAATATAGATTTTTGTTGAAATATTTTAGGAACTTGCCTCATAAGTAAATAATCGGACACAAAATATAGATTTTTGTTGAAATATTTTAGGAACTTGCCTTAAATAATCGGACACAAAATATAGATTTTTGTTGAAATATTTTAGGAACTTGCCTTAAATAATCGGACACAAAATATAGATTTTTGTTGAAATATTTTAGGAACTTGCCTTAAATAATCAGACACAAAATATAGATTTTTGTTGAAATATTTTAGGAACTTGCCTTAAATAATCGGACACAAAATATAGATTTTTGTTGAAATATTTTAGGAACTTGCCTCATAAGTAAATAATCGGACACAAAATATAGATTTTTGTTGAAATATTTTAGGAACTTGCCTCATAAGTAAATAATCGGACACAAAATATAGATTTTTGTTGAAATATTTTAGGAACTTGCCTCATAAGTAAATAATCGGACACAAAATATAGATTTTTGTTGAAATATTTTAGGAACTTGCCTTAAATAATCGGACACAAAATATAGATTTTTGTTGAAATATTTTAGGAACTTGCCTCATAAGTAAATAATCGGACACACAAAATATAGATTTTTGTTGAAATATTTTAGGAACTTGCCTCATAAGTAAATAATCGGACACAAAATATAGATTTTTGTTGAAATATTTTAGGAACTTGCCTTAAATAATCGGACACAAAATATAGATTTTTGTTGAAATATTTTAGGAACTTGCCTTAAATAATCAGACAGAAAATATAGATTTTTGTTGAAATATTTTAGGAACTTGCTTTAAATAATCGGACACAAAATATAGATTTTTGTTGAAATATTTTAGGAACTTGCCTCATAAGTAAATAATCGGACACAAAATATAGATTTTTGTTGAAATATTTTAGGAACTTGCCTTAAATAATCGGACACAAAATATAGATTTTTGTTGAAATATTTTAGGAACTTGCCTCATAAGTAAATAATCGGACACAAAATATAGATTTTTGTTGAAATATTTTAGGAACTTGCCTTAAATAATCAGACACAAAATATAGATTTTTGTTGAAATATTTTAGGAACTTGCCTTAAATAATCAGACACAAAATATAGATTTTTGTTGAAATATTTTAGGAACTTGCCTCATAAGTAAATAATCAGACACAAAATATAGAGATTTTTTGTTGAAATATTTTAGGAACTTGCCTTAAATAATCGGACACAAAATATAGATTTTTGTTGAAATATTTTAGGAACTTGCCTTAAATAATCAGACACAAAATATAGATTTTTGTTGAAATATTTTAGGAACTTGCCTTAAATAATCAGACACAAAATATAGATTTTTGTTGAAATATTTTAGGAACTTGCCTTAAATAATCGGACACAAAATATAGATTTTTGTTGAAATATTTTAGGAACTTGCCTCATAAGTAAATAATCGGACACAAAATATAGATTTTTGTTGAAATATTTTAGGAACTTGCCTCATAAGTAAATAATCGGACACAAAATATAGATTTTTGTTGAAATATTTTAGGAACTTGCCTTAAATAATCGGACACAAAATATAGATTTTTGTTGAAATATTTTAGGAACTTGCTTTAAATAATCAGACACAAAATATAGATTTTTGTTGAAATATTTTAGGAACTTGCCTTAAATAATCGGACACAAAATATAGATTTTTGTTGAAATATTTTAGGAACTTGCCTTAAATAATCAGACACAAAATATAGATTTTTGTTGAAATATTTTAGGAACTTGCCTTAAATAATCAGACACAAAATATAGATTTTTGTTGAAATATTTTAGGAACTTGCTTTAAATAATCGGACACAAAATATAGATTTTTGTTGAAATATTTTAGGAACTTGCCTCATAAGTAAATAATCGGACTCAAAATATAGATTTTTGTTGAAATATTTTAGGAACTTGCCTTAAATAATCAGACACAAAATATAGATTTTTGTTGAAATATTTTAGGAACTTGCCTTAAATAATCAGACACAAAATATAGATTTTTGTTGAAATATTTTAGGAACTTGCCTTAAATAATCAGACACAAAATATAGATTTTTGTTGAAATATATTAGGAACTTGCCTTAAATAATCAGACACAAAATATAGATTTTTGTTGAAATATTTTAGGAACTTGCCTTAAATAATCAGACACAAAATATAGATTTTTGTTGAAATATTTTAGGAACTTGCCTTAAATAATCAGACACAAAATATAGATTTTTGTTGAAATATTTTAGGAACTTGCTTTAAATAATCGGACACAAAATATAGATTTTTGTTGAAATATTTTAGGAACTTGCCTTAAATAATCAGACACAAAATATAGATTTTTGTTGAAATATTTTAGGAACTTGCCTTAAATAATCAGACACAAAATATAGATTTTTGTTGAAATATTTTAGAACTTGCTTTAAATAATCGGACACAAAATATAGATTTTTGTTGAAATATTTTAGGAATTTGCCTCATAAGTAAATAATCGGACACAAAATATAGATTTTTGTTGAAATATTTTAGGAACTTGCCTTAAATAATCAGACACAAAATATAGATTTTTGTTGAAATATTTTAGGAACTTGCCTTAAATAATCAGACACAAAATATAGATTTTTGTTGAAATATTTTAGGAACTTGCTTTAAATAATCGGACACAAAATATAGATTTTTGTTGAAATATTTTAGGAATTTGCCTCATAAGTAAATAATCGGACACAAAATATAGATTTTTGTTGAAATATTTTAGGAACTTGCCTTAAATAATCAGACACAAAATATAGATTTTTGTTGAAATATTTTAGGAACTTGCCTTAAATAATCGGACACAAAATATAGATTTTTGTTGAAATATTTTAGGAACTTGCCTCATAAGTAAATAATCGGACACAAAATATAGATTTTTGTTGAAATATTTTAGGAACTTGCCTTAAATAATCGGACACAAAATATAGATTTTTGGTGAAATATTTTAGGAACTTGCCTTAAATAATCAGACACAAAATATAGATTTTTGTTGAAATATTTTAGGAACTTGCCTTAAATAATCAGACACAAAATATAGATTTTTGTTGAAATATTTTAGGAACTTGCCTTAAATAATCAGACACAAAATATAGATTTTTGTTGAAATATTTTAGGAACTTGCCTTAAATAATCAGACACAAAATATAGATTTTTGTTGAAATATTTTAGGAACTTGCTTTAAATAATCGGACACAAAATATAGATTTTTGTTGAAATATTTTAGGAACTTGCCTCATAAGTAAATAATCGGACACAAAATATAGATTTTTGTTGAAATATTTTAGGAACTTTCCTTAAATAATCAGACACAAAATATAGATTTTTTGTTGAAATATTTTAGGAACTTGCCTTAAATAATCAGACACAAAATATAGATTTTTGTTGAAATAATTTAGGAACTTGCCTTAAATATCTATATGGGGTAGTCGTGGCCTAGTGGTGAGGGAGTCGGGCTTGTAATCTGAAGGTTGCCGGTTCGATTCCCATGCCGGCAGGAATTGAAAGTGGGGATTGTGAATGAACAGCACTCTCTCCACCTTCGATACCACGACTAAAGTGTCCTTGAGCAAGACACCTAACCCCCAATTGCTCCCCTTGTAAGTCGCTTTGGATAAAAGCGTCTGCTAAATGATGAAAAATGAAATGAAAAAATAAATAATCAGACACAAAATATAGATTTTTGTTGAAATATTTTAGGAACTTGCCTTAAATAATCAGACACAAAATATAGATTTTTGTTGAAATATTTTAGGAACTTGCTTTAAATAATCGGACACAAAATATAGATTTTTGTTGAAATATTTTAGGAACTTGCCTCATAAGTAAATAATCGGACTCAAAATATAGATTTTTGTTGAAATATTTTAGGAACTTGCCTTAAATAATCAGACACAAAATATAGATTTTTGTTGAAATATTTTAGGAACTTGCCTTAAATAATCAGACACAAAATATAGATTTTTGTTGAAATATTTTAGGAACTTGCCTTAAATAATCAGACACAAAATATAGATTTTTGTTGAAATATATTAGGAACTTGCCTTAAATAATCAGACACAAAATATAGATTTTTGTTGAAATATTTTAGGAACTTGCCTTAAATAATCAGACACAAAATATAGATTTTTGTTGAAATATTTTAGGAACTTGCTTTAAATAATCGGACACAAAATATAGATTTTTGTTGAAATATTTTAGGAACTTGCCTTAAATAATCAGACACAAAATATAGATTTTTGTTGAAATATTTTAGGAACTTGCCTTAAATAATCAGACACAAAATATAGATTTTTGTTGAAATATTTTAGGAACTTGCTTTAAATAATCGGACACAAAATATAGATTTTTGTTGAAATATTTTAGGAATTTGCCTCATAAGTAAATAATCGGACACAAAATATAGATTTTTGTTGAAATATTTTAGGAACTTGCCTTAAATAATCAGACACAAAATATAGATTTTTGTTGAAATATTTTAGGAACTTGCCTTAAATAATCAGACACAAAATATAGATTTTTGTTGAAATATTTTAGGAACTTGCTTTAAATAATCGGACACAAAATATAGATTTTTGTTGAAATATTTTAGGAATTTGCCTCATAAGTAAATAATCGGACACAAAATATAGATTTTTGTTGAAATATTTTAGGAACTTGCCTTAAATAATCAGACACAAAATATAGATTTTTGTTGAAATATTTTAGGAACTTGCCTTAAATAATCGGACACAAAATATAGATTTTTGTTGAAATATTTTAGGAACTTGCCTCATAAGTAAATAATCGGACACAAAATATAGATTTTTGTTGAAATATTTTAGGAACTTGCCTTAAATAATCAGACACAAAATATAGATTTTTGTTGAAATATTTTAGGAACTTGCCTTAAATAATCAGACACAAAATATAGATTTTTGTTGAAATATTTTAGGAACTTGCTTTAAATAATCGGACACAAAATATAGATTTTTGTTGAAATATTTTAGGAACTTGCCTCATAAGTAAATAATCGGACACAAAATATAGATTTTTGTTGAAATATTTTAGGAACTTTCCTTAAATAATCAGACACAAAATATAGATTTTTGTTGAAATATTTTAGGAACTTGCCTTAAATAATCAGACACAAAATATAGATTTTTGTTGAAATAATTTAGGAACTTGCCTTAAATAATCAGACACAAAATATAGATTTTTGTTGAAATATTTTAGGAACTTGCTTTAAATAATCGGACACAAAATATAGATTTTTGTTGAAATATTTTAGGAACTTGCCTTAAATAATCGGACACAAAATATAGATTTTTGTTGAAATATTTTAGGAACTTGCCTCATAAGTAAATAATCGGACACAAAATATAGATTTTTGTTGAAATATTTTAGGAACTTGCCTTAAATAATCGGACACAAAATATAGATTTTTGTTGAAATATTTTAGGAACTTGCCTTAAATAATCGGACACAAAATATAGATTTTTGTTGAAATATTTTAGGAACTTGCCTCATAAGTAAATAATCGGACACAAAATATAGATTTTTGTTGAAATATTTTAGGAACTTGCCTTAAATAATCAGACACAAAATATAGATTTTTGTTGAAATATTTTAGGAACTTGCCTTAAATAATCAGACACAAAATATAGATTTTTGTTGAAATATTTTAGGAACTTGCCTCATAAGTAAATAATCAGACACAAAATATAGATTTTTGTTGAAATATTTTAGGAACTTGCCTTAAATAATCGGACACAAAATATAGATTTTTGTTGAAATATTTTAGGAACTTGCCTCATAAGTAAATAATCGGACACAAAATATAGATTTTTGTTGAAATATTTTAGGAACTTGCCTTAAATAATCAGACACAAAATATAGATTTTTGTTGAAATATTTTAGGAACTTGCCTCATAAGTAAATAATCAGACACAAAATATAGATTTTTGTTGAAATATTTTAGGAACTTGCCTTAAATAATCGGACACAAAATATAGATTTTTGTTGAAATATTTTAGGAACTTGCCTTAAATAATCGGACACAAAATATAGATTTTTGTTGAAATATTTTAGGAACTTGCCTCATAAGTAAATAATCGGACACAAAATATAGATTTTTGTTGAAATATTTTAGGAACTTGCCTTAAATAATCGGACACAAAATATAGATTTTTGTCTAAATATTTTAGGAACTTGCCTTAAATAATCAGACACAAAATATAGATTTTTGTTGAAATATTTTAGGAACTTGCCTTAAATAATCAGACACAAAATATAGATTTTTGTTGAAATATTTTAGGAACTTGCCTTAAATAATCGGACACAAAATATAGATTTTTGTTGAAATATTTTAGGAACTTGCCTTAAATAATCGGACACAAAATATAGATTTTTGCTGAAATATTTTAGGAACTTGCCTTAAATAATCAGACACAAAATATAGATTTTTGTTGAAATATTTTAGGAACTTGCCTTAAATAATCGGACACAAAATATAGATTTTTGTTGAAATATTTTAGGAACTTGCCTTAAATAATCAGACACAAAATATAGATTTTTGTTGAAATATTTTAGGAACTTGCCTTAAATAATCGGACACAAAATATAGATTTTTGTCTAAATATTTTAGGAACTTGCCTTAAATAATCGGACACAAAATATAGATTTTTGTTGAAATATTTTAGGAACTTGCCTTAAATAATCAGACACAAAATATAGATTTTTGTTGAAATATTTTAGGAACTTGCCTCATAAGTTAATAATCGGACACAAAATATAGATTTTTGTTGAAATATTTTAGGAACTTGCCTTAAATAATCGGACACAAAATATAGATTTTTGTTGAAATATTTTAGGAACTTGCCTTAAATAATCGGACACAAAATATAGATTTTTGTTGAAATATTTTAGGAACTTGCCTTAAATAATCAGACACAAAATATAGATTTTTGTTGAAATATTTTAGGAACTTGCCTTAAATAATCAGACACAAAATATAGATTTTTGTTGAAATATTTTAGGAACTTGCCTTAAATAATCAGACACAAAATATAGATTTTTGTTGAAATATTTTAGGAACTTGCCTCATAAGTAAATAATCGGACACAAAATATAGATTTTTGTTGAAATATTTTAGGAACTTGCCTCATAAGTAAATAATCGGACAAAAAATATAGATTTTTGTCTAAATATTTTAGGAACTTGCCTCATAAGTAAATAATCGGACAAAAAATATATATTTTTATTGAAATAATTTAATAAGCTCACTAAGCTTCTGTGAAGAAAACCATTGTTAGCAATCGACTTTTAGCCAAGACGACCGAACGAGTTCAAACTGGACGAATTTCAGGGGTAAGAACACTTATCACACCACTTTTCACCACATAAATAAAGGAATTTTATATTAAAATATCCAAAAACCACAGCGTTATATATTTTGTGAAGCTGTGTACTTACATTATCCTAAATGTTTCCAAGAATTTGTAAATTCAGAGAAAATCACAGTTTTAAACAGTGGGCTGCCCCGGTCTTTTCACTTCACGTTGCGCCTGTAAATGACGTCATATCCCTGGGCTCACAGTAACCATGGCAACAGACACGTGACGTAAAGCGGCGCACTTTTGTTTCGTCCAAACATTAACTTTGGGACAAAAGGAGAAATAAAACGAGGATCAATATCAGCGTGGCGTTTCCGTGATGGCGAGAGTGACGTTAGACCAAGTGAAACCGCGCTGCGTTACCTCACAGTTTTAATTTTAATAGAGTAGTATTTCAGCACTTATGAAAACACGTATTCACTCATCCATAAACATTATTTCCCCATGAATATTATTAGATCCATCAGCATGACGACAAGTTCCATGATCCCATATTCACTGCGTCATCAATCTACGCCTTTGTTATTGTTTTGAATTGTTTAGCGCCCCCTAGTGGCGAAAAACAATGGATTGTACCTTTAAGGGTTGAAGAGATGTTGATTTGAGATGAATCTCACCTGTGTATTTTCTTATAATCCATTACAGAAGATGAACGCCACAACAATACTACAGTACTGTATTTTCAATGCATTCGATAAATATAAGCGACACAAAAGATGGCAGCAGCTGTGTTGGTGTGAAACGAGCGAGTCTGTGTTGTGATATGAGATGGGTGATATGATTGTCCGCATTACTATTGATGACTGTTCAATTTGGGGAATAACACAGCTCAGAATATCGCAAATAAGCAATCGGAATAAAATATTCCAGAGAGCCGTGTCAGTTCCAGAAGTATTCCATTCATTTCTCCTGTAGGGATTTAAAAAAAACGTTCTTTAAAGCGTTATGAACCATGAACCACACCAACCGGCTCATAACGGCTTCAGTGATGGAGTATTTTTATTATATTATACGTATATTTAATTTGACAGCGAAGGGGAGACTGACTCGATTGTCATTTGCAGTGCTTCATGGGAGTGGGCGGAGCTAACGAGATCTTTAGGTGGGTTTTGCTTGGTTCGACTCTCTGATTGGTGGAATTTTCTGTACAGCATCATGGGTAACAGTTTTTCACCTGGCTGACGGCTTCAGCTGAAGAAAATACTATTGATTAACAACCTTGTAGCTCACACTGAGGCTTGCAAGGTTTGCTTGGGGTAGTCGTGGCCTAGTGGTGAGGGAGTCGGGAATTGAAGGTGGACCCTAAAGTGCGCTTGAGCAAGACACCTAACCCCTAATTGCTCCCCCTGTTAGTCGCTTTGGATAAAAGCGTCTGCTAAATGATGAAAATGAAAAATGAAATTGCATGGAGTTTTTACTTCCAGAACAGGAACAGTCAATCGCTTTGGAATAAATAATAGATTGAGATGCAGGTGGCACTATTCACAAAGACTCATGTTCTGCTGCCAGTATCACGTAAAGATAACCCTGCAGATGCCTGTCATTCAGCTGTTGTGTGTCATATGTTGACCGCAGGAGTTCCTGGAGTACAGGAAGGAGAGGGGCCAGATGCTTCTGTCCCGCAGGAATCAGCTGCTGCTGGAGTTCAGCTTCTGGAACGAGCCGGTGCCCAGAGACGGACCCAACATATACGAGCTGCGCTCCTATCAGCTGAGAGTGAGTCTTCCCATGTCTTGCACACTACTGTTTGGCCTCTCAACAGCATGTGTGGTAGTTGTCCTTTGGGTTAGAAGTAAGCAATATAGTTAAGTAAACAGTAATAGAGCTGCACGATTGATCACAATCGATTTAAACACCCATGCAATCTTACTCCTAAATGACAGCGATTTGGTTCTGTCTATTAAAGCTTTGACAAGTAGGATCACTGCGAACATTCAGATCTGTGTTGGCGCTGCCGCTGATCCTAGTGAGCAGCTGTCATGTATTTGTTTTCAACGTTATTTGTTACAAACATTCATATTATCATAGAGTTTATAATTCAGATGTAAGAACTGATTTGTATGGTAGCAAAACGGAGTAATTCACCTTTTGAAAGTAACTTGATGCTTCAAATAACAGCGTATCAATTACATTGTTACACCACCAGATGGCGACAAGTGACTGTTAACAATGTATTGGTCATTGAAGCATTCATTCAAGAGATTTGTTCAAAAACGCTGATTCATCAATTAATGAAACAAGTGAAGGCCTTATGAGTCATTGAATCATTCATTCAAGTGATTTGTTCATAAACGCTGATTCATCAAGTAATGAAACAAATGAAGGCCTTATGAATGAGTCATTGAATCATTCATTAAAGAGATTTGTTCAAAAACACTGATGCATCAAGTAATGAAACAAATGAAGGCCTTATGAATGAGTCATTGAATCATTCACTCAAGTGATTTCATTCAGAAATGCTAATTGATTCAGTGATGAAAAAAGTGAATGAGTCATCGAAGCATTCATTCAAGAGATTTGTTCAAAAACGCTGATTCATCAAGTAATGAAACAAGTGATGGCCTTATGAATGAGTCATTGAATCATTAATTCAAGAGATTTGTTCAAAAACACTGATTCATCAATTAATGAAACAAATGAAGGCCTTATGAATGAGTCATTGAATCATTCACTCAAGTGATTTCATTCAGAAATGCTAATTGATTCAGTGATGAAAAAAGTGAATGAGTCATTGAAGCATTCATTCAAGAGATTTGTTCAAAAACACTGATTCATCAATTAATGAAACAAATGAAGGCCTTATGAAGGAGTCATTGAATCATCATTCAAGAGATTTGTTCAAAAACACTGATTCATCAAGTAATGAAACAAATGAAGGCCTTATGAATGAGTCATTGAATCATTCACTCAAGTGATTTCATTCAGAAATGCTAATTGATTCAGTAATGAAAAAGTGAATGAGTCATCGAATCATTCATTCAAGAGATTTGTTCAAAAACGCTGATTCATCAAGTAATGAAACAAATGAAGACCTTATGAATGAGTCATTGAGTCATTCATTCATTCAAGAGATTTGTTCAAAAACGCTGATTCATCAAGTAATGAAACAAGCCTTATGAATGAGTCATTGAATCATTCATTCAAGAGATTTGTTCAAAAAACGCTGATTTATCAAGTAATGAAACAAGTGAAGGTCTTATGAATGAGTCATTGAATCATTCATTCGAGAGATTTGTTTAAAAACACTGATTCATCAAGTAATGAAACAAGCCTTATGAATGAGTCATTGAATCATTCATTCAAGAGATTTGTTCAAAAAACGCTGATTTATCAAGTAATGAAACAAGTGAAGGTCTTATGAATGAGTCATTGAATCATTCATTCATTCAAGAGATTTGTTCAAAAACGCTGATTCATCAAGTAATGAAACAAGCCTTATGAATGAGTCATTGAATCATTCATTCAAGAGATTTGTTCAAAAAACGCTCATTTATCAAGTAATGAAACAAGTGAAGGTCTTATGAATGAGTCATTGAATCATTCATTCATTCAAGAGATTTGTTCAAAAACGCTGATTCATCAAGTAATGAAACAAGCCTTATGAATGAGTCATTGAATCATTCATTCAAGAGATTTGTTCAAAAAACACTGATTTATCAAGTAATGAAACAAGTGAAGGTCTTATGAATGAGTCATTGAATCATTCATTCATTCAAGAGATTTGTTCAAAAACGCTGATTCATCAAGTAATGAAACAAGCCTTATGAATGAGTCATTGAATCATTCATTCGAGAGATTTGTTCAAAAACACTGATTCATCAAGTAATGAAACAAGCCTTATGAATGAGTCATTGAATCATTCATTTAAGAGATTTGTTCAAAAAACGCTGATTTATCAAGTAATGAAACAAGTGAAGGTCTTATGAATGAGTCATTGAATCATTCATTCATTCAAGAGATTTGTTCAAAAACGCTGATTCATCAAGTAATGAAACAAGCCTTATGAATGAGTCATTGAATCATTCATTCAAGAGATTTGTTCAAAAAACGCTGATTTATCAAGTAATGAAACAAGTGAAGGTCTTATGAATGAGTCATTGAATCATTCATTCATTCAAGAGATTTGTTCAAAAACGCTGATTCATCAAGTAATGAAACAAGTGAAGGTCTTATGAATGAGTCATTGAATCATTCATTCATTCAAGAGATTTGTTCAAAAACGCTGATTCATCAAGTAATGAAACAAGCCTTATGAATGAGTCATTGAATCATTCATTCAAGAGATTTGTTCAAAAAACGCTGATTTATCAAGTAATGAAACAAGTGAAGGTCTTATGAATGAGTCATTGAATCATTCACTCAAACTAATTTTTAAATAGACTGCAGCAATTAACATTTTGTCATAACCTCTAGAAATTTTCGTTATTTCACTTGGTTGTCTGTTCATAATCTGTTCAGATTCATGGGAGAGTCGTCATCTCTATGTGAAACAAAACAAATTGTGATTCTCTATTTATCCAGAATGGTGTAGCTCTACTGCAGATGCATGTAAGATTTTTTTATGTGATGAAGGAAACATTTTTGAATCAGTTCGGAATTGATTCATTGAAACGGACAGTTTGAACTGGATTTGGAACCAAAGACACACATCAGCTTGTTCTTAATGCTACTTCATTATATATTGCCAGCCAAATCATCGTGAGAAGACTGTATATCACCATCCATCTGTGTGATTTACATTGGTGGAAAGAGACGAGTTTGGCATTCAGATTTACAGTGTCTCTTTTTGTTGTTCCCTTGCAGCCCGGGACCATGATTGAATGGGCAACTATTGGTAAGAACACAACCTGTTCCTTTAAGACAACAGACCTGTGTAGTGTGTTAACTTTTATTGGCTTTTTTCTCCACATCAGTGTTTAGTAATCATTATTAATTACGTATCATTCGAAAGCTCAAACACTCGTTTTGAAATTGGACATTGAGTTACCATGGAAACAGTACCAGCAGGTTAAATTGTCGTCAACACAACGTGGTTATACATTTGATTTTCCAGAGTAGAGGCCATAATATTTTGTATAAAATATTAAAATGTTTAGTTCAGTACATTTTCTTCACAGTAAGTGCAACCTTTCAAGTTCAGATCTGTGCTCGTTTGAAGTTTGAATAACAATATGTTAACAGCATACATGAAATACTGTTTAACTGGTGTGATGTACAGTATCCGATACATTAGTGAATGCTACAGAACATTTGATGTGCTAAACTCAAACATAGTGTGGCGTGATCCATGATAGTAGAAACTGGTGAGTAATGTGGGACGTTAGTAACTACAGAGAGTAGTGGGTTCGAGTGAACGTAGAGCTCTACCTGGTCGATTTTAAGTGAAAACTCCGATCTGTTGGAGACGTCCAAGTGATTTAGGTGTAACAACCATCACGGGGAAGTCCGAGAGTTTGGGACAAATTAAAATTACACTAATGATTTGTGGAAAAAGGATAAACTTTAGTGGTTGAGACCGCTCTGTGGTTAAGGCTGTGTTCACACTCGTCATGTTTGGTTGGATTAAAACGAACCCTGGTGCGATTGATCAGTTAGTGCGGTTCACATGTGAACGCTGGCGCTAAAAGAGACCGCTAAAAAGACGGGTCTCGGTCCGCTTCCAAACGAACTCTGGTGCGGTTCGATTGATATATGAACGCAACACGGACCAAAGACGTGTAAACCAACCAAAAACAGGACGTGATTTCACAAGCTGATTCGACGACGCGGGAAGATCTGCGAATCCAAAATGAGTCGAGGGCAAATGTGGAGCAACGAGGAGGTGAAGTTTCTGTTTCTGTGTACGACGGAGGAAATCCTGCTGCTGTTTTGAATGTTTTGAACATTTGATGAGCTCTTCGTGATTCTCAGCTGGTGAAATAAAGCATGAAATGATGGAGTTTAATCCAGAACACAGCGTTGTGTTGAATGTTCGGTAAGCGAGCTCCGTTGAGAAATATACATCATAAAAGCCGACCAATCAGGTCGTGACCGTATCCCTACGCCTTTGGTTCGGTCACTTCAGGTTCGCTGTTAAAAATGCCAGTGTGAACGCGAAGAGGACCAGGACTAGATGTTTCGTTTTTGTTTTTTGGACCGAAAAATCTGATCTATTGGAGATCATTTTGGCACTGAGAGAAAACCACAGCAAATATTGGGAAGAGACAATACATAGAACAAATATTTGGACTGAAATGCGCTCTATTCTCTGCTTTTATTTCCTACTCATTCCATGTTTATTCTCATGCATTTGTTTCCTTTTCATGTAAAGCACTTTGAATTTGCCTTGGCTTCCCTAGATCCCTGATTTCAGAAGTAATAATTACTCTGTAATGTGCATGACGCTTTGTCATGCTGAGAGAATCATGGGAAATATCGTTTCATCACTAAATCAGCTAAAGGAGTCGTGTTTTGTTAAGAGTCAAGCTATAGTCTGTCCACAACAAGTGGACTATTAATAGTTTCTGTGGTTCTCAAGACCTGTTCACATCAAGAAGAAAAAAATCTCCACATGTAATCAATATTCCAGCTGACCGGACTTCTTTCTCATGTCATTTTTGGTGTGAATACACCTTTCGTCTACTGTTAATCTCTCAATCTTATAGTAGCTCAAATAGTAAAGTGTGGCACCAGCAGTGGGGTTTGATCCACAGTAGATGTATTCTCGTGAACACATTTAGATGGAAGCGTCTGCTAAATGCGTGAATGCTGATTTACATTTAGCAGACGCTTTTATCCAAAGCGACTTACAAGGTGGAGAGAGTGCTGTTCATTCACAATCCCCACCTTCAATTCCTGCCGGCGTGGGAATCGAACCAACAACCTTCAGGTTACAAGCCCGACTCCCTCACCATTAGGCCAGGACTACCCCAAATTAGTAAGAAAATCATGGAATTTAGTCATGGTTTTGAAGGTGGAGAGAGTGCTGTTCATTCATAATCTCCACCTTCAATTCCTGCCGGCGTGGGAATCGAACCAACAACCTTCAGGTTACAAGCCCGACTCCCTCACCATTAGGCCACGACTACCCCGAATTAGTAAGAAAATCATGGAATTTAGTCATGGTTTTGAAGGTGGAGAGAGTGCTGTTCATTCATAATCCCCACCTTCAATTCCTGCCGGCGTGGGAATCGAACCAACAACCTTCAGGTTACAAGCCCGACTCCCTCACCATTAGGCCACGACTACCCCAAATTAGTAAGAAAGTCATGGAATTTAGTCATGGTTTTGAAGGTGGAGAGAGTGCTGTTCATTCATAATCCCCACCTTCAATTGCTGCCGGCATGGGAATCGGACCAACAACCTTCAGGTTACAAGCCCGACTTCCTCACCATTAGGCCACGACTACCCCAAATTAGTAAGAAAATCATGGAATTTAGTCAAGGTATTGAAGGTGGAGAGAATGCTGTTCATTCACACAATCCCCACCTTCAATTCCTGCCGGCGTGGGAATCGAACCAACAACCTTCAGGTTACAAGGCCGACTCCCTCACCATTAGGTCATGACTTTTTGGGCATTTCATTCTTGGCTTAAATGGATCTTTCGTCAGAGATTCTCTTTATGAAGAGATGTACAGTTCTGATAATGCACAAGCGGTCTGATGATTGATCCTGTTCCTCAGGGCTCGAGCTATCGGCTACCGGCAGCACAACCGCGAGGCGGTCGGCGGCTTCTTCTCTCAGATAGGAAACCTCTATATGGTCCATCATCTTTGGGGTAAGAATGCTCACATGTGCATTCATGTCACATAGCCAGTGTCAGTGTTGGGAAAGCATCCAGTGATCATTTCTTTGGTCTGTTTGTTCCAGCGTACAAGGACCTGCAGTCCAGAGAGGACACGAGGAACGCCGCCTGGCAACACGAGGGCTGGGATGAGGTCGTCTATTACACCGGTGAACACCGTCTTTAAACTTTACCATGCGTTTTAATTGTTAGACATTTAAATAACTTCTACATAAAATATTCTGGTCAACTCTATAGTAGACTAGCCATTTAAATTGCCCCATTGAGTCATTTGAAAGGTTCTTAGTTTTGTTTTGGACTCTCTTACAACAGTTTTGCATGCATCCAAGATAATAGACACTGCAGCGTCACCTCTCTCCTCAAAGAGTCTGAAAATGGTTCGTTTGAAGATTCAGACTCTTTTTGAGAGTCAACTCTGCTCTGATTGGCCAGATGGACCATTTAAAGCATGTGTCGGAAACCAAACACCCATTACCACATTTGAATTTAAGCTCTGGATCTTCCTTAGCCCTTGATACGCATTGATACAAACCGTACCGATGGCGTTGGTTTTACCATATCATTTCCAGCGCAAGTCTCATTCTTTTTTAAGTGCACAGCAGCGCAGAAAAAAGCATCTTCTCGACATGAACCAAACTCTTCCAGTCTCGGTGTTTGAGGGCGGGGCAAATCAGATGCAGCCAATGAAGAGCATATGCTGGCATTATGCAAATTTGTTACATAGGTTTGTAATAGGACTGAAATTACTAGTTTTAATTACTGTATACAGTTCTTAAATTTATTTATTATTAGTGCCGCATAAATTATTTTGATTACCAAAATAATTTATGTTTCTGTAATGGTTAATCCACCAGTATGTGTAAGCGGTTTAGTCCCAGTCGTATTTGTAATGCTAAAATATAAATATTGTTGTCATGAATTTACTGTTTTACGAGAAAAAAATAAAGCATTTTTTTTTTTTTTTTTAGATGCCCAATCAATAACAACCTAAAAGTACCTAAAAACAGTGTCAGCAAGAATGCAAGCTGTCATCAAAGATCCCTAAAATATTATGTATATTTATCACAATATAAATATTGTGTTCTCTTTTCTGTGGTCTAAGAAATTAAGCACTGTATGTTTTCTGGCACGTTTGTTTGAAGGACATTGGGCAGGATGTGCAATAATGTGTTTTTGTTAAGAAAGTAATTTAGGATTTTTATCTGATTAATCAAAAAAAAACAACAACAATCGTTTATCAAAATAATAGACATTAGTTTCAGCCATACTTGAGGCGACTTTTGCTTTTCTGAAACGCCATGAAGAGTAAAATTTATGGTCAATGTTTTTTATTTAACTAATTTTAAGTCTAGCATCAAGCTTACTGGTCCGTTGTGTTGACAGTCACATCTTCTTAGTTAAAACCCTCCTTTGAATCTGTTTTCAGTGCCCCTCATTCAGCACATGGACTCCAGGATAATGATCCCACTCAAAGCGTCTCCGCTGCAGTAATGAATCCGTCAACCGTTACGTCCCCATGAGCAGAAGGCCAGAGCAAGACATCGGACACATTCACACTCCGTCGTCATGATGCCAACCAACTTCACACACTGGTTCTGATCCGAAAAACTGTCCCAAAAGTGGCACCAGCAAACCAAATTGAATTTGTGGGAATGAAGGCTGTTACTGTACTGCATATCAAAAATCCGATTGTTACTTGGCTTGGAAAAACACAGCCGTAGATTAGTTGAATAAAGTGTGTTGCTATATTTAAAGGACATGAAAGAAGTGCATTGAATCGCCGTCATGCAGAGGCGGTGTAGAGCGTTGACCCTTTCCAGTGTGGCGACCGATCTTCCAAATCTTTGAAGCCCAATATTTCAAAACGAACAGCATGTATGAATTGAATATTGTCAGAAAGCATTTAATGTTCA